>JAODAL010001392.1:0-233444 GCA_025379985.1 Phyllomedusa bahiana
AAAAGGCCAAGGTTTGATCCCAAAGGGAGGAGGGGATTTGTACCCGGGAGGAAGGTCGACATGTAAAAGCAGGGAAAAAGCTAAAGGAGAAGGACAGAGTACTGGCGGAGGCTTTGGAAGTTTTTTGGTCATTGGGATTTTGGGTTTTTAGGGGGCCGGTTTTTCGGGAGGGGTTTTGGGTCGGAAACCAGATTGTAGTTGGTCAAAAAGAGAGTTGGGGGAGGTGGGAGGACAGCGAAATAGACTGCTGCTCGAGGATTTTTGGAGCAAAAGGGGCGGAGATGGGCGAATTTGGGACGAGAGGAAGGATAAAGGGGGATGGTTTTTTTAAAGGATGGGATTAAAGTAGCATTTTTAAAAGGGAGGAAGGGAAGATGCCTGATGTGAGCGATAATTGAAAAAGGGTGAGGGCGGGGAGAAAGTCACTAAGGTCTGGGAAAAAGGTTTGGAACATCATGGTAGATCCCCGGTACCTTATTGGCCTGTAGTTACGTAAATCAGTGGTAAGGCCGGTTGCCTGTAGAAAGGGCCCCTGTGTTACAGTAACACAGTGGAAAAGGCCGGGCCCTGTGATAAGCCTTAGTTACATAACAAAAATTGGTAAGGCCGGAGCCTGTAGCATAGTCTTGTTGTTACTGCAACATCAGTGGTAAATTGGGCAGTACAAAATCAAAAGAAAAAATGGAAAAGTTGCCTGTAGCCACTAAATCGAAAACAGCCTTTAAATTTTTTTAAGACCCAAAAAGAAAAACGTATTTACATATGTAAGTAAGAGGGACACGAGCAAAAAAAGCTTTTTCCGCATTCAATGGGGTCTGTTTTGACAGTACAGCAAAACTTTCAGAATAACTTTGGTAAATGTGCTCTGCATAGAAACAGAATTTACCATTCGGTGAAGCAATTCAAAACCACTGGATGTTTATGTCATGGGAAAAGTCCAGGTCACCCAAAAACTTTGGATGGGACCATGAACACGACCTGAGCCATATAAGAATATAGTCCTAGAAAGCTAACCAGACTACTACAGGTGTCACAGATCACAAAATGGCTTTACCAAAATGTCAGCATTGCAAGCCATTCCTATTACATCTTGTTCAGGACAAACTTGAACACTGTGACTTTTGCAGTGCCGATCCGGAGAGGATAAATTCATAGATGGGCTGACGTTCAGTGATGGGCTACCTCTCACCGCAGTGGGAAGGTCAATCAGCACGATGTTAGAATTTGGGGCTCAGAAAAAAAACATGTGCCCTTATCGAGCACATGAGGGACTCCCCGAAAGTAAATGTGTTCTGTGCAATGAGCAGGTACATAGTCAATTGTCCTTTATTTTTGCTAAAGATACCGTCACTGGATGCTCTGACCTAAACATGGTAAATTAATGTCTTATGCCACAGCTTGAGACAAATGTGGCAAATGTAGTCTGTCAGCTGGATGGTGCACCTTTACATTTCCATTTGGATATTCACCGAAACCTGAATGAAAGTACTGGAACGTTGACTTGACTATGAATCACCAATGTTGCACTAGCCTCCACAATCTCCAGATATTGCAACTTCTTTCTTTGGGGCTACATCTTTCTGTGGCTCCCCCATCTCCCATCCAACTGCAGGATCTGAAAAACCAGAGACAATGTTTCACTAAAACAGTGGAGTTCATACTTGAGGACCTACTGACATGTGTTTGGTCATAACTGGACTACCGCCTAGACATCTACCTTGTCAACAGTGAAAATAACTGAACATTTGATAGATAGTGTGTCTATCAATATTAAAAATGTGGGTTATGTTCTCTCAGTTATGAACGCCAGGGATATAATTCTTCACCATTCTTTTGAATCACCTTGTATTACAACAGTCACAGTGCTGATATTGAGTAGTGTATGCTATACCACACCTATTATAACATGTATACTTACCATCTCACTGTAATTATAGAGCTTGCACCTGTTGTATTTATGTATCTTCTTTATCTTATCTACTCATTCCTCCTACTGAGCAAACATGAAATACTGAATGGTTTATGTCATTGACATTTTTAGCATGTGCACTTTAGTTCATGCTTTTTGTGATAATAGCAGCAATATACACTATGGGCGATATGTATGAATGTTGGCGCTGAAAGGCCAGTTGTAAATAGCTTTAAGACCAGACTGTTCTTCTGCAGGTCATACATACAGGCGCATTGTAGTGGCTCAGGCAGACCACTTTTAACCTGGTCTAGCTGTTCTATCTGTTTTGCGTCTAGGTTTGGTGTTCCATATTCATAAATGTGTCTAATGCCGCGAATATGGTGTGACACCCCCCCAGAACGTCCCTGATCTTTGGCACATTTAAAAAGTGTATTTGGCGCATTACAAAGACACTTATCGCGCCAAAGTTTGGGGTGCGCCTGTTCATACATTCTTTATGGCTAAAAGTACACCAGAAAACTGGCGCAGCCCCGTTCATACATGTCGCCCTATGTGGCCAAACACCTGACCATGGCATCCATGCAAGCTTGATGGACATCAAATTCTAAAACTATGGTCATGTATATGGAGTTGGAGCCTCTTCTGCAGCAGTACCAGCCTCCACGCTTCTTCCAACAAATTTGACACTAGAAACAGGGGCGTAACTACCAGGGTAGCAGATGTAGCAGCTGCCACTATGTCTACTCCCCCGGTAATGCCGCTCCTGTGCCCGCCGGCAGTGAACATAACAGTTCACTGCGGCAGGGGCGGAGCTGCGGAGCCTGGCGCATGCTACCCCTGAACGCATGGGCCCTCCGGCCCGAGTGTTCAGGGCAGCGCTGCCCGGTGGTAGCTGAACGGAGCTCCTCTGGCGCTCTGCTCTGCTACTTCCCCTGATACGCCAAAGGACTTAGGCCTTAAGCCTAGCAGGTACCGACTCTGTCAGTGATCACGTGGGCGGCGGGATGACGTCACATCAAAGTGCCGCTCGCGCCGAGCACAGACGCTGGAGCGCGTTGCATCGAGGGAGCATGGACAGAGGTAAGTAAGCTATTTCTTATTTTAACTCCACTGCCTGCCTATCTAGCCCCTAAAGCCTGCCTGCCTCTCTAGCCCCTATAGCCCCCTAAATCCTGCCTGCATATCTAGTCCCTGTAGACCCCTAAAGTCCACCTAAAAAATCAAGACAAGAAAAACTTCGTACGACAAGACATGGTACATTTCCATGTCTCCCATGCGTTAGTTGCTTATCCATAATAAAAGGACCATTTATATCACACCCCATGACTGGGGCTAAAATTCAGATTTATGGGCAGTATAATTGTAATACAAGTAATGTTATTTATCTAATAAAATGCCCATGTGGGAAATGCTATGTTGGACAAACAAGTTGTTCGGTTAAAATAAGGATAGGTGAACATAGATCTGCCATTCGTAACTGCAAAGGCAAGGTCTACACTGGGCTATACCACTATATGGCAATAATATTGATCTTTATTCAGTAATAGTGTTGGGGTATTATTCAGTTACTATTTGGTGGTAATTTGTGGTCATGTTCTGCCGGGATAATCAGGTATATATGTAGTAACGTTATTGGTAATGTTAATATGGGTATAGTGGGATTTGTTTGGTAGCAGTATGATGGTGATAAGTATGGTTAGGTAATCACTCCTTGTATTATCTAGTAACTGCATGACTTAAGAGGTCCCGGTAAATGTTCG
Source organism: Phyllomedusa bahiana (assembly GCA_025379985.1). Lineage (NCBI taxonomy): Eukaryota > Metazoa > Chordata > Amphibia > Anura > Hylidae > Phyllomedusa > Phyllomedusa bahiana. Next base: position 3,673 of record JAODAL010001392.1, read on the forward strand.
TGTTCGGGGAGGCAGGGGGGGCCCCATCCAAAAGTTCGCTATGGGCCCAGGCTTCTCTAGTTACACCCATGACTAGAAACTATACCTTATACTATTTAGCATTCTCTGGGTATCTGCTAAACCATGGATCAACCATCAGACTACCAGATAGTTAAACCTAATCCATCACTCCGAGAACACATATCCACTGCTCAGGTGGAGGCAGGCTTTACACCACTCCAGCTGATGCTTGTCATTGTGCAGGGCGATAACAGGCTTGTATGCAGCTGTTTGAAAATGGAAACCCATTTTATAAAGCTTCCAATGCACAGTTTTAGTGCTGATGTAGTTTTAAAGCAGTTTGCAACGCGATATAGTGAATGGTACAACAGAGTAATGGCATTTTTATGCGCCATGCCCTTCAGCAATCAGCAGCCCTGCTATGTGAGTTTCCATTGTCTTCTGCTTTGCAGCTGAGCTGTTATTACTACTCAGTCCTTCTACTTTACAATAATAGCACTTACAGTTGACCTGGCAGATCTAGAAGATTAGAAATTTCACAAACTAACTCATGGCAAAGGTTGCATCCTATGACATTACCACATTTAAGGTTACTGAGCTCTTCAGAATAAGGTTAGTACATCACATTTGATGTGCTTTTGGTGTGTATGCTGGGAAACCTCCCAATGTAGAAGCTAAACATGTTAATAGCCTGACACCTATATACTGCAAAAAATAAATAACTAAATGGAATAGAGCGTAGTACAGTATGCTATTCCATGCAACAGCATCCAGGTAAAAAATATGTGTGAATATATGTGAAATGTATATATTTTTTTCTCACAACACCTTTCCACACAATTTAAAATTGAAAGGAACTTGTTAAGAAAATCAGGTTCACAGCTGTGCACTCTTCAGGTGCTTGCACATGGTGCAGTTTTGTCGCATTGCAGTTTTTGCATGGTACAAATTATTGTGGATTCTTTCACAATGGAATAAAAATGTAAGATGCAAATCTATCCTGCAGTGTCATTATATTTGGCTTGTGAGTTATGGCCAGGAAGTATACAGAGGAGAAGTGGAAGAAGCCAGGAGCTGTTATAACACTGCTCTCACTCAGCTCCTACCCCCTGCATAGACCAGAGAAGGGACCACGTGGCAGGAGAAACAACTCAGAGAGCGGATGACGGAGGAGATCATAGGGAGAAATGAGGATCCGGAGCCTCAACACTGCCTTCCACCCTTCCATCTCCTTCTCAGCCTCAGAATCTCTACAGGGAGCAGGGTACTCCTAATGCAGATGCCACAACTTTGTCTGAGTCAATCCAGACAAACCTGCTTTTCCCTTAGTCTCTTCAGTAGCCTTTCTCTTTAGACCCCAGTACCCTTGCTCTCTTGACCCCAGACCAGCGATCACACACATTTGCTCTCTGTAATTCTTTAGCACAATACACAAGGGCTACTTTCTCTCCTTGATTCCCTGAGACCACATACACGGACATACTGTTCTTTCTCCCTCACTCTCTCTTCTGGACAGCTCTCCATTCTGTCCTTCTTCTCCCACTGTACTTGCCCACTCTTGGTCCACAGCCATCTTGTGGCCAAGGGACCCTCTAAGCTGTAACAACTGGCAGCTGAACTGAACTCACTACACAACTGACTGTGGCAGCAAAGGAAAGACCCTCCTAATAACTATGCAACCCTATCAGCTGAACAAGAACCTCTTGCATGTGGTATTACTTTTTAGTAGAACCAGAGATTTTTCATGTCAAGTAATTTTTATTTAAACCTGAGCACCAGCTAAGCAATTCCCGAGAACACTACGATGATAACACAATTGCAGTCAGTAAAGATGTTTTAATTATTTTAATCAAAATACCATTAAAATTTATAATAAAGTGTGCTTACAAGGATCATAAATGTTCCTATAATTAGTGCTATTACCTTGTGACAGTCAGCGTTGTAGGGCACCCCTGAAAGCTCAGCTCTAGTGCCTTGCATATAACAGCTATCTAAGACTTTCTTGACAAAATTTTATTTTTTGCACTTTTTTCTTTTAATAAAAAAAATTATGTAATAGTGTAAAATATATATTTTTTCTATAGTTTTTAAAATCCATTGAAGAAGCCTCTCGGATAAACGGCTCAAAAAAAACCTGAAATATGCTTTGTTTTAGGAAAAAAAAGACATAGACCCAAACAACACAATAAAAACCTACCAAAACTCCATGAAATAGAGATTTCACAAACTAACTCATTGTAAAGGTGGCCTCCTATGACAATACCACATTTAAGGTTACTGAGCTCTTCAGAATAAGGTTAGTACATCACATTTGTGATGTGCTTTTGGTGTGTATGCTGGGAAAGCTCCCAATGTACAAGCAAGACATGTTAATGGGCTTAAATAGCCTGACACCTATGTTTTTTTTCCTAAAACAAAGCACATTTCAGGAGTTTTTTCTGCGGTTTTTCAGAGGCTTCTTCAAAGCATTTTAAAAACTACATAAAAAAACATGTCTGGACTGCTTTAAAGGGAATTTGTCACATAGGTAATGCCACCCTTGCTGAGGGCAGGCAAGCTAGTGACATAGCTTGTGCTGGCCTCAGCAGGTTCCCTTTACTTTATTTCCTTTTGACTTCAATAAAATATATGGCTGCACAAATAAGGCATCTAAAGATATATGTAAAATATATAAAAAAGTGATACTTTGTGTTTCAAACCACCTTAAGGGTATGTTCACATGACTTATTTTGGCGCGTATGTCGCCGTGTATTTTGCGTTATATGCAGCGAAATGCGTGCCGCAAATACAGTAATCCATAGCTCTCGTAGAGAGCTATGGGTTACGCGTTGTCCCTGCGCGTACAATACGATTGTATTGTACACGCGGGGGGAGAATTGACATGTCAATTGTTAGCGGCAAATACGCGCCGCTAACAATGAATGTCTATATGGCCGGCGCCCAGTCGGCCCCCCGTGCTTTGGAAAGACGTTGTAATCAGTGCGTCACTCCAAAACACCTGCGCGTATTGTGGCACGTACTATACACACCAAAGTACACAGTGTGAACATACCCTAAGCATACATCCAGATGATGAGGTAAATTTACTCGCTGGACTCTTGTCGGATTCTGCTGTGGATTTTGGTAGGTTTTTTTCCGGCAGATTCCGGTAGATTTACAAAGGAAAAATGAGTCCTATTCATTTTTATGGGGCAGTGTCCAAATTGAAATACAAACGTTTTTTGATGCATTTTACACTAGGTTTTTAGCCATCCTCATTGACCTCAATAGTAAATTTACCATGTGGAATATGACGGGAGAATGAATTTTTTTTTACTATTAGGGGGTGTTCACTTTTGATGCATATTTTGCCTTGTATGTCGGGTGTAATTTAATCAAATTACGTGCTGAAATATGCCCCAAACAATTCACTATACAGTTCGCATAGACAGCAATGTATTTTTCGATCATAACTTTAAACGTATCTGAAAAGAAGTGTCACTTCTTTTCAGGCATATATGCACCGTACAATATTAAAATGTAGGAGGAACAAATGTGAAAGTCTTTTGTAACTAGAGCTGGCGTTTCTTTGGATTCTTTGTCTGCCTTTTTTACCCCCAGGTTATCCCGTTTCCCTTCCCGTTGTTCCTTTGTGTTTATTTGTCATGTTTGTTCTGTGTTCCACTTTAGAGGAGGGAACATTGAACAATTGACAACGACTGCCTAGGCCGCGTTCACACGGCTTATTCCCGACGGATTTGTGCGCTCACAAATCCGCCGTGAATAAAGGGCGGAGCGGGGCCGGAGCGTGGCGGGGGCACCGCTCCCCGGCCCCATAGACAATGCATTGTTTAAATAATGTGCATGTCACTTTCTCCCCCCGCGGCGGATTCGCCGAGCGGGGAGGAGCGACGGAATCCACTGTTCTCTATGAGAGCAGTGGAATACCGTAATGACTCCGACGGATTGGTGCCGTACTGCAGCGCAAATCCGGCACGCAGTACGGCGCCAATCCGCGGCAAAATAAGCCGTGTGAACGAGGCCCTAGGATTGGGTAGGCAAGCAAGCAGGGTCAGTTCTGGGAGAAGCTGGGTCTAGTGCTAGGGATGTGTTTCCCTGTGATTCATCAGACCCCAAGGCTCCTTCACATAAACCTCCTGCATTCATGTCCCTTTAACAGGAATAGGTAGGAATAGCAGACCTGATACGGCAACCACCTTTGTAGAATCCTCCTTCCTAACTAGAAAGTGTGAGACTGAAGCTGGCTGTTAGAGATGGTAAGACTGTGTTTAGTGAGTGGCTAGACGGCCAAGGAGTTTTGTTTATGGTTTTGTTTCCGTGAATGCTGTAAAATTGTGTTGGAATAAAGCAGACAGAAAGTAGAAGCCTTTGTTGTCGTGCCATTAATCGCTTACCAGAGCAGTGATCCTGTGAGCGAATGACCCCAGGCCGTTCAAAGATGGCGGCCGTGCACCATTCCAGGTTTTCGAGCACCCAAAGGTGCTAAAACTTAATAAACACACCTGAAAAGACCCCATATTGGAATTTACAGGAGTGCAGTGAGTATATCAACCCCACAGGTGTTTCACAATTATTTTTAGCGTTAGGCTAAACAATCTGCAATTTTAGCTGAAAATCCTTTATTTTTACAAGGAATCCTGGGAAAAAAGCACCCCAAAAATTTGCTACACATTTTTTTCCAGGTTCGGAAATACCCTACATGTGGGTGTAAACTGCTGTTTGGGTGCATGGCAGGGGGTATAAGGGAGGGAGCGCTATTTGGCTTTTGGAACACAGATTTTGGGGGGGGGCCCATGTGCATTTGAAAAACCCCAAAGTCCCGAACAGGTGAAACCTTAGGTGGGTTCAAAGGGGTTTTAAATTGGGGCAAAATTTAAACCGCCCGAAATTACCCCTTGGGGCCCGGGGGCGGGAAAAAGAGGGGGGGGCCCGGGCCACCTCGCCCCCTAACAATCATTCCAGCGCGGGGTTTTCCCCCCCGCTTTGTAAAAAAAACATTCATTTATTTTCCCCCCCCCCGGCGTATTCCCCAAGCGGGGAAGGGGGACGTAACCCCATATTTTCTCTATGAGAACTGTGGAAATTAAACCGTAAGACTGGGGAGGGTATTCCACCCGAAAATTTTGGCACCTCCGGCGAGTAATTACGGACTGAAATACGTCCTATTTTAAGCCGTTTGAACATAGCCTTAGAGATGTTGCACCATTTTGGATTCAACACCCCTCCTGAATTTCATATAGGGGTGTATTGTGCATTCTGTGGCCAAGGTTTTTCCATTTTTTTTTTTTACCCATTGGCTATAAAAATTGGGGGTTTGGGGCAGGAATCCCAGTTTGGCCATTGTTTTTTGGGGCTTAAATTTTCCCGCGTTTTCCCGTGCAGAATTCCCGGAAAAATTTACTGGGGGCGGGTCAGTAAAATTTTGCATTGATATAGATTTTATATCGTTTTTTTTAAATTTTTTTATTCCCTTTTTTCAAAATAAAATTTTTTAAAAATTGCCCCTTTTATGTCTTCAAGCTGATAGCCAAAATTTTTTTATTTTTTCTATATAAACAGGAGCTGATTAGGGGTTTTTTTTTTTTTTTGGGGAAGAGTTCACGTTTTTAAGGGGTCCCAATTATTGGGTGCATAAAATTGCTTTGACACCTTTTTAGTAAGGTTTTTGTGAGGCTTTTTTAACTTTTTTCAGCAATTTTGGGTACGTGTTTTTTTTTTAAAAATTTTTTTTTCCAGGGTTTGTGTTTTATTTTTTTTTAAATTTTTTTTCAAAATTTTTTTTTTTTTTTTTCCCCCTATAAGGGTCTTGTATTTGATTTTTCAGAGGCCCAATGTCGAGTTTTTGTCCCAAAGTACATCCACTTGCGGGAAGTCCCCTTCCCCTAGGACTTTCCCGGTTTACATCCAATGAGGGGAAGGGGTTAAGTGCTAGAGGGGTTTAATGTAAAAAAAGTTAAAATTTTCCCGTCATTAATTTTCAGAGCCTGCACAAATGACACTGTCAGAAAAAACACCCAAATAATTTTTTTCAGAAGAAAGAGTTTTCTCAGGGATGCATATTATTTAAAAAACAAAAAAAAAGGGCAAAAAAGTAGTGTGTAAATAATTTTTGTACATCCCTAGGGGGGCTTTCACACAGAGCGTTTTCCCCGATGCGTTTTTGTCAGAAATGGGACCCGCTCAATTGTGTGCCCCTTTTGTACAGAAAACGCATTTCCCCAAATCCCCTGCGCAACAAAAAAACGCACCAAAAAATGCTTCGTTTTGAAAACACCTTTTCTGCTTCCCCAAAAGGATTTTAGGGGGCCCTGTTCACAAAGGGTTTTTTAATTTGCCCCTTTTTGCGAACGGATTGGCCTCGGGAATTCCGGCTTTAATAAGGGGCGGGTGCGGGGGTTTAGGCGGAGGGGCGGGCCCCCCCAATTTGACTTTTATTATCCAAAGGCGCAAAATTTCGCCTGGGATAATTGTGCAAGTGAAATTTTCTTTCCCCCCCCGCGGGTTTTGCCCGGGTGGGAGGAGCGACGGGAAAACCCCTTCTCTATGGGGGAACTGTGGATTTTCCATAATTACTGCGAAAGGAAATTTGGGAACCATACCTGGGGCGCAAGGAAAACCGCGGTGAAATAAGCCGTGTGAACGGCCCCTTAGGGTGCTTTCACACAGCACGGTTTTGGTGCAGATTTAGCTGCACTCCAATTAAACTGGGCCCTTTTTTACCCGCAAACCCTTTTTTAGTTTTTTTAAATTGGGTTTAGAAAGGTTTTCAAAGTAAGTTTAAACAAAATTTCTGTGTCTGAAGACTTGTGGATTACAAAACACTAAATTGGGTTACTCAAATTTCCAAACAGTTTTTAAAATAAGTGCAAGCAAACATGGGGATAAAGGGACATAAATTGGAGCCAGTTTTAAAAAGAAACCCAAAAAATGTTTTGTGTGAAAAACACCCTTTTGGGCTTGTTTTTACACGCCCTTTTTGGATCCGATAATTGCATCCAAAAACCCTTGGCGATCGAACCCCAAACGTATCCAACATGTAAACCAAAAATGCAGCTGCTTTTTTTGGATCGGGGTTGGTCAGCGGATCGCACCCCCATAGTTTTTATTAGGGCTCCCCCGCTGCGTCTTTCGGGCCAAAAAAAATTTACATGGGCTATTCTTGGGAAAAGGATCTGAAACGAGCAATGAACGGCATTGCAAACAAATCGTTTTGGGAAACCGATTGTGTTTCCATAAATTTAAAAGAAATTGTAAACCCCTGTAAGGGTATTTGTTAGAAGATGTTTGGGTCCGTTTGGGGCCAACGATGGATTTTAAAACCCCAAAATTAAAAACCTTTTTGTTCACACCGGTGCCCTCAAAAATGCAGTGGGGAAAATACCAAAGCACAAAGCGTTTTTTTATGTTTTTTTTGGTGTTATTTTTTTGGGGCCGAAAAAAAACCCCAAACAAAAAGCCCTCAAGGGGTGGAAAGGGCCCCCAAAGGGTAAAATTTTACACTGGGAAAAGTTGGGGTCCCGTGAAATACGTTATTTTGATGGTGAACCCAAAAAAGGAACCCCAAAAACGGTTTTCTAATAAATAGGCCCAGGATTTAAAATTGCTTTGCTGTGAAACATGCGCTGGCGCCACCCCGATGTGATCGCCGATTTTGTCCTTTTGGGTTCGTCCTAAGAAATGACATCTCAATTTTTGATCCAAAGAAAACAGCCCGGAGCCCAAATAAATAAAGGGTTTCGATCCTGCGGGAGCCCCAAAAAGCATCCAAAAATGTCCTGTTGTTGGAATTTTGTTTGATGCGTTTTGGATTACCCCATGCGTTTTTTGATTTTTCCCCGGGAAAAACTAAAAAAGGGGGTGAACACCCCCTTAGAGTATGCTCACAGGGCATGTTGAGTCCATGTGAACATACATTTTTAGATGTGTGTTTGGGTCCGTCTGTTGTACCCTAATCAGACCCAAACACGCATCTAATAATGTGCAGTGTGATTTTACATTGCTTTTACGTTGAATCACGTATAGGTGTTCACATGTGTGATCGCCGATGCGTCTCATTGTGTCTTTCGGATCTGTTCCAAGAATTGACATGTCAGTTCTTGCTCCAAAAGATGCAACAGAAGCCCTATAATAAACTATAGGGTGCAATCTTGCTGCATCCAACACGCAGCTACATGTTGGTTACGTGTTGGATCCGTTTAGGATCCGATCAACACTACGTTGTTGGATATGATTTTCGGATCCAAAAACGCCGTGTGAACGGCCCCTTAGGCCATGTTCACACGGCTTAAAATGGACCGTATTTTGGTCCGTAATTACGCGCCGAAGTGCGGCAATTACGGGCTGAAAACGGCCCATTCATTACGGTAATCCACAGTTCTCATAGAGAACTATGGATTACGTCTCCTCTCCCTGCTCGGCGAATACGCTGAGGGGGGAGATAATTCACATGTCACTTTCTAGTGGCGTATACGCGGTGCTAGCAGTGATTGTCTATGGGCCGGCGAGGTGCAGGCCCCCCCGCTCCCTCCCCCGCCCCCGCCCCGCCCCTGGCCACACGGCGTTAACCCGTGTGAACATAGCCTTAGGAGGATAGGCAGCAACCAGGTGCGGCTAATCAAATGTCCTTGATTAATTTATCATCAGCAAATGTGTCCACCTCTATAAAGCAGACATTTTAGCAGTCTGTTGGTCTGGAGAGTTCAAGTGTGTAGTAAACACTGAAAAGAATAAAAGGCATCAGCAATGATCTCAGAAAAACAATTGTTGTCACCATCAATCTGAAAAGGGTTATAGGACATTTTCCAAACAATTAGACATCCATCATTCAACAGAGAGAAACTTAAAGGGGTTGTCTCACTGCATCGATTCATCTCACCTCAGTCCTGTTTTCTTGGTTTCATTTTGAATTCAGGGGCGTGTTTACTGGTTAATACTAGGCTGCAGTAGAAGCCAGGTCCATAACTATAGCAACCAGTGCTGGCCTCCTATCATGAGAGATTGAACAGGTCTGTAGCTATAGCAACCTGAGGAGCTGATGCAGCCCATACATGAGGGGATATCTAGCAATAGGTAGGACATGGTTAATGGACATATATTGCAAAGTGACTTGTTTTTGCAAGATCTTTAACATAAAAATAAATCCTTGTAGTGAGAAAACCCCTTTAATTTCCAAGTAGAAAACATTCATTCCCCCCCAAAAAAAATCCTCATATTGCTATGTAAACGACAAAGAAAAACATTTAGGGCCACATGTATGAACCTGTTTAGGTCTAAAACTCACTTTTTTGCCCATAGGTTACTATGGGAAAAAGAGGGAGTTTTAGACCTAAAGGCCGTGTTCACACGGCTTATTCCCGACGTATTTGTGAGCGCAATCCGGCTCACAAATCCGCCGTGAATAAGGGGCGGGACGGGGGCGGGGCCGGAGCGCGGCGGGGGCGCCGCTCCCCGGCCCCCTAGACTTGCATTATCCACGGCGCGTATTGCGCCTGGATAATGTGCATGTCACTTTCTCCCGGATTCGCCGAGCGGGAAGGAGTGACGGAATCCACTGTTCTCTATGAGAGCAGTGGATTACCGTAATGACTCAGACGGATTTGCGCTATACTGAAGCGCAAATCCGGCGCGCAGTACGGCGCCAATCCGTGGCAAAATAAGCCGTGTGAACGAGGACTTAGACCTAAACAGTTTTCATACATGTGGCCCTTAGACTTTAGTGATGTGACAAGACGCAAAATGAAAAAAATAGGACTGGGTCATTAAAGGGTTAAATAAACAACAATTAAAGCAAACTCAATATCAGGAGTGCTGTTCCATCTCAATGTTAAAAAAAATACTGCAAGCCTATGTTTACATGATGTGCTTTTCTGTCTGAAAAATCTGTTGCAAAAAAATCTGTGACAGAAATCTGTGTATTTGCATTGTTGTGTACCATGGATTCAGATGCAGATTAGCCCCATTTACTTTCGCCAAATCATGCGCAGTTACCTGACCCAATTGCTGCACAGAATATGTGTGAATTCTTCATCAAGAAGTAAAATGTCCTTTCTTTTTTTTTTTGCACAGCACGGATTCCAATTGAAAACACTGGCATCGGAATCCACATGTCAAATGCATCGTGTGAACTTGGCCTAAGACGTAGCGCTGGTCAGAATGTTGATTACTCTTCTATGTGCTCCCTCCTCTTATGGAGCATTTTATCTCTCATTGCTAGACTACGATCCCAGTTTAGCTGCTCCCTCCCTCTGCCTATTCCCTGCCCAGTCAGTCACCCTGAGCACAATGCACTATTAGCTGAGATAATAATATCCTGTGCAGACTGCGTTCTTTCCCATAGCGCTTTACAGAAATGAAAGCGTTCATAATCATGATTAAATCCTTTCTTTATAAACTTCCATTAAGTAGTACTGAGCTGCCGATAATTTATTTCTGAATGTATATGACAACAGCATTTTTAATGATTAGTATCTGTTTATATTGAAGCTCAAATGTGCTTTTACGTCACGAACCAATCTCCTAGAGCAGCTGATTGAGTTGTGATGCCTTGAAATTGGCTATTACAGAACTGTTGTGACATAGAGCCATGTGACCTGTGTTATAGGCGAACATTGAGATCAGTGCGTGTACATTGCTTTTATTGCATATCAACGCTATGTCAAAAGTGATTGTTTTCAACCTTATACATACAGTGCGCTTTCGAAAGTATTCGGCCCCCTTGAACTTTTCAACCTTTTGCCACAATTCAGGCTTCAAACATAAATATATAACATTATTTTTTTTTTTTGTGAAGAATCAACAACAAGTGGGACAAAATTGTGAAGAGGAACGAAATGGATATTTTAAACTTTTGTAAAAAAAAACAAAACTGAAAAGTGGGGCGTGCAAAATTATTCAGCCCCCTTAAGTTAATACTCTGTAGCGCCACCTTTTGCTGCGATTACAGCTGCAAGTCGCTTGGGGTTGTCTCTATCAGTTTTGCACATCGAGAGACTGAATTCTTGCCCATTCTTCCTTGGCGCACAGCTGGAGCTCATGTGAGGTTGGATGGAGAGCGTTTGTGACAGCGGAGCTCAGTGAGGTTGGTTGGAGGCGTTTGTGAGCAGTGGAGCTCAGTGAGGTTTGGATGGAGAGCGTTTTGTGAACAGCAGTTTTTAGCTCTTCCACAGATTCTCGATTGGATTCAGGTCTGGACTGTGACTTGGCCATTCTAACATCTGGATACGTTTATTTGGGAACCTTCCATTGTAGATTTTGCTTTATGTTTGGGATCATTGTCTTGTTGGAAGATAAATCTCCGTCCCAGTCTCAGGTCTTTTGCAGACTCCAACAGGTTTTCTTCCAGACTGGTCTGTATTTGGCTCCATCCATCTTCCCATCAATTTTAACCATCTTCCCTTGTCCCTGCTGAAGAGAAGCCCAAACCATGATGCTGCCACCACCATGTGTGACAGTGGGGATGGTGGGTTCAGGGTGATGAGCTGTGTTGCTTTTACACCAAATATATCGTTTTGCATTGTGGCCAAAAAGTTTTATTTTGGTTTCATCTGAGCAGAGCACCTTCTTCTACATGTTTGGTGTCTCCCAGGTGGCTTGTGGCAAAAATTTAAACCCGACTTTTTTGGATTCTTTTAGGGAAAAGGCTTTCTTTCTTTTCCACTTTTCCAAAAAAGGCCCGGGTTTGTGGGAGTGTACGAAATGATTGTTTTCCTTTGGACAGCTCCCACCCCAGCTTTTTAGACCCCCCTTTTCAGTTTTTTTCCAGGGGATCATGGGCCCCCTTTTTTTGCATTCGATCAGTTTTTTCCTTGTTTAGATGAAAAATTTTTTGGGGGGACGGGCCCGGGTCTTAGTATAAATTTGGGGTGGTCTGATATCCTTCCATTTAAAAATTTTATCGCCTTTCCTTTGTGGGTCCCTTTTGGGGTTGGGTTTAAAGTTTGGAAATCTTTTTGTATCCCAAAACCCGGCCCTTTTAAAATTTACAAAACAGTATTTACGGGGCCCCGCCTGGTGTGTTCCCTTGGGTCTTCATGATGCTCTTGCCCTTTTTTCAAAAGGGAAAAATGAGAACTATCACAGAGAAGGGGGCCCTTTTACAGAACTTAAAATTTCACAGGGGGGGATTATATTTTATATTTATCGTCATTTAAGGGGCGCATTGGGGTTTATTCAAAAGATCCCACGAATTTTTGGAGTGGGGTTTTTCTGCAAATTTAAAGTAAGGGGCCAAAAAATTTTGCAAAGCCCCAAAATTTTCTGTTTTTTATTTTTTTTCAAAAAATTTTTAAAAAATATCCAAAAATTTCCTTTCCCCTTCCCCAATTGTGTCCCCCCTTGTTTTTTATTACTTCCCCAAAAAATTTAAAAATTTTTTTTCTTTATGTTTGAAGCCTGAAATGTGGCAAAAGGTTGAAAAGTTCAAGGGGGCTGAATACTTTCACTCGGCACTGTATATTAGGGTATGTTTACACGGCATTTTGAGTCTGTGTTTATTTACGCTTTTAGATGCGTGTTTGGGTCAGTCTAGACAGACCCAAACACGCATCTAACAATGAGCAGTGTGATTTTACATCGCAATGTAAAACACGTATCGGCGTTCACATGAGTGATTGTCAATGCGTGTTTACATTGCGTCTTTCGGATCCGTCCCAAGAATTGACATGTCAATTCTTGGAGCATAAGACGCAGCGGGAGCCCTATAATAAGTATAGGGTGCGATCCTGCTGCATCCAACACGGACGCTGCGTTTTTGGATGCGATTTCGGGTCCAACACGGACCCAAAATCGTGTCTGAAAACGCTGAGTGAGCCTGCCCTTAACTCCTTAACGCCGGAGCCAGTTTTGGCCTCTCTGACAGAGCCCCATTTTTGAAATCTGTCATGTGCCACTTTATGTGAGAATAACTTTTGACACTTTAACCTATCCATGTGATTCAGAGATTGTTTTCTCATGACACATTGTGCTTTAATATAGTAAGAAATTTTGGTCCAAAAAATGCTTGTTTAGTTGTGAAAAATTTAAAAAAAATCGTGAAAAATTTGAAAAATTTACCAATTTTAAACTTTAAAAATTTCTGTGTGTAAGACAGATAGTTATTCCACTCAAAATAGTTTAGAACTAACATCTACCATATGTCTGCTGTAGTTTGGCATCATTTTTTTAAATGGCTTTTTTTTTTTTAATGACATTAGGGGGCTTAGAAATTTAGTAGTAATTTTCAAATTTTCAAGATAATTGGCAATATACATTTTTTAGGGACCAGTCCAGTTCTAACGTGACTTTGATTGACCTGTATGGTAGATACCCCCATAAATGACCTACGCACGCGGCGATACCAAATATGGGTACTTTATTTATTTTTGATCTTTTTTGGGGCGATTGGCGTTTGTAAAGGGGAAAAGGGAGGTGTACGTTTTTAATTTTATTTTTTGTGTTTTACTTTTTTTACTTTTTCACATTTTTTTTACTTTTCCCCAGTGGGGATTTGTAACAGCAAATCCCCACTGGGGAATAGCAATCGTTAGATTGCTGTTGATAGAGACCTATGCCAGCGTTACGCCGTACAGGTCACCATGTAACTCTGACACTACCCACAATGCATTGTGGGCATGGTGACGTCACCAGACTACCCGGATGCTTTCAGAAAGCATCCGGGGAGTCCGGTAAGAGACCAGCGAGCGGCATCCCCGCCGCTTGCTGCGCCGGATCGTAGGCAGAGGGAGCTCACTCCTGCTGCCTGCGCTTTCATTATCGCAGCCATTACAGGCTGCGGTAATGAAGCGTTAATCACCCGCGGCTGGAGCTCCCTCCGGCCGAGGGTGATGTGGCATGAAGCCAGCGGTTCCATGTCGCGATCGTGCGTGGCTTGCCCGCAAGCCCGCGCGATCGCCAGGACGTATGCATACGTCCAATGTCGGGAAGGGGTTAAAAGGAAAATTTTGATGTTTGTGGGCTTAAATTGCTTTCTTACGGCAGCCTTCACTTTAGTCTTGCCCACTGTCCAGGCAGCAAACATAGTGGAGGTGTTGGCCTTTTGCTGTCAGATATCTGCAACTTTGTCCGAAATCCACCTATGCCTTTCTCATTGTCCCTTTTTTGAGGTGCAATCTATCGGCATATACTCTCCTCCCAACTCCCCAGTGGCCCTTATCTACTGACCTCAAAGTCTTGCCACCGCTTTTTTGACCACTTCACCACCTGGTTTTCCACTTAGTATCCAATGACATTGTCACCATAATCATGGGAAGCTTTAATAATAACAATAATCTTTATATAGCACCAACATATTCCACAACACTTTACAATTTACAGGGTAAAAGTACAGACAAAACCAAACATTACACAGTAAAAAGTTACTTACAGATCACCTAATATGAGGGTCCTGCTTGCAAGAGCTTACAATCTATTAAAGTGTATGGGCGAGACAAAGGGTGAGAAGTGCTTGATTTACATAATAGTCCAGCCATGTTTCATTAATATATAGTAGTTTACATACAAAGCAGATGAACCTGCCACCCAGAAAGTACATCTTCTGTATATAGAGTTAAGTACCTGTTAGTGCCCAAGTGCAGGGAGTGACAGAAATGTGCTGCGTGTGACGGAAAGTTGGGGGGGGAGTTAATGATTAAGATTCTTGGTAGTGTAACTCAAGAAGATGTATTTTCGGGGAGCGCTTAAAATTATGAGAGTTATGAGTTTGCCTGATTGTACAGGGTAGCATATTCCAGAGGACTGGTGCAGCACGTCCATGGGAGGTTCGGATGATTGAGGCGTGTAATCTAAGATCATCAGCAGAGCGGAGAAAGCGGGTAGGGTGGTAGAGATGAGGGAGTAGATGTAGAGGGGTGCAGCGAGGTGGAGAGCTTTATGGGTGAGAGTGATTATTTTATGTTGTGTTCTGTACTGAATAGTCAACTATTGCAGTGACTGACACAGGGTAGGGGCATCAGTACAGTGGAAGGGCCTGGCTGTTGCATTCAGGACAGATTGCAAAGTGAAGCGTTTACAGAAAGGGAGACTGATAAGCAAGGAGTTACAGAAGTCAAGGCAAGAAAGTATAAGGGCGACAATAAGAGTTTGAGTTGTTTCCACAGTGAGTAAAGGACGGATTCTGGAAATGTTCTTGAGGTGCAGGTGACAGGAGTGGGCAAGGGATTGGATATATGGGACGAAAGACAGATCGGAATCTAGTATAACCCCAAGACAGCGGGCCTGCTGCCTAGAAGTTATGGTGGTGCCACCCACTGAAACAGAAATAACAGGGTGCTGTCGGTTAGCAGATGGCAGAATTACAAGAAGTTCAGCTTTAGTAAGGTTTAGCTTGTGATAGAGAGAGAACATGATGTCAGAGACAAAAAACTAAATCTGGTCAACACATTCATTTTGAAGAATAAATAAAGCTATGCAAACACAACACACTATCAGCAGCACTCTACAGGCACTTAAAACGGTCAAAAAGGACATAAGAATTTTTTGGAACAATATTTCTGCTACTGTGGAATATATGAAAAAAATTGAGGTTCTTAGTGTACATTTTTGAGCAAAACTGTAAATGCCCATCTACCGCGTCAAGGTGACCTCAATTCAGGTGGGAACCTACGCTACAAGCTACCTTTCTTGGTGTCTGTTCAGTTTTGATCAAAAATGTACACTAAGAACCTCACATTTTTTCATATATTCCACAGTAGCAGAAATTATGTTAAAAAAAATTCTCATTTTCTTTTTTACCGTTTTTAGTGCATGTAGAGTGCTTCTGCTATTGTGTTGTGTGTGCATAGCTTTTGACTGCCACATAAGTGTGCACCTATACGATTATTCTTCAAAATGGGTGTGCTGACCAGATTTTGTTTTTTGACTGTTTGCATGGGGAAGTGGCTGGTTCCCAGCTTGGTTTATGCAGTCCACCCAGCTGCACAGGCTTTTTAATCAGATCAGGTTCATAGCTGGAATCTTCTATCCCTGAAATGTGGAGGTCTGAACAGACATCAACAGAGGTAGCATGTAACGTAGGTTCCCACCTAAATTGGGGTCACCTTGCCGCAGTAGGTGGGCATTAGCAGCTTTGATAAAAAATATATACTAAGAACCTCAAATTTTTTCAGATTTTCCACAGTATCAGAAATGTTGTTCCAAAAATTCTTATATCCTTTTTTAACCTTTTTTTAGTGCCTATAAAATGCTGCTGATATTATGTTATGATGTCAGAGACAGCAGACAGACAGTCACTGGTGTTTTGTAGCAGGAGATATCACAGAAAGAGGTGTATAATTGAGCCAAATCTGCTGATGTTTTGTCCAATAGGGGCTGTGTAGAGTGGAAAGAGTGTAGAGTAAAAAGAGAGAAGTAAAACCGGAGAATGAGTGGTCAGAGAGGTAGGATAAGAATCAAGAGAGAACAGTATTCTTGAGGCCAATGGCACTGAGCATACTGAGGAGAAGTTGGTGACCTACAGTGTCAAACGCTGCAGAGAGATCCATAAGAAGCAAAAAAGAGTAGTTGCCCTGAGATTTAGCTATGAGATCATTTGAGACTTTAGCTAGAGCACTTTCTGTGGAGTGTAAAGTGCAGAAACCTGATTGCAGAGGGTCAAGAAGAGAGATAGCGGATTAGGTAAGAGTAGACGAAGCATTCCAAGAGTTTAGAGATGAAGGGCAGGTTAGAGACTGGTCGGTAGGTAGCAGCGCAGGATACAGGGGCGTAACTAGAGAAGCCAGGGCACCAAAGCAAACTTTTGGATGGGGCCCCCTATTCCCCCCCCCCTTGCCCACCTCCCTGACCACGAACATTTACCAGGACATGCTGTTAGATAATACAAGGGGTAAATACCTCACCAAACATCTCACCATCATACGGCTACCAAACAAATCCACTATACCTAGACCAACATTACCAATAACTCTACATAGGGACCTGATTATACCGCCGGAACATGACCACAAACTGGCTCAATAAGACCCCTACACTATTACTGATCAGTACACAAAGACCAATAGTACCGCCATATAGTGACCATATAGTGGTTGATACCAGGTACACAAGTGCTTTGCAAATAGTTTACTTATATTTAGGGCCTCACAGGTGACGTCTTGTCTGTTGAGTCGTTCACTTTCCCTTTTCTTCTCTGTTCGGTCCAGGCCTCCATGATGACTTCCTCCGTCCACCACTCGTCCCTTTAGAATTTACAACACAAACACCCGAGACTCCTCACTTTTTTTTAATCATTTTCCCAACTGAGTGCCCCCTCCACTCATGTACAAATTCCCCATTTATAATGGCCCAAATGGTAAGAATTACCCCCTGGTAATTATGGGGCTCCCCCAGTCGGTATGTAGGTACAACGGGCCCCCCGGCGTTAGCTAGGTAGATTGGCACCCACCGGGCAGTAGCTAGGTAGCTTGGGGAGACATAGGTAGCTTCAGGCCACCGGGTGGTAGCTTAGGGTTCCCATGTGGGTAGAATGGGGGCCCCCTGTAGCTTAGGTCACCCCTGTAGGTAGAATAGGGCCCTCTGTAGATTAGGGCCCCATTGTAGGCAGAATAGTCTCCCCTGTAGATTAGGGTCCCCCTGTAGGCAGAATAGTCCCCCCCCTGTAGATTAGGCCCCCCTGTAGGCAGAATAGTCCCCCCTGTAGATTAGGGCCCCATGTAGACAGAATAGTCCCCCCCTGTAGATTAGGGTTCCCTTGTAGTCAGAATAGTCCCCCCTGTAGATTAGGGTCCCCTTTGTAGGCAGAATAGTCCCCCCTGTAGATTAGGGCCCCCTGTAGGCAGAATTGTCCCCCCTGTAGATTAGGGCCCCCCTGTAGGCAGAATAGTCCTCCCTCCTGTAGATTAGGGCCTCCGTGTAGGCAGAATAGTCCTCCCCCTGTAGATTAGGGCCCACTGTAGGCAGAATAGGCCCCCCCTGTAGATTAGGACCCCCCTGTAGGCAGTATAGTCCCACCCTGTAGATTAGGACCTCCCTGTAGGCATAGTTCCACCCAGTCATTAGGGCCCCCTGTAGGCATAGTTCCCTCCCAGTCATTAGTGCCCCCTGTAGGCAGAATAGTCCCCCCCTGTAGATTAGGCCCCCCTGTAGGCAGAATAGTCCCCCCTGTAGCTTAGGAACCCCCTGTAGGCATAGTTTCCCCCCCCCAGGCATTTGGGCCCCCTTTAGGCATAGCTCCCCCTCGGCATTAGGGCCCCCTGTAGGCATAGTTCCCCCCCCCCAGGCATTAGGGCTCCCTGTAGGCATAGTTCTCCCCCCCAGCATTAGGGCCCCCTGTAGGCATAGTTCCCCCCCCCCCAAGCATTAGGGCCCCCTGTAGGCATAGTTCCCCCCAGGCATTAGGGCCCCTGTAGGAAATAGTTCCCCCAGGCATTAGGGCCTCTGTAGGCAAAGTTCTCCCGCCCCCAAGCATTAGGGCCCTCTGTAGGCATAGATCCCCCCGTCTTTAGAGCCCCCTGTAGGCATAGTTCTCCCCCCGGGCATTAGGGCCCCCTGTAGGCATAGTTCTCCCCCCAGGCATTAGGGCCCCCTGTAGGCATAGTTCCCCCCCCCAAGTATTAGGGCCCCCTGTAGGCATAGTTCCCCGCCAGGCATTAGGGCCCCCTGTAGGCATAGTTGCCCCCTGTCTTTAGGGCCCCCTGTAGGCATAGTTCCCCCCGTCTTTAGGGCCTCCTGTAGGCATAGTCCCCCCCCAGGCATTATGGCCCCCTGTAGGCATAGTTCTCCCCCCACAGGCATTAGGGTCCCCTGTAGGCATAGTTCTCCCCCCACAGGCATTAGGGCCCTCTGTAGGCATAGTTCCCCCCCAGGCATTAGAGCCCCCTGTAGGCATAGTTCCCCCCCAGGAATTAGGGCCCCCTGTAGGCATAGTTCTCCCTCCAGGCCTTAGGGCCCCTGTAGGCAAATTTCTCCCACCAGGCATTAGGGCCCCCTGTAGGCATAGTTCCCCCCCCAGGCATTAGGGCCCCCTGTAGGCATAGTTCTCCCCCCCAGGCATTAGGGCCCCCTGTAGGCATAGTTCCCCACCAGTCATTAGGGCCCCCTGTAGGCATAGCTTCCCCCCAGGCATTAGGGCCCCCTGTAGGCATAGTTCCCCCCCGTCTTTAGGGCCCCCTGTAGGCACAGTCCCCCCCCACAGGCATTAGGGCCCCCTGTAGGTATAGTTCTCCCCTCCAAGCATTAGGGCCCCCTGTAGGCATAGTTCTCCCCCCCAGGCATTAGGCCCCCTGTAGGCATAGTTCCCCCCGTCTTTAGGGCCCCCTGTAGGCATAGTTCTCCCCCCCAAGGCATTAGGGCCCCCTGTAGGCATAGTTCTCCCCTCCAAGCATTAGGGCCCCCTGTAGGCATAGTTTTCACCCCCAAGCATTAGGGCCCCCTGTAGGCATAGTTCCCCCCCCCACCAATAGGGGCCCCCTGTAGGCATAGTTCTCCCCCCCAAGCATTAGGGCCCCCTGTAGGCATAGATCCCCCCCAGGCATTAGGGCCCCCTGTAGGCATAGTACCCCCCGTCTTTAGGGCCCCCTGTAGGCATTGTTCTCCCCCCCCCAGGCATTAGGGCCCCCTGTAGGCATAGTTCCCCCCCAAGCACTAGGGCCCCCTGTATGCATAGTTCTCCCCCCCCAGGCATTAGGGCCCCCTGTAGGCATAGTTCCCCCCGTCTTTAGGGCCCCCTGTAGGCATAGTTCCCCCCCCAAGCACTAGGGCCCCCTGTAGGCATAGTTCTCCCCCCAAGCATTAGGACCCCCTGTAGGCATAGATCCCCCCCCAGGCAGTAGGGCCCTCTGTAGGCATAGTTCCCCTTGCCTTTAGGGCCCCCTGTAGTCATAGTTTCCCCCCCAGGCATTAGGGTCCCCTGTAGGCATAGTCCCCCCCCCAAGCACTAGGGCCCCCTGTAGGCATAGTTTCTCCCCCCCCGGATTAGGGCCCCGGGTAGGGATAGTTTCCCCCCACCCCCGGGCATTAGGGCCCCCTGGAGGCATAGGTCTCCCCCCAAGCATTAGGACCCCCTGTAGGCATAGATCCCCCCCAGGCATTAGGGCCCCCTGTAGGCATAGTTCCCCTCGCCTTTAGGGCCCCTGTAATCATAGTTTCCCCCCCCCAGGCATTAGGGTCCCCTGTAGGCATAGTTATCCCTCCCCCAGCCATTAGGGCCCCCTGTAGATATAATTCCCCCCCCCCCAAGCATTAGGGCCCCCTGTAGGCATAGTTCCCCCCCCCCCCCCAAGCATTAGTGCCCCCTGTAGGCATAGTTCCCCCCCAAGCATTAGGGCCCCCTGTAGGCATAGTTCCCCCCCCCCTCCCAGGCATTAGGGCCCCCTGAAGGCATAGTTCTCCCCCCACCCAGGCATTAGGGCCCCCTGTAGGCATAGTTCTCTCCCCCCAAGCATTAGAGCCCCCTGAAGGCATAGTTCTCCCCCCCCAAGCATGAGGGCCCCCTGTAGGCATAGTCCCCCCCCAGTAATTAGGGCCCCCTGTAGGCATAGTTCTCCCCCCCCAAGCATTAGGGCCCCCGGTAGGCATAGTTCCCCCCCCAGGCATCAGGGCCCCCTGTAGGCATAGTTCTCCCCCACCCCCAGGCATTAGGAACCCCTGTAGGCATAGTCCCCCTCCCCCGTCTTTAGGGCCCCCCGTAGCTAATTACTTACCTAGCCACGATCCCCCGGTTTCTCTGTCTCCTCCCGGCCCCAAGCCTGCTGCTTTAGGCTTGTGGCCGAGACCAGGAAGCTCGGCAGGCAGCGCGATGATGTCGCTTCCGCCGCGCCGCCTGCAGAGCTAGGCACACAGCTCTCACTGCCCCGCCGTTCATCTTAATTTTATGCGCTTTGCACAGACATGCATACAATTAAGATACCCTCTGTGAAGCAAGGGGGTGGAGCCTGCCGACAGCGGCGGGCCCCCCTGGCTTCACAGACCGGCTCCGCAGCTCTGCAACCGCCGCAGTGAACTGTTATGTTCACTGCCGGCGGGCCCAGGAGCAGCATTACCGGGGTAGCAGACATGATAGCAGCTGCCCCGGTGTGCAGGCCCCATAAGCCACTGGACCCCGTGGCAGTTGCTTCGTCTGCTACCCCGGTAGTTACGCCCCTGGCAGGATAGGTCCAGAATTGGCTTTTTAGTAAAGAGGTTATGATTGTGTGTTTAAAGGAGGATGGAAAGATCCCAGTGGAAAGAGAGAGGTTATAGGTTGTAGCTAGGTGAGAAATGACCTCTGGAAAAATAGACTGGACAAAGTGGAAGGGAATAGGGTCACTGAAGCAGTTATTGGGGCGTGCAGAGAGAAGCCTGAATGCGTCTTCATCTGTCCTTGGGTCAAGTGCTGAGAGCAGACTTGAGGACGTGCGGGAGGGAAAGGGAAGTATATTACTTGCAGACTGAAATATGTTTTGTGGGATACTGTTGATTTTCTCTTTGAAGTGAGTGGCCAGGTCTTCAGGACAGAGGTCAGTGACTGGGGCCTGAGCTTTAGGAATGGAAAGTGTCAACCAGCCATTTTGGGTTGTCGTGTAAGGTTGAGATGAGGTAGGGGAAATATTCTTATTTCATAGTTTCATAGTTTGTAAGGCCGAAAAAAGACGAGACGTCCATCCAGTTCAGCCTGTTGTGCTAAGGTGTTGATCCAGAGGAAGGCAAAAAACCCCAATGAGGTAGAAGCTAATTGTCCTCATTCTAGGGAAAAATTCCTTCCCGACTCCAATCTGGCAATCGGAAAAATCCCTGGATCAATGACCCCCCACCAGAATCCTAGACACTATAACCTGTTATATTATTACGCTCCAGAAATGCATCCAAACCCTTTTTGAACTCTGTCAGTGAATTCACCATGACAATTTCCTCTGGGCCCCGTCCTCACTGCTCTTACAGTAAAGAATCCCTTTCTATGTTTATGTAAAACTTTCGTTCCCCCCATTGTTCTAGATACAGCCCTGGGTATAAATAAATCTTGGGAGAGATCTCTATATTGACCTTTGATGTATTTAAACATATTTATTATGTCCCCCCGAAGCCGTCTTTTCTCTAAACTAAATAACCCAATCTTGCTAATCTTCCTGGGTATTGTAGTCAACCCAGTCCTTTTATTATTTTTGTCGCCCGCCTTTGTACTTGTTCAAGCTCTACAATGACTTTACTTTGCACTGGTGCCCCAAACTGTACACAATATTCCATGTGTGGTCTAACCAGTTACTTATATAATCGGAGAATAATGTTATCATCATGTGCCTCTATGCCACTTTTAATGCACCCCATGATCCTATTTGCCTTGGCAGCTGCTGTCTGACACTGGCTGCTATAATTAAGTTTACTGTCCACCAGGATTCCCAAGTCCTTCTCCATGTCACTTTTACCCAGCCTTTTTCCATTTAACATGTAGTCATGTAATGGATTTTTCCTCCCCATGTGCATAACCTTGCATTTATCTGTGTTAAACCTCATCAGCCATTTCCCTGCCCAGGCCTCCAGCTTATCCAGATCCCTTTGTAATAACACATTATCTTCTATTGAGTTTATTACTTTAAAGAGCTTAGTATCATCTGCAAAGATCGATATTCTACTGTGTAATCCCTGTGTAAGATCAATAATGAAAATGTTGAAGAGGATAGGGCCCAATACTGAGTCCTGTGGTACCCCACTAGTAACAGCAATCCAGTCCGAGTATGTACCGTTAATTACTACCCTTTGTTGGAGTGAAGGGCAGTGTGGTAAGTCCTGAGCATGAATTTGTAGTGGAGAAAGTCTGCAACATCTCTACTGATACGTGCCATCCTGGAGTCACCAAACTCTTACTGATTTTGTCCTCATCTTGCAGTGGTCCTCTGCAGCTATTCATAAAGAAGGGGACACACTGAACCTTGTTTTTACCTAATCCAGTCACTGTCTAACTTCTCAAACTCTTTCTTTTCCCTATCTGACAACAATCTACTTGTATTCTGTAACATTTTTCTTCAACTGCCTCTCCATTTCGGCAACTAGTACACCCACAAAGAAACAATTAAAGTCTTGATACTCCTACAAATCAACCCCCAAAGAAAGTGTTTGGTTTTCTTTACTTATAGGACTATCGAGAGTAGGGGACTCTTAGGGCATGTCCCCACGGCAACGGGTTTTCGGCCGGTTTTTCAGCCGGTTTGCGGTTTTTCATCCCGCCCGACAACCGGCCGAAAATGAGCACAATTGTGCTCTATGGAAAACCCGTGCAGCAGTCCCCACTGCACGGGTTTTGCCGTCGGACAATTTTGCCGCCCGCGGTCCGGCGGCAAAACATTGTAGAAGCACAATCTTCCGTCCGGTTTTCGGACGGAAGATGTGCTTCCCATGGGGAGGGGTGGGGAGGGCTGTTCTCCGCTCATCGCGGAGAAAAGCCGTCACCCCCGCAGCCATGGGGACGGGCACAAAACAGGACAAATACTGGCTGGCAAACCGGACGGTATTTGTCCTGTGCCATGGGGATGCGCCCTTAGGGCATGTCCCAACTGCACGGGTTTTCGGACGATTTTTCAGTCGGTTTGCGGTTTTTCAGACCGCCTGAAAAACCGGCCGAAAATTAGCACAATTGTGCTCTATGGAAAACCCGTGCGCATCCCCATGGCAGTGGACAAATACCAGCCGGTTTGCCGGCCGGTATTTGTCCTGTTTTGGGCCGCCTCACGGCCGCGGGGGGGGGGGGGGGGCTTTTCTCCACGGTGAGCGGAGAAAAGCCCTCCCCATCCCATTGAGAAGCACACATTCTCGTGGGTCATGTCCCCACGGCAAGGGTTTTTCGGCCGGTTTTTTCAACCGGTTTGCGGTTTTTCAGACCGCCTGAAAAAATGGCCGAAAATTAGCATAATTGTGCTCTATGGAAAACCTGTGCAGCAGTCCCCACGCACAGGTTTTGCCGTCGGAACGTTTTTTGCCGCCGCGCGGTCCGGCGGCAAAACATTGTAGAAGCACAATCTTCCGTCCGGTTTCCCGACGGAAGATGTGCTTCTCAATTGGAGGGGGGAGGGCTGTTCTCCGCTCATCGCGGAGAAAAGCCGTCCCCCCCCGCGGCTGTGGGGACGGGCGCAAAACAGTGCGTTCACACGGCAATGGACAAAAACAGCTCTGTTTTTGCCGCTCATTTCAAGCTGTTTTTGGACTGTTTGGCCATGTCCCCACGGCACGGGTTTTCGGCCGGTTTTTCAGCCAGTTTGCGGTTTTTGAGACCGCCTGAAAAACCGGCCGAAAATGAGCACAACCGGTTTTCGGACAGAATATGTGCATGTCTACGGGAGGGGGGAGGGCTATTCTCCGCTCATCGCGGAGAAAAGCCGCCCCCCCCCCCTCCCCCGCGTTCGTGGGGACAGCCGCAAAACAGGACAAATACCGGCCGGCAAACCGGACAGTATTTGTCCTGTGCCGTGTGAACGGCCCCTTTTAGTCACAAAACCGGTCTGTTTTTCAGCTGTTTTCGGTTTGTGAAAAGTATGCCTGATTGGTGCAAGAAACCATGTGATTTATTTATCTCCACCCAGTGGTTACTCCCTGTGATTCCAGTGGCCATCTTTGAATTGTCTGAGTAAATTGTTTGTGTGTAGAATTGTTTGGTAGAAATTAATTATCTATATAGGAAATTACATAGGATGTAATCACATATAGATAGTTAATTGACATATGTTAAATATATTCATTATTTTTTTGTTTACTGAAAAACTACATGTCATTAAAAGCTAAATAAAATGGACACAACAACTGTAATCTTTAAAACAATACTTTTAATGTAAAAATAATTATAAAACTTTATAATTACAAATCTTTCCCAACCCTGCAACAAATAATTTTTATAACAAAATAAATAATTCTTTAAAACATAATTTAACTTAAATAACATAAATAAACCAACTTTAAATTAAATAACAGGAATGTGAAAGAGGGTCTTGGGCGAAATTGCCCTTAAAGACCACTAACAAAAAACAAAAGTAAAATCAATCAAAATGGTGATACGTGGGGGAGGACAAATCAGACATGAAAGAATGGTGAGGTTGGGGAGGTTGTGATGGTGGTGGTGCTGCTGGTTGTGGAGGTGGGGTGTGTTGGTACCCACTGCTGGGGTATTGGGGCACCCAATTTCTGTATGTGGGTGGCCCAGCAGTGGGGGGGGGGGGGTGGGGTGGTAAGGGGCTTGAGGTGGTGGTGGTGGAGGAAAGGGAAACATGGGCGGTACGGGGGTACATAAAAGAGGGGTCTTCAAGGGCAATTTCGCCCAAGACCCTCTCTCTAAGTGCTGGTGGAAGAGGAGCACCAGGCATGCCCAGTAACCACCGCACGAACGATATAATCACACCGATCTCCGGCAGGGGCCGGGGTGATTCAAAGGCTGCCACCCCGGTGAAACACTACATTCTTAACTCGTCATGACGATCGGGATGAAGGTGGTGGGAGCGACCCGCAAGATCCCTTGCAAAATGGTCCCGATCGTCTTCGCCGGTGACCCGCCGTATGAAGGACAGAGCTTCATTCTCTCCCTCCCTATCTCTGTCCCTCCTACGCCGGGTCCTTTGACTCACCCCTACGTTGGAAGATGTGCGTGGGGGGGAACCGGGACGCTGTGTAGGGGTGAACTCCGGAGTGGCCGCAGAGGCCGCTGCAGCCGTTGTTTCTTCCCCGGAGGTGTGCCCCACCCCAGAAGGTCCCGGCAGCTCTTCTTCTCCCCCAGCCGCTTCTTCTGTGGCTCCAGACTCCATGAAGGGGATGGGGTCACTCTCCCTCTGCTGATGTTCACCAGATCTTGGGGGGGAACTCCGGCCTGGCACGAGCAACATTTCCTGATGTCCTAGGAGTAAACAAAAACAAATATTAAACCTCTATTTTTGTAAGTTGCAGAGACAGGTCATGTAAATAAGTACTTACGGCCGGAGTTCCCGCTGCGATAAGATGAACACCAGCTCATCCGCGACGGGAGGGAGAGGCCCCACTTCGCTCCCCTTCACGGTGCCACTTGATGAAGCGGTCACGCACGTTCTTCCAACGTTTAGTGACATCCTCAACTGTGGAAGAAATTAGAGTGGGTTAAAGTTAAAGGTGTATAACACGTGACTTTTTACGTCTGGCTTTCCCACATTTCTTATTGCATCACCTGTCACCACAACCTGTCAGTTGTAAAAGGGGACATCACTGCTGCGACTACATGAGGCCACAAACCTGAAGTCACCTTTTTGAACAGACAATGTTTTGAAGTGACAGGCGCCGCACTAGGCAATGTGGGAAGACCAGTGTAAAAAAGTCAAATCACATAACATTGACAATATAACAACAATAGTAATATAATAAATATAACTTACGGATGAGCCCCTGCGTGCGGGCATCATGCCCGCTCCATTCCTCCGGGTACAGTACCTCACAGATCTGAATCCAAGCAGCATTCTTTAGGATACGGTTACTGTACCCGGGGTGTGACTTGTCCCACAACTCTGGGCGGGCATGTACCTGTGTGAAAAATAGTAGAAAAAAAAAATATTTAAAAAAATTAAATTAAATATTTAAGCAAGAAATCCTGCTTGGAGGACAACAGGTCTCAGCAAGACCTGTGCTGTAATGCATTTTGTTATATATACTGAATAGCATTAAAGTAGCAAGCAGCCCAAATACATTTTAAATCAGTGGCTTACTTGATGTTAAATTAGTGTAATTTTCAAGGAGTTTGGAATACATTTTATAGTGGAGAATTATTCTTGTAGTGGTGTAATAAAAGGCTCTGTTCCCCAGGATTCAGGGAAAATTTGCGGATGCAAATCTGTCCTGATTTACATTGCAAATACGTCTCACACTTTGTGACGCGTATTTGCAACGGATTTCGCTTCAGAAATACATTCCCCATAGTAAATAATGGAGAATGTATTTCTGACGCAAAATCAGTTGTAAATACGTTGCAAACTACGCGTCACAAAGTGTGGCGCGTATTTGCAATGTATTTACAACTGATTTCGCGTCAGAAATACATTCCCCATAGTAAATAATGGAGAATGTATTTCTGATGCGAAATCATTGTAAATACGTTTGCAAATACGCGCCACACTTTGTGACGCGTATTTGCAACGTAAGTACAACTGATTTCGCGTCAGAAATACATTCTCCATTATTTACTATAGGGAATGTATTCGGAAGCGAAATCCGTTGCAATTCCGTTGCAAATACGCGTCACAAAGTGTGAGACGTATTTGCAATGTAAATCCGTGTCCAAAAATTCTCCCTGAAAGAATTCTGTGGAACAGAGCCTTTTATTACACCACTACAAGAATAAAATTCTCCAGCCACTGATAATGTTGTCCAGATGTTTTATTAAACATTTTCAAGACCAACAATTTAAAATTTATTTGTTCTTTGTTCACATTTTATTCAGTTTGTATGTCCAGCAGGAGCCAGCAAGATCACAGCCTAAAATAAGCTTAAAATAAGGAACAAGTAGCTTCATACATGTCGCCCAAAGTGCTTAATTTAGGCTAAAAAGAGGTCATAGACCCTTTATTCACACTGACACTCACCTCGGAGCTGACATCCATGTCCATGCGGTGGTACTTTTTGGGTGGCATGCTGGTGTGTCCTCTTCCATCCAGACCAGGAAGTAAAATAATGTGCAGGACCTTCCTTTATACCAAAAAAGTGCAAAGGACCTCCAAAAACACACCCACTATAGGTGGGATTATTCTTCACTTTTTTTTGCAAAAACCGAAAACCACCCAAAAACCGCGGCAAAAATCACGCCAAAAACAGCGGCAAAAACCGCCGGCTACGTTTTGAGCGGTTTACATTGACTCCAATGTTAATTTACCGTCTAGAAACCGGTCGGAAGAATGAGCATGTTCAATGTTTTGCGGTCCACCGGCGGCCTGAAAAACCGCCCGGCGGAAAAACCGTTCATTGGGGACTGCAGGGTGGTTTTTCAATTGAAGTCTATGGCAGAGAGTTTGTTGCAGGTTTTCCGACGGTTCCTAAAACCGCAAACTGTCGGAAAAACCGTCCACAAACCCTTCCGTGGGGACAGGCCCTAAGGGAGACCCATTGATAATTGGGGCCACCCGTTTTGGGGTAATGACTCTGCTTTCAGGCAGGACAATGCATGGATAAGTTTAGGAATTTATTTATCAGTACATCCCACTTCTCTTTCCTAAGAATCATGGTAAAATGAAGATGGCACTATGTAGATGTCATTACATGTTTGACTATCAATATCACCTCAGTGGTAGTAATCATTGAATATTGTGGCAGAGTGAACTTAGGCGATCACATGTCTCTGCCACTAGGAGTACAGAAGGAAACCTGCAAGATACAAGTCACCGAGGTGCCTGGCCTCGTTGGGGAAGCCAGCAGTTTTGGGTCAGTAAGGCTAAGAGTTGTAGAAAAGCTGAAATGCAGCTTATATTGGATGGCTTTTCTGGAACATCTGAAGTGATGGGTGAGAGTCTGTTCCCACATTCCAGGTGGGTTTAAGAGGCCGATTAAAGCCTGCTGCTCCAGTAACCAGGTGGGTGTGGTTCACTGCCAAGACTTTGGAGAAAGAGAGCAGGGATAACTGACGGCTTGAGAAGCTATAGTGAGGTGAGTATTTGTGGTCCGATAATGGAAGTGCGCCAATTATGGGCCGAAAACGGCCCATTCATTACGGTAATTCACAGTTCTCACTGCCGCTAGCAGTGATAGTCTATGGGCCGGCGAAGTGCCGGCCCCCTGCTTACTCCCCCGCACCCGCCCCGTCCCCGTCCACACGGCGTAATTGCGGGGCGAAATTACGTCCCGCAATTAAGCCGTGTGAACATAGCCTAACAAGCAGAGCTGAGGAGAAGACTCTGACCCCCAGGATTGAGGGAAGCCTATAGTGTATGGTGTGAGTACTTATTTTGTGGTGATTGGCAGTAGTAGGTCGGATCACTGGTAGAGAGGGTCTCTGTATGTTTAGTCAGTGGCCAGGTGCCTTAGGATTTTTTTTTTTTCCATTTAAACTTATCTGAGGAAAAAAAAATGTCTGAGGTGCCATATGTGTGCCATCCGCTTACCAAAGTGGCGATCTGTGAGCTGAATGACCCCCTGAGACTGTCCAAGATGGTAGCTGGGCGAGAGTGAACATTTAAAGTATGTATGGTAATGTTACTAAATATCTTCCATTCTGCATTAATTTCTGCTTAACTGATTGATATCGCCATAATAACTTTTGGTGGCTCTCATTGGATGTTCGCTAAATTGTTATATTGTTACATCTTTAGCCTTGTTTTCTCCTGCTCAATTATTGCATCTATTGTTATTTTTAAACTAGAGATTTTGGGCGACATGTAGGAACGAGGCTGCGCCAGATATTTAGCGTCTTTTCAGCCCAATATCCAGCGCAGCCCCGTTCACTTCACTGAAGTGCCTCCCATACGCCAGAATCAGGCGCATTACAGAGCACAAGCGGCACTTTGTAATGCACCTTATTTCGGGGAGCGTGCGGGAGGTGGGGCGCACTAGAACCGTACGAAGCTATAGATTTATAGCTTCAGTATGGCATTTCTAGGCGCATTACAATTGGAACAGGTAAACCACTTTCAAAGTAGTATACATGAGCCAGAAATGTCATCTTAGCGCTAGAATGTGCCTGATTTATGACCCGCTGTAGACCGGGTTCATAAATCATGCGCATTCTAGACTATTATTATGCACATTAAATTTGGCATTAAAACTCCAAATTTCATACATGTCGCCCTATAAGAGTTTTTATCCTAATTAGTGTGAATGTTATATTTCATTGGTGGGTTTGATATTGTAGGGAATATATTTATAGACATTAGATTTGCATTTCTTCTCTTTGACTCCCTTTGACAGCCTCCTACTATATTATCACTTTATGACAAATACGCAGCCACTTCTTTTTAGAAAACCACAATCACTTAAGCTCTTGACTCGGTCACCCCTGTCTCACACAACAGAACTTGTCAAATCAACAGGCAACCTTTGCACACCAGCTTGATTTAAACACTGAGGCGAGCAATCAGGGTTGCAGAGTAGCAGTGGAAGAAAACCGACTCCACAGAAGATTTTACTGCATACAGACAAACACACCTCAATTTCAAGTTTGCACTCCTTCTACCAAACAGGACTACTTCACAACTATTACATGTTTTCTATCTTACAACCACAAACAACTGTATAACACCCTACTTTCTTTCCTAGTCCCCCCATGCTCCCACATTTTTCGTCTCAGATGACGATTTTGCCACACACATAATCAGTGAGCTTCAACCTACAAACCCCACAAATTATTAATACATCTGCAAAAAAACTCTTTTCCCATAATCTACTTCTCCACCATTGCTCATAACAAGCTTTTCACCCCACTTAAGAAATTCCACTCTACCCTCTTGACCCCATACCACCTTATCGGATTCCAAACATTAGTACTGTACTTATACTAGTCATAACGTATCTCTTAAACCTATCGCTAATCTCAGATGTTTTCTCTTCCTCCTTCAAACATATATCCATCACACCCTTTGACTCGTACTCTTTGTCCAACTGAATTCTCATCTTGCTACTTTTGTTTGTTTCAAAACCCCTTGAACAACCTGTCTTTTGAATTGTCCTTCCATCTCTCATCTAACTCATTTCTGGACTTGCTGCAATCTAGTTTTCAAATTCCACCACTCTACCAAAACTGCAGTAACTAAAGTCGCCAATGACTTAATAACAGCCAAAGCCACTACTCTGTGCTCCTCCTCCTAAATCTTCCCTCTGCTGTTGATACTGTCACCCATTTTCTACTGCTATAAATTTTCTAATATCTAATCGGGGATCTGTCCTAGGCCTTTCCTATCTTCTCTGTCTATACTTCTGGGCAGGGTAAACTCATAACATAAAATGGCTTTTGGTAACACTTCTATACCAATGTCACTCAAATTTACATTACCAGCCCAAATGTTGTTGCTAAACTTTCCAAGACAAACTGAGTATGTTATCTTTTCCCATCCTACTTAACCCTCTTACCAGATCTGTCCTGGTCAAGGGCTCCATGCTCTTTCCAGTCCCACAAGTGCACTCCCTTGGAATACTTTAGTATTACCAACAGGCTCTTTCAGTTGGCCGACATGTCACGATCCTCTGGCCCTGGCTGAACACGTGACATTTCTGTGATGTTCCGCACCCCCTATGGGTATGTAAGAATGGCACCTGCGACTGCATGCATCCTGTTCCCGAGTTCTCCCATATGGAACCGGTATGCGGGTACGATGTGTAGTAATTCCATAATTCTCTATGAAATCTCGACTCCCGGTTGTCTGACTTGATCCTCTCCTCAACTCTGACTGGCAATACTTGGTCCCAGGAAGTCTGCTAAACGTGTGAAATGAACAGCCTTTTGAAGCAGGACCTCCTGCTAATGGCTTACTTCCTATGCAAAAGAGTGTTACCTCACATGACCCAGTGATCAACTTGGTTACATTTATCACACTAAGGGTATGTTCACACGGTGTATTGCGATGTATAGACGGCAATACACTGGGGTTTTGGAGCGATGCCCTGATCAGCGTGTCTTACCAATGCATCGGGGGGGGGGGGGGGATGGGGCTTGCCCCTTAGACATTCATTGTTAGCGGCGCATATTCGGCGCTAACAATTGACATGTCACCTATCTTCCCGTGTGTACAATACGATATTTATTTTTTGTACTTTCAGGGGGTTTAAAGCGTAACCCATGGGCCTCTCAAATATGATTAACGTAATTGGGTGGCGCGCTTTAACCGCAATACGGGGGGCAAAATGGCCCCAAAAAAAAAGCCTTAAACCCAATCCCCTTTTTTTTTAGAGACTCTTTGCTCTTTTCTTTTAACCCAAACTCCCTAAAAACCCACACCTTAAAAACTTTTCTCAAATCACCCTCTCTTCTTAATTTTTGATTGTACAAAAAACTGTTTAATTAAAAATTTCTTTATCTTACCTGTTGTTTTTTAAAAGGGATTTTAACCCCCTTTTTTATTTATAAACTCCTTGTGTCACTACTTTAAATTTTATTTTAAATTTAAACTGTTAACTGTAAATCGATCTGAAAAAAAATCTTTAAAAATTTATAAAACTGGGTTTTTTGTCCATTTTTCCACCCAAAAAATTTGGGTTTAAAAAAAATTTCGCATTTTTTGGCGCGTTTTTGCGTGTTTTCTATGTATTTTTTGTAGAGATGCACAGCAATAGATTTGCTATGTATTTCTGCAACAAACGTGAAAAAAAAATTTGTTCGGGCACTTTACATTAGCCCTAAAATAGAAAATTTTTTCTGCCCTTCTCAGTTGTTTTTTTTTCAAAATATTTAAAAAAAATGACCACAAATAAACACGGGAAAAAAAACGTTTTGTGTAGATAACAGGGGTTTTTACAATAGAGGTCAGGGGACCTTTTTTCCAGTTTTGTTTTTTAAAGCATTTTTAGAAATTAAAAAAGCCTCTGAAAAAACTAAAGTTTTCTGTGCTGTGAAGACATACCCTTTTAACCTAATGTTATTTTCATGAAAATTCAAAATGTTGATAGTAAATAAAACTCTGGGGGTTGGGGGTTTAAACCCCTTGCTAGAAACCAGAATTTTTGCAGGAGTTTTGTTAAATGTAACAAATGTTTTTTTTTAAATTTTTCGGTTTTGGGCACCCCAATTAAAAAAGGGGAGTTTGGGGTGCAGAAAGGGTGGGGGACAGAAAAAAAGGTTTTTAAATAGGGCCCGGGTTTTAATATAGAGTGGTTCGGGTTTGGTTACCCCAGGGGTTTTTGCCTCGGGTTTTGAACCCCCTGTCAGGACCTTTAAAAAAGTTTAAAGGGGGCCCCACTTAACCCTTAGAAGCCCTGGGCACATTCCAGACTGCAGCTGGGAATGCCCATACCCTTTATTTCCCTTTATCCAGGGTTTCCCCTGAAGGGAAAAAAAAGGGGACATTTGTGGGAAAAGGGGTCGGACCGGCGGTTTAAAGGGAGGACCCTTTGGGAAACAGGTACACTGGGAGGGTAAATGGAGGGTAGGCATAGGAAGTCCCCTGTTCCCTTTACCCCCCTCAACGGGTGCCCAGATTTGCCTTTGCCCGGGCCCCCATCTGACCCAGTTCCCCGGGGGGGTTTTCCTTTCCCCCCCCTTGAATTTCTTTTTGGAAGTGTTGGGAAATTTCAGTTCCCCGGGGTTTTTGCAAACTTCTTGTTTACATTCCCAAAACTGCATCCAAAAAAAAGGGGAAACCGTTTTAAAAGGGGAAACCTCTTTGGGCTAGCGCAATGCAGGCGAGGAAAGGATTATGTACTGAAAAAAAGAGATGCCATGTTTTCCCACCTGCCTGGGAAATAAATGGGCCCAAGGGTGCTTTTTTCCCAAACCCTTTTAAACCCCTTTGTTTTTCCCTTCCCTTAATCTCCTTCATGGGCGCCTTCCTCAACACCGCAACATCCTTACAGAAAGAGAGGCTCCTACCATTGGGGGGGTTTTCCCCTGGGGAAAAGAACCCATCAACAAATTTTTGGGGGGTCCCCCAATTTGGACTTTTTTGGGTTTCCCGGGGAACGGGGAAAGGGGGAATTTGAGAGGTGTGATTGGAGTTGAAGCTACCATGATAACCCTGCTGGGTGAGAGTTTTACGGGAAATACGACCCTTCTGGGCCCCCCCCTGTTCCGCCCCCAATCCTTTACATCGGAAACTTCTGCAACACGTTCTTGGGGTGCCTTTTCATCAAACCACTCCTGTTCCCCTTTTCAATCCAGGGGTTCGGGAACTTCTTTTCTAGCTAAATTTTTAATTACTTCACTGCCTCTCCTCTTTTCCAGGCCCTTCAATAACCACCCATTGCCCAGAAAATTAAATTCAATCAACCCCCATATATCTCTTTCTTTTCCCTTATACCGGGCCCACAAGTAAATTATCCTAACGGGGACGTCGGGTTTTTCTTCTCTTGTCAGATTGTCTCACAACCACCTCCAAGATTTCTCCTGTGCATTCTCCATATTCTGAAACCCACTACCGCAACACATCAGACTGTCCTCCACCTTTAAAACAATCACCTACAGTAACTCTTCTGCTAGTATACATTAGATTTATCCATTTTTTCCCCCCCCCCCCCCCCCCCTAAAAATAGTTGAAGGGGGTTTGGGGGGGTTTTTTTACTAGCGTTTTTTGCTCCCAATTTTAAAAAACAAATTTATAAAAAATGGGAAAATTTTTTTACCTTAAAATCACAGGAAAAAAGTCATAATTATGGCTGTAGAGGCAGGTCAAAAATCCATGCCCAGTAGGAGGCATTAAAAGTACTAGTGCTACATGGGAGAATTTGCTCACACACCTACTATTCCCAATGGAAGCGATTGCTTGGTAAATAACTGCCCACAAGTTAGGAACCAGTGCACACCAACTTGAAAAAAGGTCCGTGCAAAATGATTAAAAGGAGAAAGTTAAATTTTACACACCTAATATTCATGCGAGTATTACAATGACATTGATAAGGGTTACATTGGGTGCATCAAAGTCCTGTCTGCATCAAAGATCCTCATGGTCTTGCAAGTTCCTACACTAACTTTACAAGCAATTCTCAAAATTCACAGAAAAAAAAACTTTTTGATTTTCTTAAAATTTTTGTTTTAAACATAGTGAGGGAAACTGCAGGGATTTTCCCCGCAGGGGAGGGGTCCATTAAATCCTTCTTTGGGAGTTTTAAATTTAAGAACAGGGAATTTTTTTCAAAAACTCTGTTTTCCCTTTGGGATGGTTCTTTTGCCAAAAAACCCTGGGAAAAACCCAAAGGTGAATTTAAAGGTTTTTTTTTCGGGGGGGAACTTTTAACCTAAAAAAGGTTTTTTTCAGCCCTCATGTGTTGTTTTTCCACACGAGATGTAACATTTTGGGGGTTATTAAAACCCAAAGGGATGGGGCCCACTTTAAGACTCCAGTCTTTAAATGTTCAAAGCTCTTTTTTGGCCCAAACAGTTCTCCCCAACCTTTCCCAAATTTAAAAACCCACTAAAAACTTTGGGGTCACCCCCTTTCCCAAAAAAAAAATCCTTTCAAATATTTTTTTTTTTGCAAGGGTGTTCTTTTTAACCCCCGTCTTTTTTAGGCTTGGAGTTCAGGGAAATAAAAACCAAAACTAGACACTTTTGGTTTACCCCCCAAATTTTTCCTTACTTCTAACAAAAAAAAAAATCTCTTAAGAAAGCAAATAAAAGCACCTTGTGTTAAAATACTTATAAAAAAATATTTTTAAGAAATTTTTCATTCATGCCCCCACTTTTAAAATCTAAATGAGAAAAAACTACAAATTAATGGCTCCCCAAAAAGTCAGGATCCCTTTAAACAAAAAGACAGAGCAAATTCCAGAAATTGGCCCCCAAATTTTAGTCTCCGCTGGAAAGCTTTTCAGAGAAAGCACTGCATGTCTTTATTGAATCTAAAATTACAGGAAAGGCATTCCCTCAGCTATGCCAATGTTACTCCCTGTGGGTTTTCAGTAATCTTTTGGGAAAAGGGTTTATATTCAGAATATAAATGACTGTGGTCTAGACACATAGAAGAGTCCCTGCGGCTCTACGTTATGGAGCAAAAGGGCCTGCTGCTCACAGCCTTTTGGTATTTTAGTGCATATTCAACACCATCTAGGTAATTTTTGGTGCAAAGGTTTTTTGGTTTTTCCCTCATATAACTCCCCAAGCCACTACAGGGAAACAGAAATGTTACCTTCCCATTTTTATTCCTTTTTATCAATCTGAAACCAAATTCCCTTTAAATAGTGTTCTATTTCTTGATCCTTTGGTTTTTTCATAAAGGGTATACCAAAAATTTCCCTCCACTTTTCCGGGAGGGCCCAAATTTAGGTTTTTTGGGGTCTCTTATTTCCAAATTTTAAATATTTTAAGCAAAACCCTTTAGAAACTAAAACCCCCCCCCCCCCCAAAAAAAAAATGAAAAAACTACAAAAAAATTTTTTTAATATACATAAAAACTCCCCGATACAAAAAAAATTGGTTTTCAATAAACCCTTTCCCCAAAGGCCCAAAAACCAAAATATAGGGGAAAACACCCAGGACCCGTAAACCCCAGATAAAGAAGGGCCCAAAATTTCAAAATACACATCAAAAGCAAAATGAAACAAAAAAGTTTTTGGCCGTATATGGGGGTAATAAATGCTTTTAACTTTACGGTTTTGCAGAGGGGAAAGCTGATAAAATAAAACAGTGTTTTGCGAGAAGGGAAAAAAAAAAAAAAAAAAAATTTCCCCAACATTTGAAGGGGTACCCAAAAAGCTCCCCTATGCTGAACCTTTTCCAAAAAAAAGGGGACTTCCCCCCCCGGAAAAAGGGGCTTTCCCCACCAAACCGAAGGGTTTTTCCCCAATCTAAAATAGAAAAAAGGGAAAAAAAGCAGTGAAATAGATAAAATACACTGCTTATTGGACAAAAGAAATTTTTTAATTTTCCCCCAAAAAAGTCCCGACGCGTTTCCCCAGTAAAAAAAAAAAACTTTTTTCATCAGGGGGCCAAAAAAAACTTACAAAACCACCCAAAAAAGGTGGTGAAAAATACTGGAAGCCAATGGGGGAAAAATAATAAAAAAAATTTTTTTTTGAAAAAACCAATTATAAAAGAAAAAACACAAAATTCCCCTTTTAAATAATTTTTAAATTGGGTTTAAAGGAATATTGTTTTAAAAATTTAAAAAAATTTACAAAATTAAAAATGAAAATTCCCATTTTTGGTAAGGGTTTCCAGGGTAAGTTTTTTGGAATATTAAGGGGGGGAAAAAGGAAAAAAATTAATTTTAAATTTTTAAAATAGAAAAATTTTTGGGGGGTAAAAAATTTCCCCAAAATTTTAAATTTTAAATTGTAATTTTAATAAAAGGGGCCAAAAAAAAAGGGACTTTTTTTAAAATAATTTTACAGTAGGGGGGGATTATAAATTTTTAAAAATTAAAAAATTTTTTTTATTAAAATGGCTTTAAATTTAAAAATTACTTTATTTTGGGGTCCCCCCAAAACCCCCCTATAGGGGGGGTAAGGGGGTCCCGGGGGGAAGGGGAAGGTCCCCAAAAAAATTGGTTTTTTTATTTAATATTTTAAATGGAAGATGGTTTGTATTTTAAAAATTTTAAAATTTTTAAAATTTAAATAGGTTTTTTTAAACCTTAAAAATAAATAAAATAATAAATTTTTATTATTATTAGTGTAAAAAAATTTTATAATTATAAAATTTTGGGTTAATTTTAGGAAGTGTTTTTCCCCAAAATTTTTTTTATTTTTTTGGGGTTTTTTTTTTAATTTTTTTGGGGGGGTGGGGGGTTTTGGGGGGATTGAAAAACGGGGGGTTGGGGAAAGGGGGGGAAAAAATTTTTTGGGGAAAAAAAATTAAAATTTTAATTAAAAAAATTGTCAAAAAAAATTTTTTGGGGGTTTGGGATGGAAAAAGGAAATTTTGGATATATTTTAAATGGGAAAAAAAATAATTTTTTTTTTAAAATTTAAAGAAAAACTAAAATAATTTTTTAAACCTAAATTTATCAAACCGAATTTGGTTTAAACAAAGTTAAATTTTTCAAAAAATTTTTGGGGTTAGGAAAAAAAAAAATTAAAGGAAGGAACAATAATTATTAAAAAATTTTTTGGGGTATAAATAAAAAATAAAGTAAAATTTTTTAAAAAAAGTATTTAAATAATATTTTAAATTTTAAAATTTTCTTTTTTTAAATATTTTAAAAAATTTGGGAAAATTTTGGGGGAAAAAAAATAAAAAAAAGAGGGGTTAAATTCCGGGGGGGAAAAATTAATTTTTGGGGGGGTTTAAAAATTTAAAAGAGTTTATTTAAATTGGGAAGGGG
Source organism: Phyllomedusa bahiana (assembly GCA_025379985.1). Lineage (NCBI taxonomy): Eukaryota > Metazoa > Chordata > Amphibia > Anura > Hylidae > Phyllomedusa > Phyllomedusa bahiana. Next base: position 41,463 of record JAODAL010001392.1, read on the forward strand.
GAAATTGGGGGCCGATGGGTTTTCGGGTTTCCCCAAAACTTTGGAAAAAAAAAAAAAAATTTAATTTTAAACGTGGAGCCCCCCAAAAGCCTCCCCCGCTAAAATTTTCCCGATTCTTTTAACCCCCTATTCCCCTTGGAAAGGGTTTTAATTGAAATACGCTGATTTTTAAGGCCAGGTTTGGAAAATGGGGACCCCCAAAAAAAAAACCCCCAAAATTTTAAAAATTTAAAAACATTTTGGGGCTACCTCCCTTGGTTACACCCCTTTTATACAAACTGGGGCCCAAACTTTTTGAAAGATTTTGGTTGGGGGAGGGTTTTACATTTTAAAAATTTTAAAAATTTTTTGGAAAAAGGTGGACCAGAAGGCCCTTTTTTTGTTTTTTGATTGTTTTATCAGGGGGTTTTTGGTTTCCCGAAAACTTTTTTTAAATTTTTCTTTTCCAATTTTTAAAAGGTTAAATGGTTTTCCATTTAAAAAAATTTTTAACATTTTTAATTTTAACCCAGCAATGTAATTTTCCCCAATTTGTTTTTCCTCTCGCCCTTTTTCCCAAAGCTATAAATGGGGGTTTTTTTCCCCCTTCCCCCCATAAGGACATATTTTAGGGGGTTGGGTTTTTTTATGAGATTAACAATTAAAAATTTTTTTAAAAGGAAAGGGGCCAAAAATTTCCTTAAGCCGGGGGAAAAATTTGTTTCCCGGGAAAACTTAAAAATAAAAAAAATTTTTTTAAGGAAAAAATTTAAAAATTAAGAAAAAATTTTAAAAAAAGTTTATGCGGTAAATTTTTTCGGTTTCCGTTTTTGTTTATGTAAAAAGGATTCCCCTTTTTTGGAAGATAAATTGTTTGTGGGTGGGGTCCCCTCCGGAACCCGCCCCTTCAAAGGTACCAAAATTTTTGCCCAAGAAATTTTCCAACTTTAAGGATTTGAGAAGTAGTTTTTGTGGGTTTTTTTTAAAAAAGGTACAAAAATAAGAAAAATAATTTTTTTAAAATTTCTAAATGCTTGCCCCAATTGGGGGACCAAAAAAATTTGGGAACCTTTTTTTTTTTAGTTTTTCCATGAGGAACCTTTTTTTAAAAAGTGGAAAGGGGATTTTTTGGTTTTAAAATGTTACCCTTTTTTTTTTTGCCTTTGAGGTTTTTTTTACATCCCAAAATTGTTTTTTTTATCAAAATTTTTATGGGGTTATCCAAAAAGTTTTTGGGAACAAAAAAAATAAAAGAAAAGAAAAAACTTGGCATTTTTGGGGATTTTTTGGAATAAAATTTTTTTTCCTTTTTCTAATGTTTCAGGTACCCAAAAAGTAAATTTTTTAATTTAAGTTTTTTAAATTTTTAATTTAATTTGTAAAATTTTTTTTACCCCCAAATGGGCGGGGTTTTTTTTGAAGATTTTTTTTGCCCTTTTTTAAACTTTTTAATTTTTTTAAGGGGAAATGACAAAAAAGGGGAAAAATGTTTTGGGAAAAAAATTTTTTAAAAAATTTAATGTTTGGGTTCCATTTTGAAAATTTTTTTTTTTTTTTAAAAACTTTTTTTTTTTAATTTTTAACTTATTTTAACATTGGGAAAGACTTAGGTCCGGGGGGGGGCCCTTTTTTTCTCCCTTTTGGGATTAAAATAATAAAAATAGAGGGGAAATTTTCAAAAATTTTTGGTTCTATTACTTCCTCCTTAGGCAGGGAAAACAACCCCAAAACCCCAACTGGGGGCTATGGCACCATTTCTCAATTGAATAGCGGCCATTCCTCATTCATTTAGAAAGGTTGGCGTTTAAAAAGGGGGTTTTCCCCAAAAAGGAAAGGGTTTTTTTTTGTTATAGAAACTTGCAAAAACCAAAATTTACTTTCAATATATGTCCTTTTTTAAAAGATTCCTCCTATTCCCCGGGGATTTCCCCCTTGAAAGGGGGGGGTTTGGGGGGTCAAATCCTCGGGTGCTTTTACCCCACGACCTTTTTAATTTTCCCGATAGGGGGTGCCAGCACGGTTTGGGTATAGCAAAAGGAACCCGGCTTTTACGCACCCAGTGGAAGCCAGTAAACACCCCAGAATTAAAAAAGGAAAGGGAAAACCCAAAAAAACATGACGGAGGGGAAACATAATCAAAGGGAGTGAGACAACCCTAGTTTTTTACCCCCTGACAGGCCCCCTTTTTTAAAAACTGACGGTGGGAAAAAAGAACTTATTTTTGTAGGGGAAATTTAAACCCTTTTTTAGGGCCCCTTTTTGAAAAGACGGTTCGGGGGGACCTCATTAAAAATTTTTATTTTAAAATAATTTTTACAAAATATAAATGGTCCCTACAAAAAGTAAAGGGGGGAAAAAATTTTTCAAGTGAAGGCCCCCTCATTTGTCTCCAGAGGAGAAAAAACGTTTTTTCACTGTAAGAACTTTAAATCTTTTTGGAATAAACCGCCTGAGGAAACTGGGCACAGAGGGGAAAAAGTTTTTGGCCCAAATTTTAAAAGGGGTTAGGGTATGTTCCCCCACGGGGGATTTTTGTTCCGTTGAACATCCTTTTCTTTTTGGGTGAAATTCCCGGGGTTTGCTGAATGGACCCAGACACCAAACTAACAATTAGGCCCTTGGGGTTTTTTAAAACTGCTTTTTGGGAATGTGAAACATGCCTCCCGGTTTTACATGATTGGATTGCCGATGGGGTTTTCTGTCCCTTTTCCGTTTTCGGAAAAGGGGGCCTTTCCCAAGGGAAATTTACATGTTATTTCTTGGAGCGCGATTTGGGAAAAACGGGCCCAAAAAAAGGGATTTTTACCCGGACACAAGACGCCATGTTGGGGAAAAATACCCTTGGGGTAATACCTTTGGAAATTTTTAAAAGTAAATTTTTTTCATACGGGAGCTAAATTTTAAAAATTTTGGGGTTTTTGGCTGGCGGGCTGTTTGGGGGCAGAAAATGGGGGTTTTTCCCCGGGAGCAGATTAGTTTTTTGCCCTTTTGTTTTTCAGGGCATTTAAACCCGTGAGGAGGGGTTTGGGCTTGAAATCCTTTTCTCCCCCTCCCTTCACCCCCCATTTTTCCCCCACCCTTGGGTTTTTAAATTGAAGGACCCTTGTTTTTTTTTCAAAAGTATAACAAGGAAACTAAGAAAAAATTTTTTGTGGGAATTAAATTTTTTGATACTTTTACCCCATCCATTTGAAATTTAGGGGATGATTTTTTTTAAAACATTTTTTTGCTTTAAAGTTTGTAAGAAAAAATTTTGAAACTATAATTTCCCTTTTTTAATTTTGAAAAATATTGTGGAAAAAATTTTCCTTTTTAAAATTTTAAAAATGTTGTGTGTAAGACAAAATTTTTACACCCAAAAAAAAACTTTTTAAAAATAGCATCTACCCTTTTTTCTACTGTAGGGAAGGGGCATTTTTTTAAAAGTATTTTTTTTTTCCCAAACTTTTGGGGCCCTTTTGAAATGTTTGTTGTAATAAATTTTTCACAAAATTTTTAAAAAAATTTGTAAAAATAAATTTTTTTTTAAAGGGCCAAACCAGTTCTGATTTTGTCTTTTTGGGGGCCTGAAATTTTGATGAAATCAATTTTAAGAAACTAAACCCCCTTTTTAAGTATTAAAAAAAATTTTGGAATTTATTAACCCCAAATTAGGTGGGGTTTTAAAGAAATTAAAGCAAAGGGAGGTTTAAAATTTAAAAAATTTTAAAATTTTTTTGGGAGATTTTTAAATTTTTTTTGCCATTTTTTCACGGGGAAAAAGCAGATGATAACAGGAAAAAAACAAAATCAACATTGATTCCCTCAATTTTTAGGTTTTTTGAGTTTTTCCCCTATGGTTTCCCTTTGTGATTATTTGGGTCAGGGCCCCAAAAACCTCAGAAAAGGGGGAAGGGACCAAATGGACTTTTGGGGTCTCAAATTTTTTTTAAAGGGTTTTTTTAAAGGCGTCATTAACCCGGTTTGCAGACACTCTAAGGGTAAAACTTTAAAAATCGCCCCTACAAAAAGGGCCCCTATTTGGAAAAATACACCCTTAAGGAATATAAATTTAGGGGGTTTTAGTGGGTATATCGTCCCCAAAATGGGTTTCACAAATTTCTTTTGCGTGAAAATGAAAAATTTTTTTTTTTTTTTACAAAAAAATATAAAATTTTTTGCCCGAAAAGTTTTTTTTTTTTAAAAAGGAAACCCGGAAAAAAGCCCCCCCCATTTTGGATTACCAAAAATCCTTGGGTCTCAATAAAGGGTTTTTTTATGGATTTTGGCGCAACCAGTGTTTCATAGTTTTTTTTTTTGCATTGGGTTTAAGAAAATGGGGGGGAAAGAAGTGCAGTTTCCGACATTGTTTTTTGGGCCCTTTTTATTTACAGGGGTTCGCCGGGGTTCGGTAAAAAAAAAGCAGGGTAACTTTTTAAGTTGGGTCAGCACAAATTTCAATGATTAAATTTTTATTGTTTAAAGGGGTTTTTAAATTAAATTACCCTTTAATTAAAATGCATTTATAAAAAAATGCATTTTAAGTCAAACCCTTGTCTTTTTAAATTTTTTGTATTTGGAAACTTTAAAAGGGGCCCTTTTTTTTTTTGGGTTTTAATGAATTTCTATTGGGGACCATCTGGGGTTCATTGACGCTGTTATCAATTTTTTGGTGAAGGGGTTTTTTAGCAAAATACAAAACATTTTTGGTAGTGTTTTTTTATTTTTTTTTTACAGCGTTCACTGGGTGGGTTTTAAATAAGTTAGTTTTACTTTTAGCAGGGCGATAAAGATTTTCCGAGAGACCCAATTTTATTTTATTTTTTTTGTTTATTTGGGGGTTTTTACCCCAATTAAAAAACACCCTTTTATTTTAAAAAGGGGAAAAAATTTTTTGCATAGGGCCCTAGTTTTGGAGTCTTAAAATTTTGGGATTGACTTTTTTGTTGGTATTATTTTGGGGGGCAAGGCTTTTTGACTGCTTTTAAATCCATTTTTGGAAGGCAGGGTGAAGAAAATACTGCAATCCTAGTAGTGTTTTTTTTTATTTTTCACAGCGCTCACCATGCAGTATAAATGCCAAGTTAGTCTTACTCTGGTCGATATTATGATGATACCCAATTTATAGTTTTTTTTTATGTTGAAATGCTTTAAAAAAAAGTGTTTTTATTATGTAAAACAATATTTATGCATTGAAATCTTCTGACAGCCATACCTTTATTATTAGTTTACAGAGCTCTGTAAGGTTTTTTTTTGCATGATGAACTGATGTTTTCAAAGGCACTGAGATTTATATGACTTTTTGATAGATTTTTTTAAATTGCGGGATGAACAAAAATCACAATTCTGTGACTTTTTTTTTCTTGTTACGGCATTCACCGTGCAGGTTAAATAACGGGACATATTTATAAGGTAGCTTGCTACACACGCGGCGATACCAAATATGTGTACTTTATATTTTTATCTTTTTTGGGGCAATTGGCATTTATAAAGGGGAAAGGTACATGTTTTTATTTTGTGTGTTACTTTTTTTAACTTTTTTTTAACTTTTTCACTTTTTTTTACTTTTTTTTTGTCTCCATAGTGGACTTTTATTAGTGATGTTTAGATCACTGTTACAATGGATACCAATACATAGCAAAACACTGGTATCCTGGTAACTGTCAATTACATTGCGCCGATGCCGATTGCCGTTCCCTCTGTCTTTCCTTTAGCTGAGGGCGACACAGCATGTGGCCAGCTGTAATATACAGCTGGTTCCATGATACACTCATGTGGGCTTGGCTTCAGAGCCTCCACGTTGTCCAGGACATACCTGTAAGTCCGTTTGCGGGAAGTCACTTCCCACTAGGAAATACAGGTATATCCAGTATCGGGAAAGGATTGAAAGGTTGCACAGCAGGGATCTGAGCTGGCTGTGATCCTTGCTGTTAGCACCCGTCTCCTATGGAGTGGGCTTAGCGTGTGAGCCCGTTCTATAGCTTCTTACTGGCATGATGTTGTACCATAAGTCACATCTCGGTAAGAGGTTAACTCAAGTTTTTAAATCTCATTAGGTTTTATTAATTGTGTTCTTAAATGATGACATCATAAATTAATGCAACAGTACTGCACACAGGTGATGAAAAGTTGTGATCAACCAGATTAGTGAAGATGAAGGGTGAATAGTGAGTCATAGTTATTTTTGTCAGAAGTGTCTAGAAACTTAGGGGGCTTTCACATGTAGCAATTTTGGATGCATGTTTTGTGCAGAAAGGCACAGCAATTAATGCAGTAAATTTCTGCACAAAAACACATCCAAAAAACACACCAAAAAAACGCTCCGTGTGAAAGCACCCCTAAACAAATAATAATTATGGTTTAAAGCATGTACGGCAGTATTTTAGTGCACATTCTGGCACAATTGCCATAATTTAATAATAATTTTTTGGTTTTCTTTTTTTTTTTTTTTTTTCATTGTGTGAGATAAATGTTCACTTTATTTTTATGTTTTACCCTTTTAACACAATGAAAGCTCTTTCCATTTAAAAAAAAATTTTTTTTCACTGTTTTCAGACTTGCATATAGGACTTGTGCCTGTGATCCTCCTATTGCATTCATAATATTTTGCCATACTATTGTAAAGTTACACTGATGAGCAGTCTAATATGACTAATAGATGTATACCCACAGCAGGCTGGTTAGTCTTTAATAGGCCCCCAGTTGACATGGCAAACCTTTGGCATCCTGCAATCCTGGTTCTAGGATGCCTGGAAGAGAGTTGCATAAGGTTATGCAGTAGGCATAGCACAGGATAAAGCAGTATTTCCTTTTAACTAGTTGTAGAAGGTAAAGACAGATTATAAATACACAATATCACAGCACCACCTTCTGATGGGCTGTTTAGTCACATTCATGCATCTACCGCACAGTTTCACAAAATCCTTATGTGGGAACCATAAAAGAATACAGACATTGGGCCTTATTTATGAAAACTGTCTAGTTGTAAGACTGTCTTTGTTGCCCATAGCAACCAATCAGAGCTCTGCTTACATTTTCCCAGAGCAGTATAAAAAATGTGAGTTGCGCTCTTATTGGTTGTTATGGGCAACAAAAACAAATTAGAGGTCAACTCTCATTTTTTATACTGCTCTGGGAAAATTAAAGCAGAGTTCCGGTTGGTTGCTATGGACAACAAAGACAGTCTTACAACTAGACAGTTTTCATAGATATGGCCTTGTATGTCTGTCATCTTGTCACATTAGTATATTTCCCCATCTTTGAATTTCATAAGGTACAAATAAATTGATATTTTGATAATAATGGAAAGTATTCACATCACTTAAAAATATATCCAAAAGGAAGTGATTGTTGGGAGATTTCACTGCAAAACATGATGCAGGACGGTAACCAACAAGGAATGACAATGTGGCCCTTGGACCTGAAAATATTGTGCACTCCTGATTTAACCCCTTAAGGACCCTGGACGTATGAGTACGTCCCAGGGTCCATAAGGGGCTTTGCAGGGGGATCGCTCCGCGACCCCCCTCCCCCGCACAGCCGCCGGGTGTACAGTACAGTCTACTGCAAAGCAACCGGGACAGGTCTGGAAAATCTGAACAGTTCAGTTTTAGCTTCTAGTGTACACCGTGTGCTGTTTATAGAACAAGTCCTCCAGACGATTCCTTTAACCCCTTAAGAAACCGGCGTGTTTTTTTTGGTGACACGTTCGTTTTTCCCTCCTCGCCTTCCCAGAGCCATAACTTTTTTTATTTTTCCACCTACATAGACACATGAGGGCTTTTATTTTTTGGGAGAAGATGTACTTTCTAATGGTGTTATTCACTATACTATAGAATTTACTGGGAAACAGCAAAAAAATTCCAAGTGGGATAAATTGTGAAAAAAAACGTATTTTCGGCATGTTTGCGGGGGGTTTTCTTTTACTTCGTTCAATCTTCGGTCAATACAATGTGTTATCTGTATTCTACAGGTTGATACGCATCCGGCAATACCAAACATGTAGGGTTTCCGTTATGTTTTGATACCGTAAAAAAAAATTCCACACTGTGTTATTTGTGAAATTTCCCGCCGCGGCGCCAGTTTGTGTGACCAATAACGTTTTTGTACTAACACTTATGGACGACAGTGAGGGGGCATTTTTTGCAGGCTGAAGTGTACTTTTTATCGCTAGCAGTTTGGAATACATGCGACTTTTTTGATAACTTTTATTCCATTTTTTAAGTGACATAAAATGACCAAAAAACGCAATTTTGGTGTTTGGAATTTTTTTTCTTCTACGGTGTTCAGCGCACGGGATAAATGATGTTATATTTTTATAGATCGGACTTTTTCGGAGACGGCGATACCAAATATGTGTAACTTTTTTATTATTTTATTGTTTTTATTTGTAAAATGAGGAAAGGGGGGTGATTTGAACTTTTAATACTTTTTTGTACTGTAATACTTATTTAATTTATTTTTTACTTTAACATTGAGGCCACCTATGGTGCTGCACCACTAGGGGGCGCGATTGTCAATACAGTCTAATGCATTGCATAGGCAATGCATTAGACTGTACCAAGATGGCGGTTTCCCCACTTCCTGTCTGCGGACGGAAGTGGGGCAAACCACGACATGGAAGTGACAGGAGCCTTCCCAAGGCTCTTCATTGCCATGTCCGGGGGTCGGATCGTTGCAGCACCGATCTTAATTCATTCAGATGCCGCGGCCATCTTTGCCGCGGTGTCTGAGGGGTTAAACAGCGCGGGCGGCGCTGCCCATTCACGCTGTAACGGCCAGGTGATAGCGGCGATTAGCCGGTGACACCCGGCGGCTGCGGCGGGGGAGGGGGGGGGTTGCGGAGCGATCCCCTTGCAAAGCCCCTTATGGACCCTGGGACGTACTCATACGTCCAGGGTTCTTAAGGGGTTGAATCAGGAGTGCACAATATTTTCAGGCCCAAGGGCCTGTTGTTCCTCTTCCATGGGCCGCAGTAAATCTTAGAGGGGTATTCCCCAAATGAGACCTTTATGGCACTTCAATTGTAAATCCACAAAAATGCAACAAAAACAATCAGCTCACCCGATTCACTTGCTTGAATGCGATCTGTACGTAGGATCTATGCCCAGGTGGTTACACAGTGCACGGGGGGAAACAAAACCATCCTGCTGTAGATGGACCAATCGGTGCAATCCAAAACGAAATACTGTCCTCCAGCACACGTAATATGTCAAAAAATGCATTTTATTGGTACATCATGATAAAAAGATGATTAAAAATTCAAAAAACACACAAACATGACGTGAATGTCTACGAGTCTCGAGCCCATGACAGGAATGGCTCTTAGTCGTATTCAATTGTAAATACCCAAAATGGCTGAAAACTCTTGGCTCTACTTTAGGGACAAAGATCATAATGGGAGGGAGGGGTCCCTGCTTGGTACTCAAGAAAAAGGATATGAGGTGGCTATTTTCATTGTACTTTTGGGGCTTTTTCACACATATGAGTAGAGAGCAGCACACTTGTATACACACTCCTTTCCAACTCATCTCCTCCTCTATGGTATATATTTTAACTATGTTAAAATTGTATCCGAAATAAATACTCCTTGGAGGAAGAAATCCAGAGATAATACAAATAATACACTCATTTAGGTTTCTTAAAATAGCACATACAGCCTTAGAGTGCCAGGCGTATATTACCCCCATACCAGTGCCCACCGTACAATGCCTGCCATAAATTGCCATCAGATTGGATCCAGATGTTTTATAGGAGTACATCAGTATTCATATTATTTTAGCAGTAAGTAGTTTTCTAAGCCTTTCTTGAATGCCTTACTTGTTCCTTCTGTGACCACCTCCTGGTGCGACTACTCCACTGATTCTGCTGCTACTGTGGTGGTGCTGGTTTCTGGTAATGTTCAAGCAATTTTTCAAAGGAGACACACTTGCATGTTTAAAAAATCAATATATTGTACACCTGGCTTCTATGCAGTCGATTCACATTATTATGACCAGACCATAATATCCAGTGTGTGAAGCCCGTGTGTATAGGTGTACATAATCTGCCAGGATCAATTTATAGCCAAATCAGTTGAGTGACTTTCAAATGGATAAAAACGTTCCCTGGACACTAACACTGCCACCACCATCTTGTGTTCTTCAAGCAATGGTTGCAGGTTGTTTGTTATCTGATGTTTCTTGCTTAACATATCCATTTGTTCGAAGAAGCAGGAAAGGTCACTGATCAGAGACGGCAACCCTTTGTCAACCAGCAGAGGTCTAATTCCAATACTGCCATAAAATTGAAGACATTTCATCCATTAGCAGAGGTGCAGTGACCATTTACGTCTCTTGGAGTTCCTTTTTCAATAGGGTTCACCGAACTGTTTAAGACACAAGTCTGATAGTTCTCTAGTTTGTGTTGGTGGTGAACACATTCACTGTGTCATGTTGATCCACCCCTGAGCACCTTTGTAGTTGATGGTCACTTCTTACATCAATGGCACGTGGTGCTTATTTGCAACGGTGTTGTTTGTTCACCCACAATCCACTTTCGCAAACCACAGTTTCATCTATGACCAATAATCATCCCTTTGATAAATTGGCCATTTTACCTATGCCGTAAGTAATTTCAAGGCTCCATACAGTTGAAGAATCTGCACCCCCCCTATTACCATTCCATATCTTGCATTAAACCAGTAGACCCCTTTTTTTGTTATAAAATTTGATCAGGGCCTCTCGCAGAAATACTGCTAGCATTACCCTGATGGTACCACTGCACCCATGACATCAATAAGGGATATGTGAACAGACAGCCTATTTCAAACCTTATACACCCACCAAGCCAACTCACTACATATGTCTTCATTCATGAGGTATGCGAAAATAGAAAGTGGTCAAAATAATGTGACTTAACTGTATACAATAGTATCAAATATAAATGTCCTTGGAAGAACCTCATTAACAGAGATGGTTTTTGTGCATGTATGGTTTAAATATATACACGGTGATATTAGAACATACTGTAGAACCTCGATGTTCTCTTTTTTTAAACATCCAAGTAATCCTGAAACTTTGGATTGTACACCCCTTCAGGGATTGTCAGTATGTTGTATACAGTGAGCGAAATATGTATTGAACACGTCACCAATTCTAAGTAAATATATTTCTAAAGGTGGTATTGACATGAAGTTCTCACCAGATGTGGGTTACAACCCGTTCAATCCACACAGACAAAAGAAATCAAACCAAAGGTGTCCGTATCTTAAGTTATGCGTAATAATGAGAAATGACACAGAAAAAAGTATTGAACACGCTTACTGAAATGTATTTTATACTTGGTACAAAAGCCTTTGTTGGTGATGAAAAGACACCTCCCGTATGGAGAAACTATTCGCATGCATTGCTTAGGTGGTATTTTGGCCTATTCTTCCACACAAACACTCTACAAATCCTGTAGGTTCTGTGGGCTCCTTCTAAGAACTCTGAGATTAAGGCCGTGTTCACACGGCTTATTCCCGACGGATTTGTGCGCCGTATTGAGCGCACAAATCCGCCGTGAATAAGGGGCGGGACGGGGGCTCCCGGCCCCATAGACAATGCATTGTTTACGGCGCGTCCGCGGCGTAAATAATGTGCATGTCACTTTTTCCCCCCCGGCGGATTTGCCGAGCGGGGAGGAGCGACGGATTCCACTGTTCTCAATGAGAGCAGTGGATTACCGTAATTGCTGCCGCGGATTGGCGCCGTACTGAAGCGCAAATCCGGCGCGCAGTACGGCGCCAATACGCGGCAGAATAAGCCGTGTGAACGAGGCCTAAGTGCGACATGTATGAAGGAAGGCGCATCGAAGTGAATAGTTGAGTCTCATTTTCAGTGTATAATGCGCCTGATGTATGAAAGTGGTTTTTGTGCGTTCATTAATGGAGTCTAAAGTTCAACGTGCCTCGCCTAGGTGTTAGGCGCATTACGGAACTTAGGTGCATAACATCTATAAAGGCTACAGATAGGTTGAAAATAAAAAAAAAGTCATTGGAATAGCATGTCAGTGAATAGAAACTATGGTACTGATCCTGCTTGGAGGACCACAGGTCCCAGCAATACCTGTGCTGTGCTGGCTCTTGCTGTATGTGGAATAAAGGGTACGAGCAGAAAAAATACATTTCAAAATTAATGTAGTCAAAATTAAAATGTTAAAAATATGAACAAAATCAGTGGGTTATTTAATGTAAAATTAGTAATTAAATAAGATTCTATAAATTTTAAATACATTGTATAGGAGATATTTCTATATTTTGGGGATATTATATATTTGTATATTCATTTTATATAATCACATTTTTAATTAAATGTAAATAATTACATTTTATACAGTTTGATAATTATAATAAATTATTTTTTATTATTGCACTAGCGTAAGTTGAGAAATATTGGACGTTTTTGCCCCTTACAGCAAATCTAGCTCCACTTCGACTCCTCAGGCTCAGGCAGACCACACTGAGATAGGTCTGCCTGTTGGAGCAGTAATGCGCCTAGTTTTTCTGAACCACATTCATTTATGTGTCTAATCTTACACACCCCCAGAACCCCCCCAGAAACCCTCTTCATGTTAGGCGCATTCGAAAATGTCAAGTCTTACGAACAATGCACCTAACACATTCATTAGGTGCATTAGACATCATAGCCGGCTCAGTTAGGTGCATTGTACGCCAGAAAAAGGGTGACAAACCCTTTCATACATGTCGCCCTTAGTTCCTTCGTTAGATTTTCTATTGGATTCAAGTCAGGTTATTGGCGGGCCTTTCACAGCAGCTTTATTTTCTTTCTCTGAAACCAATTGATAGTTTCCTTTGCTTGATTTTTATCAAGAATGTTGAGGTACATTTTGTCCATTCATTCTTCCTTCAATACTATGAAAAAACAGTCCCAAACCATGATTCCCCCGACCCTTTCAAACTTCTCTCCTGGCATGGTGTTTTTGGGGTGATTTGCAGTGTATTTTGATCTCCAAACATAGGGCCACATGTATGAAAACTGTCTAGGTCTAAAACTCACTTTGTTGCCCATAGCAACCAATAAGAACGCCCATTTAATTTGTACAGAGCACTATATGAAATGAAAAGGGCATTCTAATTGGTTGCTATGGGCAACAAAGTGAGTTTTAGACCTAGACAGTTTTCATACATGTGGCCCCTAGAGTGTATTACAACATCCAAAAAGTAACATTTTGGTCTCATCTGACCAGACTGTAGTCTCCCAGTATTTCACATGCTTGTCTAAATGTTGTTGAGCAAGCTTTAAACACGCTGGACCATGCCTTTTGTTCAGCAATGGAGTCTTGCATGGTGAGCAGGCATAGAGACCATGGAGGTTGAGTGCATTACTTATAGTTTTCTATGAAAAAATTGTACCTGCCAATTCCATATCTTTCTGTAGCTCTCCACAGGTAGTCCTTGGCTCTTTGAAAACTCTTCTGATAATTATTTTTCACTCCTCTGAAATCTTACAGAAAACACCTGATCATGGCAGGTTTATGGTGAAATGATCTTTTTTCCACTAACTGATTATGGACCCAACAGTGTTCACTGGAACCTTCAGTACTTTAGAAATTCTTCTGTAGTCAATGGAATGAGTATGTTTTGCACCAATAAGATTGTGAAGGTCTTGAGACAACTGGTTTTATCCATCATGAGATGTTTCTTGTGTAGCACCTTTGTAATGTGAAACATTTTTATTATCAATCAGTTGAACCAGCAGATATTGTTTACCACTAACTGGCAGGATTGCTTTTTAATTACTGAGACTTATATTTCAGCTGATGTCAGGACTCTCCATGGCTTTTTGCACCTCTCTTTCTTCATGTGTTCAATTCCGGTGTCATTTCTCATTATTACACAATTTAATTTATGGATTTCTATGGTTTGATTTCTTTACCTGTGTGGATTTGCTGGGTTGTTACCAATTATCTGGTGAGGATTTCATGTCAATAGCACCTTTAGAAATATATTTACTTAGAAAGTTTGTGATGTGTTCAATACTTATTTCACCCACTGTAAAACATATTTCAGCGGATGTTTCTGTTGATACTGTTTTGGCAATGATTTTACTGTAAAGTAGTTGTTTTTCTTTTGATAATGCCGACATAGAAGATTTTTGCTAACTTTTACTGACAATATGTATTTTGTAAAATAACCACAACAAACCTCCCATACTTTATGCAAAGTACTTTTTTCTGAGCTGTCTCATGTCAAGCTGCTGACAAAATGTGTTAACGGATTGTGTTGACAAAAAGCTTTAAACCAAATGTGTGTACTTAATTATAGCAATGATAAAATAATGGTTATTAAAACTAAAGAACATATTATTAATGATTCAGAAAGTTATATACTGGCTAGGGTGAAAAAATCATTTAATCATTAACCCAACAACAAACCAGTAGGAGGATGCTGGTTGGGCAGGTCAACGGTGTCGACACATATCTGGAGAAAGTATAGGTTTGGAATAAACTGGACCATAGCCTTAGTGACTATCTTGGTGATGTATTTAAATTGAACCTGTTGCATTGAACAAGCATGCTTCCTTCTATCCATGTGCATACAGAGATGGCTGTCAATCACTGATAACCCTGCCCACAGGACTCTTTAATCCAGAATAAGCAGGGATTTAAATTAATAAAATACAAGTTCTACTGAGCTTGTTAGAGGGACACCAGTGATGGAGGTGTTTTAACAGCAATGCACAAGGCTAATGTCATGTACTGGTTTGCAGAATAGTTTACAATAATAACTCTTCTATTAAACCTTGCCTCAGCCAGGGTGTAAAGAGAGCAGCAAGATTGTAGGCTTTAGGATCCCAACTACAATGACTATCAATCAGCAAACCTCCAATCGCAGGGTAGGAGGGAGAGGGCCTCCTGCACAACTTCCTGGATGCTGTGTTCATGTTGGCCACAGCATCTAAGTAGTTAAACATCCTGGCTTTCTACTTTTCAGATCTAGTGGTCACATGATCACCAGGGATCATTAACTGCTAGAGCTGCTGGTACTTATCATAGCTGGAGGCTGTATTTGTACCAGGAAAAAGGGAGAAGCTTGGAAGCCTAAGAACATCATCCCAACTGTGAAACACATGGGTGGCAGCATCATTTTGTGGGGTCGTTTTGCTGCAGGAAGGACTGGTGAACTTCACAAAATGGATGGCATCATGAGGAAAGAAGATTATGTGGCAATACTGAAACAACATCTGAAGACATCAACCAGGAAGTAAAAGCTTGGGTGGAAATGGGTCTTCCAAATGGACAAAGACCCGAAGCATACTGCCAAACTGGTTACAAGTGGCTTAAGGATAACCAAGTCAATGTTTTGGATTGGCCATCACAAAGCCCTGATCTCAGTCCTACTGAAAATTTATGGGCAAAGCTGAAAAGGCAGGAGCGAGGAAGGCGACCTCCAAACATGGTTCAGTTACACCCCTTCTGTCAGGAGGAATGGGCCAAAATTCCTACCAAGTATTGTGAGAACCTTGTGAAAGGATATCCAAAATGTTTGACCCAAGTCATACAGGTTAAGGGCATGGGCCAAAATTCCTACCAAGTATTGTGAGAACCTTGTGGAAGGATATCCAAAATGTTTGACCCAAGTCATACAGTTTAAGGGCAATGCTACCAAATACTAATGAAATGTATGTAAACTTTCGACTTTGCAGAAAGTAATAAAAATGCCTTAAAAAAATCTCTCTCTCATTATTCTGGAATTTGGCAAATAAAAATCATTTTGATAATCCTAATTGACCTAAAATGGGTAAGGTTTATTCTGATTTCATGTCACATAGTGAGAAAAACATACAGATGTGTTTTTTATATAGTGTATGTAAACTTCTGGTTTCAACTGTATATAACTAAGTAGCTAGAATCAAGAATGCACTGTAATACACTGAGTAAGAATCGTGCAGCATATTGCCAGTTTTAGAAAACTAGGTCAAAAAACTTGAGAAACAATTTTTTTTACTTTTTGTTAGAGGAAAATACAAAGTAATGGCAACAGAACATTAACACTGCTCCAAATTCCTTGCAGACACTGGCAGCAAAACCGTACCTCTTCACTAAAACTAATCTATTCAAGAAAAGCTGAGTAGTTCTGCAAAGTAGCTTACTGTTTAAAGACTGCTATTTTTATTTTATATTTAATATTTGTGTTTCTATTGTAAAAAAAAAAAAAAAATAGCAAGGACATATATGAGATCCTTACTTTCAGCAGCCTTGATCAGTCATCAGTGATGCTTTCCCATCAAAATCGTACTTTTGTTGTAAAGCGTATTCTGTGTGATCTTTGACAAGTAATAGGGAACTATAAAAACAGGGAAAATAACACATATGATATGCATATGGTGTGATACTGTATGCCAAATCCTGCTAGTTATGTGTTAGGTATGTAATAATTTCTAGCTAGCTTTTTTTGAATAACCTGGATTTTGTGCAAAACCACTAGGGGATTCCTGTCAAATTGCATTGGCTAGAGCTTGCTGGGATTATGAAAACACTGTACAGATTGTTCTATGCTGTTTCCATAGCTCCCATAGAATATGGCTCTATGTTTTTTTCTTTCTCACCTTTCAAGTATAATATTTTTTTTCATGTACATGGGCAAATTAGGGCCATTTTTTTGCAGAATAAGACGTACATTTTAATGGATTCATTGACTGTATCATAAAGTATACTGGGAAACCCCCCAAAAATCTAACTGGGGTGAGATGTGAAAAAAACCAAAACATACTTGCATCATATATTTGCGGGGGTTTGGTTTTTATGGCGTTCACTCTTTGGTACAAATGATGTGTTATCGGTATCCTCACTCCGATCAGGGTCCCCTCAGTGAGATCGCAGGACCACCTGGTGTTTATCCCATATGCTGAACACCGTAGATGGAAAAAAGTTCCAGTTGTCAAAATAGTTTTTTTTTTTGGTCATTTCATGTCTTCTAAAACTTGGAATAACAAGTTGTATGTATTCCAAACTGAGAGCAATAAAAAGTATACTTCTGCCAGCAAAAAATGCACCCCCACTGAAGTCCATGGGTAGAAGTACAAAAAAGTTATTGGTTGAACAAAATGGTACAGCGGCAAAAAATTGAAAAATAGAAAAAGTTTGGATTTTTTTTACGGCACCAAAACATAACAAAAAACATACATGTTTGGTATTGCCAGATTTGTATCTACAAATACAGATAACATATGCTGTAAGCACCGTAAAAACAAAACTCCCGCAAACATGGCGCAAGTACTTTGTTCACATTTTGCACCACTTGGAATTTTTTTGCGGTTTCCCTGTAAATATGTTATGATACGGTGAATCACACAATTAGAAAGTACATCTTGTCTTGCAAAACTAAAGTCCTTATATCTCTATGTAGGGGGAAAAATAAAAAAGTTATGGCTCTGGTTGTTAAGGGATTAGTAGACCAGACTGCTCAGGACGCTGCAATACCAATTATGTGTAACTTATTTATTTTCTTTTTTTATTTGTAAAATGACAAAAGCAGGGTGATTTGAACTTTGAAGATTTCTTTATAGTTAGAAAATATATATATATATATATATATATATATATATATATATATATACTTGTACATTTAGGGCAACATGTATTTAAGGGGTCTGCCGTCCTTTCAGCCCAAAAACTGGCGCAGCCCTGTTCTCTAGATTTTTAATCGGGCGCACTCCAAAATTAAGCAGATTATTGGGGGCCCACGGCACTTGGTAATGCTTTGCACCACAACTGTATAATTCTACACATTTATGACAGGAGGATGGCAAAACTAGGCGCATTACTGCTGGAATAGCCAGACCAAGTTAAGTGGTTTACCCAAGCCTGATTTGTCATTTTGGAGCTAGAAAGTGCTAAATCTATGACCCACAGTAGAACATGTTCATACATTGAGGTGCATTCTACGCTACTAATGCGCGCAAAAAAAATGGCGTCTGGGCGCCAAAATACATACTTGTTGCCCTTAGTGCCCATAGGGTACTTGGCCACTAGGGGGCTCGATTGATTGTACACCCTTTTGCATTGAATAAATAAATCAGAAGGTGCACCATGATGACTGTTTTAATACTTTCTGTCTGATAGCCCTTAGCCTTCATTAGGCTTCCAGCTGCCATAGTAACCAATCTGCACCCCACGATTTCACTGTTGCTGGGGCAGATCGAAGGGAGGAACAATGTGCAGCACCGTTTCTCATTCAATTAGATGCCATAGTCACGATTACCGTGGTATCGAAAGTGTTAAACAGCAGGTATTGGAGCCAGCCTTATTCCCTGATGTTAACAGCGGACATCCACTGCAATTAATAGCTAAGTTGTCTGCATAGGACCTTGTCGACAATAGGATGTACCCATATGTCCATTGTTGGTAAGTTGTCAAACGGTATTCAAGCCTAGTACAATAAAAGTTATTGGCCCACATGTATGGAACTGGCTTTGCCAGTTTTCTGGCATGGTGTCCGGCAAAAAAATTGCCGTTGGACATGTCTAAAATATGTTTAAAAGGTGTTGCTCCAAAAACGGGTTCACATCCAACATACTCAACACTTTTGTAAGGACCAATTCTTAGAGGGTGTGTTTGCATCACATTGATAAAATTAGACACATTTATGAATGATGCTTGACAGAATGTGGTGCATAAATGTCTTATTAATCCATGCCAATATCAAACTGACGCGGCTGAGAGCAAATTTATCTTTGCCAAACTGTTATTGCCAATAGGCCGAAAAAAAACTCCACCAATTATTTCCCAACTAGCATGACTAAAGTGATATAAACTAACTTATGATAATTATAAACTTAGATGACCACAGCTGTCTGTCAGGAATTCTGTTGAGTCTTTATACACATTTTTGCCGCACCAACCATGGCACTTATGATGCGCCAAATTTATGAACCATCGTTCGACAATTTCATACGTACTGACTAATGCTGCTATTGACATCTCTGACTGTCTAGTCTATGCCTATTTACATACATCTGGCGCATTTTCTGTGTCATTCATGGTCTAAGGAAATGAAGAGATTAATGCATATATCGTTGGTAGCCTAGTGCATTTAAGTGGTTAAAGTCTTGATTCCTGATGGTCTATGGAAGTAGAGGGGTTAATGCCAGAATCTCTGATGATCTAGAAGAGTGATTGGGTTAATGCAGGAATGGGATTTAAATTTTTAAGAAAACATCCCTTATTTGCCATGAAGAATGCCTGCAATGTGGTGTTGAAAGTAGAACGTATTTCTACTTTAATAATTAATGCTAGATATTCCCAGACTAAGACATACAAAGATTTTTACCATGTGAAACTACCACTTCCAGTATGACATGAATAATAAACACAAACAGGACTCCAAAATACATTGGACCAGGTGTTCATAAACAATACAACCAAAGAAAATCAGCGGGTAATATCACTCAAAATACTAAACTAAACAAAGGAAAAAAGGATTCAATTCCCAAACAAATAAAAAATATATAAATCTTTATTCATAATTAATATAAAATACCAAAGAAAAAGTACAAAGCATAAACATAATAAATTAACAATAATGACGACAAACTAACAAGCAACAGGACAAAAACAAGTAGTCACTAATAAATATTATTCAATATCAGTCATAAATTATCACTAAATAAGATTTCATAAATGTCTATAGATAAGTCTGAAACACATAATGAGAATCTCAGAGCCAAAATATAACAAAAAAAGTCAATTACCCATAGTGGAGGACTCAAAGCTTGCTTGCACCCCACCCCAAAGCGCGTTTCAGGGTGAAGAAACGGTGGTGAAATGCGCGCCGGAGTGCAGGTGCAAGTAAGTTTTGAGTCCTCCACTATGGGTAACTGACTTTCTTGTTATATTGTGACTCTGAGATTTTCATTATGTGTTTTAATCTCAGTTATAGACATCTATGAAATCATGCTTAGTGATAATTTATGATTGATATTGAATAATATTTATTAGTGACTACTTGTTTTTGTCCTGTTGCTTGTTAGTTTGTCATCCTTATTGTTAATTTATCATGTTTATTCTTTGTTCTTTGTACTTTTTCTTTTGTATTTTATATTAATTATGGATAAAGATTTATATATTTTTTATTTGTTTGGGTATTGAATCCTTTTTTCCTTTGTTTAGTTTATGACATGAATAATAGTTATTATTTACTTATGAGCGCTATTAATTCCAGGGCACAGTACAAACCACTTGGTTCAAATACAAAATACGAGACCAGGACAATATAATAATAATAATAATAATACTAAATCACAAACTGATACAGAAGGAGAGAGGACTCTGTCCACAAGGGCTTACAATCTACAATAGAGGAGAGTGAAGACATAAGGTGAGGGACAGAGATGTTTGTATTATGGTGTAGTGGCAGCCGGGTTATTGTAAATTGTAGGTGTAAGTCAGGCATCCTCAAACTGCGGCCCTCCAGCTGTTCGGAAACTTCAACTCCCATCATTCATTTATATAATCTTAACAGTGGGCATGATGGGAGTTGTAGTTTCCCAACAGCTGGAGGGCCGCAGTTTGAGGATGCCTGGTGTAAGTGAAAACCCCTAAGGATATGTTCACACAGAAAAATTGTGACACGCATTTCGCCATGTATCTGCGCTTTAAAACGGCCGAAATGCGCGCTGCAGTTACGGTAATTCATAGCTCTCTTAGCTATGAAGTACATCTCATCTCCCCCAGTGTACAATACGATCGTATTGTACGCCGGGGCAGAGAAGTGACCTGTCACTTCTTCGCGGCACTTACGCGCCCCCCTGTGCTTGGAAGTACACACCGTACAGTACGCGCCCCAATACGCTGTGTAAACATACTCTAAGAAACCACATCTCTATCGACTGTGCCCATTATTATAATAACACAACAAGCTATACATAAGTAATAATCTGTATTGAACACTGAAAATTAATTCTAATCCATACTGTGCCCATTTAAATAAATTAAAATACAAAGTATCTCTGAAAAGATTTAAAATACGTACTGTGCCCCATCAAATTTAATTATATCATCCACTGTGCTCCTGAGATTAATTATGTTACACAGTGTGCCTGAAATTTATCATGATACACACTGTGGCTCCTAAAATTAATTATATTATACATGGTACCCCTGAAATTAATTATGATACACACTGGGACACATTTATATCAAGGCAGTTAGGCCATAATTCTGGCATAATTTGTGCCAAAAAATAATCTTGTGCATGCTTTACACCACATTCATGGTGTTTTTTAGACACTTCTGAGTCGTCCAACAAAGGGGATGTATCCTCGGTAAAAGCAAGTAGAGCCGTGCACCAACATTTTGGAGCAGTTAGTGACATTAAATCTGGCACAGTTTAAACTGTCTAGTCTAACTATATACCATTTTAAGTTGGCTTGTTTACCAACTCTATGATAGTCTGTCTTATCTTACTTTACACTGTCTAACAGTTAGATAGTATTGATAAACCTGCCCCACTGTACTTCAGAAATTAATTATATTACATCCTGTGCTGTGTGACACTTATGATATACACCTTACCCCCTCTAATTTTTTAAGGGGTTTGCCAAGGTTATTTTTTGTTTTTTAAATAATTAAACTACTAGTGCCCTGGTTAAATGTAAAAAAGACCATGCCCCCCTCACCGCTCAACACTGGTCCACAGTTGTTACTGTCCACTGTCTTCCCTGGTTATAGAGCAAGAGCAGCTGGGCAGATTGATATATAGTTTTATAGGGACAGATTCAGAATTTGCATTTTACTCATTTCAAGCCCTGCTTATTCTGGGTTGAGGAGTCCAGTAGGAGGTGTAATTAGTGATTGACAGCCTTCCATGTACGAGTGTACATATAGAGACAGCTGTCAATCACTGATAAGTCTGCCTATTGGACTTCTTAACCCAGAATAGGCAGAGATTTCAATAAATAAAATACAACATACAACTGCTACTGAATGTTTTCCCATAAAGTTATATATCAATGTGCTGAACTCCTCCTTTTCTACAACATGCTGCTGGCAGATCAGATAACCTGTTCAATGTGACAGGTTCTCTTTAAAAACCTCAGATTTTCATGTATTAGACGTAGCATTAAAGCAATATGAAATAATTAACCCCTTCATGAACAAACCAGTTTTGACCTCTATGACAGAACCTCATTTTTCAAATCTGACAAATCTGTGTCACTTTATGTGGGAATAACTTTTTAACGCTTTTACCTATACATGTGATTTAGAGATTGTTTTCTCATGACACATTGTGCTTTAACGCCTTACAGCTGCAGCCAGTTTTGACCTACCTGACAGAGCCCCATTTTTGAAATCTGACATGTTACTTTATGTGAGAATAACTTTTTGATACTTTATCTATCCATGTGATTCAGGTCCATGTGATTTTCTTGTGACACATAGTGCTTCAAAGGAGTCGTCTCACTGCAAGGATTGTTTTTTATGTTAAAGATCTTGCAAAAAAAAAGTCACTTTGCAAAATATGTCCACTAACAATGTCCTACCTATTCCTAGATATCCCCTCTTCTATGGGCTGCATCAGCTCCTCAGGTCGCTGTAGCTACAGACCTGTTCGATCTGTTGAGATATTTGCCATTTTCAAAGTTTCTGTGTGTAAGACAGTTACTTCACACAAAATTACTTATAAATAGCATCTACCATATTAATATTTTGTTATTTTTATATATTATTTACTTTTTGCGTTATTACTTTCACAGTATTATTTATTATTATTTCTTTGGGGTCTTTGGTAGTGTTGTCATTACTGTTTTTCTATGTTTAGGTTTATTTCTGTTGTTTTTATTCTACTCTCACATCCCTTGGCGTGTGGTTGCTCTACTGGTGCTCACTTATCTGCGCCTGCTTCTGCGGCTTCACTGGATGACTAGAATCCATCACATTTTCGCTTGCGGGGTTGCCGGCGGGATGCGCTCTGAACCTCGGGCTTGCGCAGCAATGTGTCCGATGGTTATAGTTATGCATGCGCCGGTTGGCTCCGCAGCGGACATTGACGTTTCTGATTACATCATCCATCTGCAGCCTTCCTGTGTCGGCAGCAGCAGTGGAATAATGACGCTGATGGAGATGCACGGCGTGCATGCAATGACCAGGTGAGGGTGTTTACTGGCATCAGGATTAGCTATATATAGTGAACAGTGCCATACATATACATGCTATGACTAAGGGGTAGCCCTTGAAATGCGTCAGTAGCGCATCTTCTTGTTCTGTGCTCCACTGCCATATTTTTAATGGATTTGCAACAATGGATGTTTTTATACATTGAATTGATTGCTGAATCAACTTTTTTCTTCATAGCATCTACCATATGTCTACTGTAGGTTGGTATCATTTTTTAAATGTCTTTTTATTTATTTTTTTGTTACGACATTACGGGGCTTCGAAATTTAGTAGTTTATTTTTCACATTTTCAAAACAATTTGCAACATAGATTTTTTTTAAGGACCAGACCAGTTCTGACGTGGCTTTGGGGGCCTGTATGTTAGTTACCCCCTTAAATGACTCCATCTAAGAAACTGCACCCCTTAAAGTATTCAAAACAGTGTTTGCTTTAATTTCTGTGAAGCACAAATGGGTTAATAAAATTGAGGTGAAATGTCACTTTTTTGCAGATTTTCAATTTTTATCCATTAGTCACTGGAACACGGTAGATGTGATCAGGGAAATGCACCTCAACATCGATTCCCCTAATTCTGCTGTCTTTAGAGATATCCCAAATGTGGACTATTTGGCTCCTCAGAATAGGAGGAGCCCCTCCTGGACACCTGGGGGTATCATTTTCATTATGATTTTCTTTAGGTGCCACTTCGGGGGCGGACACCCTAAGGTACTAAAACTTAATAAACACCCCTAAAAACACCCCATATTGGAAACCACACTCCTTAAGGAATATATCCAGGGGCGCAGTGAGTATATCGACCCCACAGGTCTTTCACAGATATTTTTTAAAAATAAGGCTGTGAAAATGGAAAATTCCATTTTTTTCAATAATATGCAGTTTTAGCTGAAAATGTTTAATCTGCACAAGGAATCTTGGAAAAAAAGTGTGTGTGTCTGTGTGTCTGTGTCTGTGTGTGTGTGAAAACTGCTAGGCCTACAAGGGAGGGAGCACTATTTGGCTTTGGGAAAGCAGATTTTGTTGGGTGCCATGTCGCATTTTCCAAGCCCCCAAAGTACCAGAACAGGTTAAACCTTCCAAAAGTCATCTAATTTTGGAATCAACCCCCCTCAGGGAATACATCTAGGGCTGTATTGTGTATTTTGAGCCTTCAGGTGTTTCACAGGTTTTTTTTTAGCAATGGGCCATGAAAATGGGGGAGGGAAACCAGCAATTCTGACATTGTTTTTTTGGGTTTCATTTTACTCCCTTTATCCCCTTAAGCCGAACACCTGAAAAGTAGTTAATGACCAAACTTTTTTTCGTTTTTGCCCCCTTTGCGTTTCAATAGTTTTTACTTTTTTTTTTTTTCAATGACAGTTTTTTGGGCCTCGTTTTATTCGAGACTTTTTGTCTTTAGGGGGAATAGTTTAAATTCGCTTATAAATAATTGTAAAAAAAAAAAAATTTTTTTTTTTTTTTTATTTTTTTTTTACACCATTCACATTCACACTTTAACTTGTTAATAATTCTAAAGGTTTTACGGTCGTGTGGATACCTAATATGGAAGTTTTTTTGTGTGTGTAATATTGTAACAACTATTTTTATTAATATTTATTTTTATTTTATTTTTTTTTTTTTTTCATTTTTTTTACTTTTTTGGGGGTTTTTTAACTTTTTTTTTTTTTAAACCCCCGAAGGGAAACTGTTTTTATTAAAAATTTTTTTTTTTTCTTACATTAGAAAAGGTTTTTTAGCAAAATTATAAAAGCTAATATACATCATATAAAAAGGGGTTTGGGGCCCACCCCATTAACTTAATCTTTTTTAAATTTCTAAATTTTTTGGGGGTTTTGGGAAACCCGCCTTTTTTTAAAATTTTTGATATATCTAATAACGGGAGGGACACATTTAATTTTTTTCCGGATTGAAATAAAGGTTTATTGTACTAACAAAAAATTGGGGCAATATGCTTTAAAAACCAAAAATTTTGCCCGGGGTTGCAAAAATTTGGGTACCCTTATCATTTTTTTTGGTTTTGAAAACCCAAAAACTATTTTTTACTAAACTTACTGAAGCACAAAAATTGGTTTTGAAAACCTCAAGGTTTCCTGAACTTCATAGCCAGGGTAAAACCCAAAAATGTTTGGAAAAGGTTTTAAGGTGGCCAATTGCAAGTTGTTCCCCCTTATTTGAATCTCCTGTGAAGAGGGGCCCTCTTGGGCTCCTCAAAACAACAACTCAAATGATCGGGAAAAAAAAATTGTTCAATAAAGTTGTTTCCAGGGGGGGGGAAGGATAAAAAAAGTTTATCTTAGAAAATTTAACCTGTCATTTTCCCCACTGTGAGGAACATAGAAAGGGGAAAAGGGAAGACCACAGGGACATTTCCCTTTTTAAAAGCCCAAATGGAAAGACCAAGAAAAAATATCAAAAAGGCAGAGAAAAGAATGGTGAAAAACAGTCAAGGCCCAACCCACAACCACCTCCAAAGACTGAATCATCATTTTGGGCGGGAAAGTTGGTGTCACGGGGGGGAAACGGTTAAACTACACACATTTTTGCCAAGGAGAAGCTTTTAAGGGAGAGTGATGGCAAAAGAACCCGTTTCTAAAAAGCACCCCCCCCACAAACAAGTCGCCTGATTTTAATGCAAAAGCAAAATTTGGACAAAGCCACTTCGTTTTGGAAAAAGGTTTCCAGTGGCCCATGAAACAAAATTGAGTTTGTTTCTTTAAAAAAAGGCTTTAAATGCATGGCGCCCAAAAAACACAGCATTCCAAAAAAAACCACTTGCAAACCCACTGAAAAATTTTGGTTTGGGGGCCCCCCATCATGTTTTGGGGCTTTGGGGCCCAAATGCCGGAAACCGGGAAATCTTTTTAAAGTTAGGGCCATGGTTTCAACTCAGTATCACCCCATTTTCCCTTCAAAAAATTTTAAACAAGAATCAGTAAAGAATTAAGTTAAGCCGGGGTGGATATTTCAGCAAAAACATGATCCTAAACCAGCCCCCCAAATCTACTCAGGAAATTCATGCAGAGGAAAAAATTACAATGTTCTGGAATGGCCATCCCAGCCCCCCCAACCTGAATATCTTGAACATCTTGGGATATTTTGAAGCGGCTGTCCAGGCCCCGGCCGACCACCCAAACTTAACTGAATTTGGGAATTTGGGTTTTGTAAAGGGGAAAGGGTCAAAATCCCTTAAATCCAGTACCCCGGGAAAACGGTTTAAAAAAAGCTACAGGAACGATTTTAGAAAGTTTTTAAATTTTTGAAAAAGGAGGATCTCAAAAATTTTAAATTTCACTTTTTCTTTTGGGGGTGCCCATATTTTTGCACCGGGGTTTCCAAAATTTTGGTTTTTAAATGCATATTTCACTTTTTGGTGTTAGAAACAAAAAAAACCCAATTTAAACCCCGGAAAAAAAAATTTTTTTTAAACTGGGGCCCCATCAGTTATTAGTATATAAAATTTGGGAAATTTGCTTTTTTGCAAACACCCAAAAATTTAGAACTAAAAATAAATTAAGATTAATAGGGGTGCCCAAACTTTTTCATATAAACGGTATGCTAATCTTTGTCACTTTGACACAGGCATTGATCTGGACAGCACACAGTGCGTCCTGGTCCCTGGCTTAGTACACCTACACCCGGGGGGCACTCAAGATCCCCGGGGCTAAACTGGGGAAAGCCATTCCACGGGTTTCTTTTGGGGGTTTCACCGGGGGGTTCTGATCACCCGCAGAGCAGGGAAACCCTTTAAATTGCGCGGGCGGAAACTCCCGCCGCAACCCAAAGGGGTTAAAAGGCACCCGGGATGCGGAGGTTTCCCCCGCTGCCCGATGCTCGCAGGGAGATGCTCGGGGATCGGGGCTTTTTAAGACACCCCGACTTCACGAGCGGGGGCGCCCGGGGGGGGGGTAAAGGCCCGCAAACTAGGTTTGGTTTTCAGGGGAGGGGCAAAGAGCCCTTCGCTGCAGACGAAAAAACCCCCACTAGCCGAGGGTCAAAAGTCGGCGGAGGGGTCTTTAAGGAGTTACATAAAAAGGTGAGGCTTTAAAATTTGCCAGCAATTAAAATTTTATATTTTTTTATTTTTGTTCTAGTTCTTTACCCAATAAAATACTTTTTAAAAAAATTGGGGTTTTTATGTCATCATATTAAATAACGGGCTATAACTTTTTTACTTTTCCCGATATGGAAAATGATTAAAGGGGCCCTTTTGATAAAATTTACAGCGGATATCAAATTTTTTGTTTTTTAATTTTTTTAAACCTTCCCCTGCTTTACACAAAAAAAACACTTATTTAAAAAAAAAATGTCCCTTTTTTTAAACGCCTTAGTCCCAATAGCCAAACTTTTTTATTTTTCCCCAAATAAGCTGTTTGGGGGGTTTTTTTTTGTGGGGTGAGTTGAAAGTTTTTACTGGTAAACATTTAAGGGGGGCACATGACTTTTTGGTTGCCTTTTAAAAAATTCCATTTTTTTGGGGAAACAAATAAAGAAAAAGCAGCAGTTTTTTGGTAGTTTTTTTTTTTATTGTTTAACACCAAGGGGACCCACTTTGGGAGTATAGAAAAAAGTGTTAGTTTTACTCGTGGTAAATAAGATTTCAATGATACCAAAGTTTAACAGTTTTTTTTTTTATGTTTTTAAAATAAAAGTTTATGCATCCATATTTTTTGATTGGGCCAATTTTCTTTTTTTTATTTTTAAAGTATCAGGGGGCTTTTTTTGGCGGGACAACATTGGCCTGGTTTTTTTTTCACTTTTTTGGGTTTCTTTTTATTACATTTTAAAGGGGGGTAAAAAGAAAGAACCCAAAAAACAAAAAATTTCTGCCATTTTTTTGTTTTTTTTCAGTGTTCATTCCCTTTTGGATTTTAAAAAACATGAAAATATTTATAAGCTATTTATTTTTTGCAGTGGCCCAAAATATAATATGTGTACTTTTTTTTTTTTACATTTTTATCTTTTTTGGTGTTAGCATATGTAATGGAAAAAGGGCGGTATACATATTTTACTTTTTTGGGGTTTGTGCCTTTTACTAATTTTATTTTTCCTTTTTTTAAACTTTTATATATTTTTTTTTACTTGTTCCATAGGGGACTTGACTCAGAAAACTCTAAAATCACTACTAAATCATAGCATTAAAATGACACAGACAAAAACCCGGAAGCCTTCCCTCCCGGCAAACCATCAGCAACCCACGATAGGCAATTTAAACTTGCATCGCATGTCAAGAAGGGGGGTTAAAATATTTTATTTTCTGGGTAGTCCTTAGCGTTTGTGGCTGTTTGCGATTTGATATGTTTTGCAGGGTTTTAAATTTCATTTTTTGGGAGTCTGTGCAAATTTTTTTTGGGGGTTAAATTTACTTTTTTTGGGCTATTTTTTATACCTTTTAAATAGTTTTACTTAAGCCCAAAAATTGTGACAATATTTTGGCACAAGATGTCACATGGTAATCCCCCTCCTTTGCAAAATAGTTTAAAAACTATCAAAAACACATCGTAAAAGTGGTATAAAGAATGTTAACAAGTGTTTTGGAATACAATTGAAACAGAATTTGGGTGCACTTGCCATAATAAATGTGTCCCAAAGAGTACAGGGGGAAAATTTGGGGACCCAAAAAGACACAGGGGCGAAATTTGTTCTGTCAATGGGGAAAACATGTTTCATTTAACAGGGCTTGGGTGTAAAGGGCAGTTCTGCTTAAACAATTAAAACCCTTTGGGAAAAGGGCCCGCTGTAAGGGGCATTTTTCTTAACGCCCCAAAAGGGGATTTCCCGCAAAAACGTAAAAAAGGGGCCTTGCTGCCACCAGGCCACTGGCCCCAACCCTAATGCACAGGGGGCAAAAAAGAATGAAGACATCACACTGCCTCCCGCACTCCTGGGACATGTGGCAAACCTCCCGCAGCCAGCTGACTGCTGGAGGTTGTTTACATACAAGTGGTATCATGCAGCCTCATGAGAGGCTGCCTGATGCCACAGAGTGCTGGAGGGAGGCTAAAAGTAGGGCAATGTTTAATCTTTATTTTTTATACTAAACTCTGCCCTACACTCGCTACTTCTGCATGTGAGCCATTCCCTCGCAGAGAATGTGGGGGGAGTGGCTGAAGGGGAACTGTGGCATTCCCCAACATTTGTAGCGGTGGCTGCAGAGATTGTCAGCGGTGAATGGAGTGGTAGCAGTGCACATCAAGCTTCCCCCGCCATTGCTCTGTTCTTCTGACAGCATCTAAGGCCGGATGCTGTCAGATCAGCATCAGTATAAGGAAGAGAGGGCAGAGCCGCAAAGCTCTGCCCCTCTCTGCAGCAATGCACAGACTGCTCTGCTGATGGCCGGCAGCACTGGAAGACTCATTAGTAAACCAGTGCGTCTCAATAAATTAGAATATCAGCCAAAAGTTTTTTTTTTTTCCAGTAATTCAATTCAAAAAGTGAAACTCATATATAATATAGAGTGAACTTTTTCAAGTGTTTATTTATGTTAATCTTGATGATTATGGCTTACAGCCAAGGAAAACCCAAAAGTCATTATCTCAGAAAATTAGAATAATTTACCCAAAACACCTGCAACGGCTTCCTAAGTGTTTTAAAAGGTCCCTTAGGGTGCTTTTAAAAATGCATTTTTGGTGTGTTTTGATGCATTTTGATGAATTTTTTTGTGCAGAAAGGCACATCAATTAATGCTATACATTCCTGCACAAAAAACACATCAAAAACGCATAAAAAAAACCTCACCAAAAAATGCATCAAAAACACACCATGTGAAAGCACCCTTAGTCTGGTTCAGTAGGCGACACAATCATGGGGAAGACTGCTGACTTGACAGATGTCCAGAAGGCAATCATTGACACACTCGACAAGGAGGATAAGCCACAAAAGGGTCATTACTAAAGAAGCTGGCTGTTCAGAGTGCTGTATCAAAGCATATTAATGGAAAGTTTTGTGGAAGGAAAAAATGTGGTAGAAAAAGGTGAACAAGCAACGTGGATAACCACAGCCTTGATAGGATTGTTAAGAAAAGGCCATTCAAAAATTTGGGGGAGATTCACAAGGAGTAGACTGCTGCTGGAGTCAGTGCTTCAAGAGCCACCACACACATGTATCCAGGACATGGGCTACAAGTGTTGCATTTCATGTGTCAAGCCACTCATAACCAATAGACAATGCCAGAAGCATCTTACCTGGGCCAAAACTGTTGCTCAGTGGTCCAAGGTGTTGTTTTCACATGATTTCCAAATGAAATTCAAAATTTACTTTCAAGGTCCCAGAGTCTGGGGGAAATGTGGAGAGAAACACAATCCAAACTGCTTGAGGTCTAGTGTGAAGTTTCCACCATCAATGATGGTTTGGGGAGCCATGTCATCTGCTGGTGTAGGTCCACTGTGTTTTTCATCAAGACCAAAGTCAGTGCAGTCGTCTACCAGGAAATTTTAAAGCACTTCATGCTTCCCTCTGCCGATAAGCTTTTTGGAGATGGAGTTTTCATTTTCCAGCAGGACTTGGTACCTGTCCACACTGCTAAAAGTAACAATACCTGGTTTAATAACCACAGTATCACTGTGCTTGATTGGCCAGCAAACTCGCCAGAGCTTAACCCCATAGAGAATCTACAGGGTATTGTCAAGAGAAAGATGAGAGACACCAGACCCAACAATGCAGACAAGCTGAAGGCTGCTGTCAAAGCAACCTGGGCTTCCATAACATCTCTACAGTGCCATCGGCTGATCGCCTCCATGTCATGCCGCATTAATGCAGTCATTCATGCAAAAGGAGTGTAACGGAAGCGGCGACAACAGCATACGTTGAAGTGCCGAACGCTGACATCCGGGTGTGGATCCACTGTGGTCACCGCAGGAGAGGTGGTATATGGAGAACCACACCAGGGAGTGGAGTCTAAGGCCTCGTTCACGTGGCTTATTCTGGGACGGATTGCAGCCGTACTGCGCGCCAGATTTGCGCTGCAGTACGGATGAAATCTGTCCCAGTCATTACAGTAGTCCAAAGTTCTCATAGAGAACTGTGGATTCCATTTCTTCTCCACGCTCGGCGAATCCGCCGTGTACGCGCCGTGAATAATGTGTGTCTATGGGGCTGGTGAGCTGCCGGCCACCCGCCCCGCCCCCCCTGCAACGACTGCCGGGTAATTCGGGGCGAAATCCTCCCCGAAAATTACTTTGGCAATAAGCCGTTGAACTTCCCTAAGGGGCCCCTGGTTTTTCCCCGGACCCGCCGCAAAGCGGGCGGATTTTAGTGGGGGACCTCCGGTTGGCTATTTTACGGGGGTACCTGCGGTGACAGCCAAGGGCAGACAGAACAAGGCGGTGGTGTAGCGGGAACATAGGTGCTGGATACACTACCAACTCGGCCACGGCAGGTACAGGAAGGTAAACAACGGATACAGCAGGTCCCGGGATGGGGATCACAGCAGGATACTCAAACATGACAAAGATACGGGAGGGGATAACGGCAGATACAGCAGACACAGGCAGCAGGAGAAAAACATAGGTAAAAAGAGCTCGGGTACTACAGGAACTGGCCCAGCATTAGGGGTTAACCCAGAGAATGGCGGGAGCTCAGAGATGGATCAGCATGAAACGCAACAAACAGAAATGCAACAAACACGCAAGGCTGCAATGGACGACCCAGAGCAAAGGGGAACTTCCTCTTAAACCCAAAGGGGGGCAAGGTCAAAAAAGAATAGCCCAAACCCCCCTCCTCCCCCTTTAAAAACACAAAAATAGCGTTTATGTAGTCAGGGGCTCGCCACTTCTAGGGGGGCAGTCCCAAAACCAAAAGTACAGGCTGTATATACCAGTATAGGAACCCCTTAAAAAGGAGGTGCATGGGGGGAAACAAACAAGGCACGGCAAAAAAGGGAGGGGATTCGGGCGGGGGAAAGTAAAAAAAGGGTGGGACCCCCTTGGGTGGCCTGAGTAGGCAACGGACGCTTTTGGCTGGACCATGAGTAGGCAAGGGCTCTTGGCTGGACCATGACAGGCAATGGCGCTCTTGGCTGGCCTGAGCTGGGCAACGGACGCTCTTGGGGGCCCAAATAGCTAGGCAACGGAGTTTGGTAGCCCTGACTGGGCAACGGACCTCTTGGCTGGACCATGGCTAGGAAGGCGTCTGGGTGGACCATGGCTAGGCAACGGAAAGGGGAATGACATGGCAAACCAGAGCCGGGGACGACAGACACTCTGGGGAAACCCATGAGCCGGGGGGGAAGGGGAAAAAGGCACTCTGGGCGAACCATGAACCACAGACAGGGTTAATGGACCCTGGGGAACCTGACCAGGGGACGGGGATACTGACATCTTCGAACCATGAGCCAGCGGGACAGACAGACATCTGGGCGAACCATGAGCCAGGGGACAGCAAAAACTCTCGGCGAACCATGGCCGCGGGAAGACAGACACTCTGGGTGAACCATGACAAGCGGGACAGACGACCTTTTGGCGAACATGGCGGGGCGACGACAACATCTGGGCGAACCAGAACCAGCGACGGGATACTGACACTCTGGGCGAACCTGAGCCAGCGGACGACAGACACCTGGGCGAACCAGAACCAGCAGACGGG
Organism: Phyllomedusa bahiana; assembly: GCA_025379985.1. NCBI lineage: Eukaryota > Metazoa > Chordata > Amphibia > Anura > Hylidae > Phyllomedusa > Phyllomedusa bahiana. The sequence goes on from JAODAL010001392.1 coordinate 74,155, forward strand.
GGGAAAATACTCTGGGCGAACCCCATGACCACGGACGGGGTAGCATCTGGGCAAACCAGAGCCAGTGGGACAAACAGACATTGGGGAAACCAGAGCCAGGGGGGCAGACAGACCTTGGGGAACCATGACCAGCGGGACAAAAAACACTCGGGCGAACCTACCACGGACGACAGACATTTGGGGGCGAACCAGACCCGGGACGGGATACTGCATCTGGGCGAACATGAGCCAGGGGAGGGGGGATATGACCCCGGGGGCAACCGAGCCGCGGCAGGGTTACGAACTCTGGGGAAACCATGAGCCAGGGGGACGGGGAACTGACCTCGGGGGGAACCTGAGCCAGGGTACAGACAACACTCTGTGTAAACATGACCCAGCGGACAGACATAATTGGTGTCACGGTCCGTCCCACTTTCCCTGCCCCTTACGCTGGGGCCCTCTGCTCAAACCGCATCTTTCCTTTTTCCCTATCGCAGATCGGGTTCCTGTTGCAGTGTCACGTTGCGCCCTGTAGCCGCTGCTTACTCACCTGTGACTGTGGGGCTTTCTCTTGCTGGCCATCTGCCCCATCTTGGGTCTTCCCTATTTTTTTTTTAAACTCTATAGGGGGGCGGCCCCATCTTCCCTTCCTTTATTCCCACAGGGCAGCGGGGTTGGGCTTCCTCTGCCAATCCCCTTCCCCCTGTGGGGTTATAAGCCCTTCTCCTCTCAAATCCCTGCCTGTCTTTTTTTTTTGTTGGTTTTTTTTTGTTGTCTCTTGGTTAGTTGTTGCGTTTTTCTATCGGGTTTGTTAGCAGTCCGGGGTTGCCCATGTGGTCTTTTGTGTCTCTGTCTGTGTCTTTGTGATTTCCTTGCCTTGTTTCTGCCCGTGTTCCTGCCCGGTCATGCCTTGGTTCTTGCCTGGTTTTGCTTACTCTCTGCTTATGTTTGGTGTCGAAATTGGGTTATTTATTGTTCCCTTTACCTTTTGCTTTTCCTCCCCGTTTGGGATCTGTTTTGTCCTGTCTTTGTTTTTCCGCACTATTACTTCTAGTCTGCTTTGTCTCGTCCCCTTTTGTTGGTGCCCGCCCTTTGGGACTTCTGGCCTGTTGGGGCAGCTTTCCCCCTGTGGGGAGCTTGGGATGGCCCTGGTGGCTTTGGGGGCAGTCAAACCCTTTCCTCAAAGGTTGTGAAGATCCCCATGCCCGATGGCCACTTGGTTCGCCCCCTCGGAGCAAGCCCCGGCAGGGTCCAGTGGGGCCAAACCCCCTTTAAAACCCCCTACCCGTTACATTGGCAAGACAGAGAAAAGGGAAAGGGGCACCCGGGAAGGAAAGACACGTGGCGGTCCATGGAGGGGGCCGCGGGTGATCCTGCAAGGACTCCGACCAAGTTTGATGCTTTACGTACATTCTTCATTTGGCCAAAATTCCCGTGTTCCATATTTTTTTTACATTGGCCATTAATAATCAATTTTCTGGATAAGCTTTTGGGTTTTCTTTGGGTATTCGTAAGCCATATTTTCAAGTTAACAAAAAAAAACACTTTAAAAAATTTTTAGTCTGTAATGACTCTATGTGATATGAGTTTCACTTTTTGAAATGAATCACTGAAAAAAAAAAACTTTTGGTGTTTTTTAATTATTAGGTATTTTGTATGTCCTTGGAAGAGGGGGTTAAAATTGGGGGGGGGGGTTTACCAGAGAAAAAGGGGGTTGAGTGGGGGGAGGGGGGGTGTTTGAGAGGGGGGTTAAAATGGGTGATTTTGGAGGGTTTTGAGGGGGGGGGATTTTATTTTATTTTTTAGAGTGACGGGTTAGGGAAGGTCGTTAGAGTGGTGAGGGGTGAGAAGGTAAAGGGTGGGGGTGTAGTAATGGGCACACAGTTTTCCTATTTTAGAAAAGCTGGGTGATTCCCATCCTACATAAGTTAGATCCAGCTTTTCTAAGATGGGAAAACTGTGTGAAAACTGTGAAGGATGGGACATCACCCAACTTTCCTGGATGCTGGATAGATTATTGAGCACCCAGAAAAGCTGGGTGATGCCCCAACCCCTGCACGTGGCATCCAGATTTCCTATGATAGAAAAACTAGATGTCACCACTGGGGGGTTTTTCGGAAAAGCCTAGGGAAAAACTGGGGGGACGGGAATCATCCCCACAGCTTTTCTGGGTGCTGAATTTGGGGATTCGCCAAGTATGTAATATTGTGTGTAAAACTTTTTTTATTCACAGGGTTTTTAAAATCTAAAAATTCTTTTATTTTTATCCCAAAAAAATTATTTCCTTAAATGAAAAAACAATCATTTTTCAGCCATAAGTGCTAGTAATGCAAAAAATATTATCCCCACAAGTGTCCCCATGTTTTTCCCCAATACAGGGCGGTTAGTCGTCCTGAAAAGAACGGCCCTTTTCAGGACGACTAACCGACCTGTATTAGGGAAACATAGGGACACTTGTGAGGGATAGATATCTTTGCGTTCACTAGCACTATATGGCAGTGATGAATGACTTGCGTTTTCATTTAAGGAAATAGTTTTATTGGAAAAGAAATAAAGGGTATCTTTTAGATTTAGAGTTTGGTGTGTTATTTCAGTGACTCTATTGTTCACAAACTCTTAAGTGATTTTTTTGTTTTTCTGCGAATTTTTTATTCACAGGTTCCCATTTGGATTTGGATTCGGTTGACTATTTCGAATAAACCTTGGTTCTATTTATTTAATAAAATGGTTAAAGAGGGCTGTAGTCGGGGAGTGTTTTATTTAAACAATTTATTTTTTCTGTGTGCCTTTTGTGGCTGTTTTTTCCCTCCATTTATTCCAGTGTTAGTAATGGAGGCATCTGTCAGACGTCTCTTTATTGCTATTGCTCAGGCTTGGTCTCAGCTAGCGGTGATTTTTGTCACCCCAAGACTGACACTTACACTGTCACTATTACCCCAGTATCCAACGCGTAAGGGATACGGGAAAGAGCTGGGTAACCATCAGAAGCGGACCCTCTAATGTGATGATCCACTTCTGGGGTAGCTGCAGACTGGTAGTTTTAGAATGGGAAGGGCCCAGTATTGATGGACCTTCCCATTATGAAAGTCTCAGGCTGCAGCTGCTGGTTTTACCTTGGCTGGTTATGGAAAATGGGAGGGACCCCACATCGTTTTTTTTCCTGAAAATTATTTATTTATTGAGATAATTACAGTAGTTGCCCCAGAGGCATAACTTGAAGCTCTTGGGCCCCAATGCAGAAACTGAAATTGGGCCCCCCAGCTACTATGTGTTATTTATAATACTGGTGAGTTCTTGGGCCCCCTCAAGCTGCAGGGCCTGGTAGCGACTGCTACCTCTGCACCCCCTGTAGCTATGCCCCTGAGTTGCCCATTTATGGATTTTTAATAAATTACTTTAAAAAAAAAAAAAAGACGTAGGATCCCCCCATTTTTTTTATAACCAGCCAAGGTAAAACTGACAGTTGCAGCCTGATAGTATTAGGATTGAAAGAGTTATGGATATTGGACCCTTACAATCAAATTAGAGGGTCTGCTTTTAATGGTTACACTGCTCTTCTGAGTACCCTTGGTGTGTTGGATACTAGAGTAAAAGTTACACAGGGTTAGTGTCAGCCTTGGGGTGAATAAAACCACCACTGACTGACACCAAGCCTGAGCGACAGTAATGGAGAGGCGTCTGTTAGACATCTGCATTACTAACACTGGAAATAGTGAGTTCCAATGTAACTGCACTGTACTCACTTAAACATCTGCAGAGTCTGTGTACACTGGTTTCTACCACAACATGGTCACTGTATGGTGGCAATGTACAGTCTGCTGAACCTATGTACACTGGAGTCTACTGCTATACGGTCACTGTATGGAGGTAATATACAGTCTGCAGAGTCTGTGTCCACTGGTTTCTACCACAATATGGTCACTGTAGGGTGGCAATATACAGTCTGCTGAACCTGTGTACACTGGTTTTCACCACTATATGGTCACTGTATGGTGAAAATATTAGTAGGAGTGTAATGGTTTAGGTTCAGACACAGTTTGGCATCTCCCAGCTTTCCTGGATGCTTAAAGAGGACCTATCACCAGTGACAGAACCATTTTGAAAACAGCTGACGGAGCAGCCATCTTGTGGATGGCAGTTAAACAGGCTGTCATAAAGGCCACGCCCCCTAATTCCAAGCCTGTATGCGCTAGGATTCCAAGTTTGTATGCACTGCAGTTAGTCTGCTTCTCAGCTCCCTGATACAAAATCAAATCAGATTCTGGATCAAAGAAGCCACTTATTTTTTCCACATTGAACATTTGAAATATTAGGAAAAAATTAAAGGGTTTTTCTTATTTATGTGTGTCTGTATAAATATCCAGCTACCTACATGTGTGTATATTTATCTACGGTCTCTCTGGAGATGTGATGAGTATGCTGCAGATAAGTTAAAAATAAAATAAAGGCCATAACAGCATATTTTAATATAATATGCTAGGAGACATTAAAATGCCCATTGATTGCCAAAAAAACCCCATAATCACATTGTGTGTCTTATATGATTCTGGTGATACCAATTTGTATAGGCTTTGTTATGTTGTTGAGAAAATTCTGTTTTTTACATTATTTGTAGAAATGCCAGTAACTTTTTTGTTCTACCACCTATGGACCTGAATAATGGTGCAATTTTTTTTTTTGTTTGTTTAACCCCTTCACACATTTGGATGCCCCCGTACATCGAAATAGTGTGAAGGGTGTATGGGACAGGCAGCGGGCAGAGTCTGCTCCATACGCGGTGACCGTTAGCTGTTAATTACAACCAGCAATGTATGTACATATATATATATTACACACATATTGGTTGTAGATATTTGAAAAAAATGACAGTAGTGTCCCTTTATTTACTTGTTTAGCCCACAGTAATTACAGTTACTAGTCTTGGGTCTTTTATGACCCTAGTAATATCACCTCTACAGGAGCTTATATGACTGCTATAGGGGCTAATTATGACCCCCTACAGAAGTCCTATCAGCCCCCATAGAGGTGATATTACTGGTGTAACTATAGAGGCTAAAATCTACTAAGGCTGGTAATGATCTGTATGGCAGCACAGGCTAACATTCTGCCTATAACATCCACATAGACCATTGCTAGCCTTTGGTGGATTTCAGCTCTTATAGTCAGGCCAGCAGTGCAGAGGTTAATAAGCTCAGGCAGTCTGAGGGGAGGGGGCAGTGTGAGGGATCTTTCTTCTGCAGCACACAGGTCTGATTGAGTCACTGCCAGATCTCAGCCCATGGGAGGCGGAGCTACTACACTGAGGCATGAGGCAGCAGAGCACAGGATCCTGTGTGTGACCCTGGTGCTGCCGCAGCCCAAGCCTCACTCTCACTAGTTTGGCCGGACAAATTCTAGCACAGGCAGCAGTGGGCACACACAGGGAGGCTCAGCCCTGCCCTTATCAGCGGGGTGCAGCATTTCAGGAGCCGGCACCCCTGTACCCAGGTTATACGGGCAGCACTGAGCCTCCTTGTGTGTGCTCACTGCTGCACAGCTCATTAGTATCGGGGCAGGCGCTGGCTGCTCGGCATACAGCAGCTGTAGCAGAAGCCCCTGTGGGTGGTTGCACGGAGCCCCTGTTGATGAGCACACTGCTGCAAACTCCAGCCCCTTGCCCTTTCAGCAGCACTGGCTGCTGCTCAGCAGACCAAGAGCTGCATGAAAACTCAAACTGCTCTTCCACGATTCTATGCATCATGGGAGAGTGACGTAAGCAAAGCAGTGCATGCTGGGAGCTTATGTGTGACTGCCCCGTGCCGACTTCGTTCTCAAGTCGGCTCAGTAGTACTGGTCATGTGACCCAAACAGGGATTTTTTTTACATTTAGGTTGTGCATTTTTAATAGGTTATATTTTAAGAAGTGCTTATTTTCACATTTGCTTTTGAAAGCAAATGTGAAAATTTTTGTGATAGGTACTCTTTAAAGGAGTTTTATCGTTTGAACTGTTCGGGCTCTTCAGCTAATTCTCTGAGATTGAATTAGAAATCCAGGGGCGGGTCTCTCCTCTCAGCAGGCGTGTCTCTCATCCCAGGAGGCGTGTCTCCCCTCACTGAAGAACTGTGACATCATCATTCTGAATGAGGCAGCCGAAGCAGAAGGATGTCTGCAGAGGACAGCTATACAGCATCCTGCATGCTGCTGCTGTGTCTGCAGAGCTTCAGGCTTACTCCACAAGCTCCTTGCTGTGCTATATGAAGTTATACACACAGCCTCAACTGATGAGACATGTGAGGAGTTTACACTGCTCCCCCCTTCCCCTCTGTTAACAGCCAACAGACTGGGTTATATGGAGCAATGCACACTGCCCTCCCCCTCCTCCTCTTCCCCTGTTAACAGGCAGGAGACTCTATAATAGTGTGTTATATGATGGGATCTGTGACTTAAACAGCCAGTAATTGCCCAGATCATTCACCCTAGAGCTGGGAGATGAGTTTACAGCCAGCAGACCTTGGTTTCACTATCGATTTTAACAGCTCAGAGGATACGAAAACACAGAGTGTGCAGGCAGCCAATCACAAGGCAGGGGGCGTGGTGGTGGCGTTTCCTGTCTGGGGGCGTATCCCAACAGGCTGAATGAAATGTCAGCCAGCCAGCCAATCACAGTGCAGGGGGCGTGTCTAGGGGCGGGATCCGGCTATGGAGCGTGGCCCGACCAGCAGCAGCAGAAACAGAATACAGATTTACAGAAAAGCTCATATCTGCTAAACCAAGTGACAGAGGTAATGCAACCCAATTACAAAAGTGCTTATTTTTAATGTCCCCATAATCTGAGACATGATCTTTGTAGCGATAAAACCCCTTTAACAAGCTATCAAACATTCAAAAAAGCTGGGTGATGTCAGACCACTCAATTTGCTTTCTTCCAGAGCCTTTACACAGTTCGGTGTAGTTGGCATGACCTTTTGTATAGGGGTGTTTGCCTTGATATAGAGAGGGCGCGCCACACCTTCAAATCTCCGATGGCCACTTTCAAAAGTTAGCAAATATGATTTACAATGAAGTGCATATATACCTGGCTACCTACTGTGGAGCCCTATATATCTAGCAAGCTACTAAAGGGCCCGTATATATAAAGCTCCATACTGGGGCCCCTATATACCTAGCTACTTACTGGGGGAGGGCTATATACCTAACTACTTACTGGGGGAGCTCTATATGCTTAGCTACCTACTGGGGGGGGGGGCATGTATAACTAGCTACCTACTGGGTGCCTATATACCTAGCTACCTACTGAATCAACCTTCTATATCTACCTACTGAAGGAGTCATATATATCCAGCTGCCAACTGAGGGGCCCTTTATACCAAGCTTCCTACTGAGGGGGCTCCAGATACATACCCACCTACTATGAGTCCTATATACTGATCTACCTATTTATTTGAAGACCTATATAAATACCTACTTACTGGGGAACTATTTATCTACCTATGTGCTGATGGAGCACTATATACCTACTGGGGGATTCTCTATCTTTTTACCTACTGGAGGGGCCTATATATCTACCTATTGAGGAGGCTTACATACTAGGGGCCCTATATACCTACTTGATGGGGGCCTTCTATATCTACCTATGTATTGGGGGTTGGGGTTTATGCCTACCTAGCTACCAGGTGACCAACCATCCTACTATGGGGGCTACATACCTAACTACCAGGGAAGCTACCTAACTAACTGCCAGGGGCCCTTCTTACCTAGTTACCTAGTGGAGAGCCTACCAACCTTCTATTCTAATGGGGCCTACTTTATAAGGGGCTGGCCTACATAATGTGGGCCTATCGATTTACCTGATGGGGATTTTACCTACTTAATAGGAAGAGTCTGCCTACTTTTTTGCCTAATTATCTACCTAAAAGGAGTGTCTACCTACCTGCCTGCCTAATTTGGGGGAGGTGCTGCCCACTACAGGGGGGCCCTATAACTGTCTGAGGGCACTTTCACTGTTTGGAGGTACTATTACTGTGTAGGGCACATTATTAACATTTGGGACACTATGGATGCAGAGTTCTAGATAAACCTATCAATATGTTTTTGGAGTATGGAGGAAACCAGAGCAACTGGAGAAAAGCCATGCAACTACAGGGTGAAAATATGAATTCCTTGCAGTTGTTGTCCTTAGGGTCATTTAAACCCAGGACCTCAGTATTGCAAGGCAAAAGTGCTAACAACTGGGCCACAGTGCTGCCCTGTGGTAAAGGGTAGCCTATAAATGATAGATACCAGCGAAGGTGTCTGCTTTAACCATAGTGTAGCCTAGTTTTCCAGGAACTTCTGAAGAGATTAAGATCCTAATCCTCAATTTAAGGTCTGCTCTGGAAGGTTGTGCCTATCAACTCAATATCCATGGAATGTATTTGTATGTACTAAGTCTTGAACATGCAATCATAGTCAGGTTAAGGATGAATAAGATATTTAACTATAGAGTCCAAAATGATTTTGTGCTATTTACCAATTAATTTGGAAACTGAAAAACTGTAATTAACATCTGAAAACTATTTATGTTGCATAAAAATGTACAAGAGAGCCACCCAGTGGTCATTGCCCAGACTGTATAAGAATGACTGGAGAATGCCATGTTCTGTTTCTATTACCAACCTTTCATCTATCACACTGAACAGTACACAGTACATTTGTGCATTCACTTTATGGTGCTCATTTCACTTGTTAAACTCTAAGCAATTAATCTAGGACCAAAGATTTGTCATGTCACATAGAGATGCAGCAAACATTAATCTGACACCTAACACTTTACAGACCATGACATACCACTGATATACAATGTGTTAAATGTCCAGTAAAAGTTTGCTAAACCTGTATACAGAGGCATAACTTAAAGCTCCTTGGCCCTAATACAAACACTGAAATGGGGCCCCCAGCTACAATTTGCCATTTAAAATACAACTGACTTCTTAAGTGGCAGAAGAACTTTTGGGCCCCTTCATACTGCTGGGCTTGGTAGCGACTGCTGCATCCACACTCACTACAGCTATTCCTCCTGCCTGTAGAACTCATCAGTGTATTGATGAAAACAATTTAATAACAAATTAAACCATTTATAGCAATTCAAGCCTGGTTCACATTGGCGTTGGAGGCTTTGTTCAGAGCATCCGTCTCAGATACCATGAAAAATGACAGGACAAATTGAGCTATTTCTTCCGCTGAAGTGACAGACTTCATGACAGACCCTATTGTAGTCAATGGGGTTCGTTAGGGAACCACTGGTGTCCATTGTAAAATGGATCCAGCTCCACCTCTGTTATGGAAGCTCTGATCAGAACCTCTGACACAGATGTGAACCCAGCCTTAGGAACAGATGTGCGGGGGAAATGTGCTATTTGCCATACATCTTGGGATTACAATACAGGTTGTAGACAAACAAAAAAGAAGATGTGAGGCCACGTAGTTTCAAAGAATAAGTGCTGCTTTATTCCTTGTAAAATAGTGCAGAAGGGTACACAATTCCACCAACGCGTTTCGGGCTATTTGCCAGCCTTTGTTCACGGTCACCGTGAACAAGGGCTCTGCAAATAGCCCGAAACGCGTTGGTGGAATACTAGTGTACCCTCTGCACTATTTGTACAAGGAATAAAGCAGCACTTATCTTTGCAACTACGCTGGCCTTCACATCTTCTTTTTTGTTGTTTGCTGAATCGGGCTCTTGCCGGGAGCCAGAAGACCGGGCGTGAGGATATTGCAAGCTGCATGGAGCAGGACAGAACAGGTGCAACAATTAAGATTTGGAGTGGTGAGTCATCTCCTTTCTCTTCACGCAAGTGAAAACTCTCTTTGGTGTTAATACAGGTTGTAACTAGTGATGAGCGATTGTGTCAACTATCGTTATCGATTCGATAGTCGATATCGGTAATTATCATGACGATTTCCGATAGTTGATAACAGATTATCGCCGATGACCATTAAAGTCTATGGGAGAGGAACAACACCTTCATTCTTACACCCAAACAGGGGTGGAGAAGCTGGAATTAACATCCACAACAGCAAACTGGATACGTGCTACATCTTAGGCAACACAATTAGGTTATAAAAGTCACAGAAAAAAATTTCACAGACCTTTTCACTATCCCTGTCTTGCATGACTCTTAAACCTGCATGACCCACAAATTAAAAAAGTGCCAGAAGGGTATTATTTGAACCACCATTTTACCTGAACTGGACATTGATTATCCATGTCCTGGACCGCAGCATGACCCAAAAACCCGCACAGGTGCCCTTATGGACCATCAGTAGAAAATTTCTCAATAAGAAATAAACTATATTAAAAACAAACTTTTTTCCCCATTACTGCTGCTGCTAGAGTACTTGCCATTCTACTGGTGACATTGTTCCACCGTGACTTTTTGAATGTGAAGCAAATGAAACGATGTCTCCAGTAGGTCAACGAGGCCTGTCTGAAAATCCTGCATTCTACTGTCAAGTGGGTTGGAGGAAATTACTGATCACTGCGGGTGAGGCTGTCAACGTGGATCACGCAGGTTCAGCTGACAGGGCCGGACTTACAGTGGGTGTGGTGAGAGCAAGGGCTGGTGTCTGTCATCTATTAACATGCAGGTTCAGCTAGCAGGGCCCGAGTTACAGTGGGTGCGGTGAGACCCAGGGCTGGTGTTCATCATCTATTAACACGCAGGTTCAGCTAGCAGGGCCCGAATTACAGTGGGTGCGGTGAGAGCCAGGGCTGGTGTTCGTCACCTATTAACACGCAGGTTCAGCTAGCAGGGCCCGAGTTACAGTGGGTGCGGTGAGAGCCCAGGTTGGCGTCCGTCATCCACTAACACAGCAAAAAATGCCCTTATGACGCAGCAACGTAAACAGTTGTGCTGAAGCAGAGTGCGGAAGCGGAAGTGTGAGCTAAGACCTCCAGCCTTCCTCAGTACACAGTCAAGACCTGGGTAGCGCTTGAGAAATTTCTGCCTCTATGAGAGCACTTGCCCCTCCGCATGAGTGCGGACCAATTGATCTTCACTTGGAAATGTTGGTGGTTGACGTTCCTGTTTCACCCAGGTGCCCTTTTTCTTGGCATTCTTTTTCTCATTTTACTCAATGTGTTGGAGGAAATTGTCTCTGTTTTTGGGGTGGCGAATGTGCTCCATACACCATGTCCTCTGAATAACCTACATCTGTTCAAGTCTTCCTGTACCTCCCTTGTTAAAATTCAGGGGTTTTATTTGTATCAGCTATTTTGTACTTTGCAATTTTTTTTGTAGTTTAATTCTAGAAAAACAAAAATTGTTAAATAGGATGGAATCCCACCACGTCTTTTTTTTCCCCTTTTTTTTTTAATTGTATTAAACAGGTTGTCTCACTACGGGGATTGCTAGCTATGTTAAGATCTTGAAAAAAACAAGTCATTTGAAATATGTGTCCATTAGCAGTGTCCTACCTATTTCTGTTTTTGGACAGCACCATGCCCCATTAAATTTCAAAACATCACCCTTAAAGCCACTGTTGACAATTGTGAAGAACAAATGTCTGTTAGAAACCACATTTTTTATAATAGGACCTGTAGTATAGCTGTATTCACAGCAACATGCCCCCAAAAATTCAAAACATGACCCTTTGGCCACTCTTGAAAATTTTTGAAGAACAAAGTCTGTTAGAAACCACATTTTTAAAATAGGACCTGTAGTTTTAGCTGCATTTTCACAGCAGCATGACCCAAAAAAATTATAAAATTGACTTCTCACCACTGTTAAAAATTGTGAGGGAGAAATGCCACTTAGAAGCCACATTTCTGTTCAAAAGTACCATGATTATAGCTGTATACCACAGCACCATGAACCCAAAACCATTGACAGGGAGAAAAATTCTAAAGATGAAGTGAATAAATGGCATAAGTTTTTTTCATGAAACCTTGTACAATTTGGTTTGTCTTTTTACAGTCTCCTCACCGCAAAACCAGCAAAAGGGACCTTTTGGGAACTGAGAATAAAATTTGCAGTAAGAAATGACCCTTTACAAAAAAAATATTTCAAGAGGACCATTTTGTTTGAAGAGGAATGTGAAGTAGACCCGGGAATAATCGGTGAACCCCGGCAATTGGGGCCACAACATCATCAAGATCCATGCCTGATTTCATCTTGATGAAAGTCAACGATCAACATTATCTGTGGAAAGCCGGTTGTTTGTCTGTAATGACTCCTCCAGTTGTGCTGAAGGTCCCCTCAGATATGACGCTGGATGCTGGGCAGGACAACACCTCTATGGTGTGGCGAGCGAGCTCGGGCCATTCATCTAGAAGCCGATTGGGTCCGGAACATATCCAAAAACATCGGTGTTGAGACGCAGATAGTCATGCACCATGATCTTAAACCGGTCTCTGTGTGTCGTATGTGTGCCCTGCATTACATGTGTTGGTGAGGTGATAAAAAAGATTGCCAGAGGTCCCCCATTAGGCTTCTGCCACAATGCCTGCTGTTGCTGCCGCAGCTACTTGGCACTCTACTGCTGTCACGTTGCTGACGTTGTTCCACCGTGACATTTGAAGAACGTGAAGCAGACGCAACAGATGTCTCCAGTTGATCAATCAGCACGGTCTCCAATTCCTGCATTTTACTCTCTATTTGGGTGGGTGGAAGGAAAGTGCTGAGTTTCGTTTTGTACCAGGGATCGAGGAGGGTGGCCATCCAGTAACTGTTGTTCAGTTTGATGGCCTTAATGCGAGGATCATGTTGGAGGAAATGGAGCATCCAAGCACTCATGTGAGAGATGGAGCCCTGATTTCCCAAGCCTCTGGGTCAAAGGGGCACTAGCAAACTAATCTTCCTCATCTTCCTCCTCCGCCTCAAATCCTGCCCAACCTCTTTCCAAAGGCAGGGACATCGGTAACGTCGGTGTCCAGGAATACCTCCTCCTCCTCCTCCTCCACTTCCTCCGCCTCAACACAGCCCTGACTTGCCTCAGATGCTGTACCCTGAGAGCTGGGGCGATGCCTTGCACTAGCCCTGAACACCGAACCACTGCCTAATGAAGACCGATAAAGTTGTGAAACTGGTGGGCCTCTTTGGGTTCGACGGGAGAGAAAAGGGTCTGTGTCCGCATCTGTGTCCGTCTTCTCCTCCGTCGCTGGGGGACCTGATGTTTCGAGTGTCCAACGATCGTTCCAGAACTAAGATCACCACAATGCTCATGTGGACAAGGGCAAATTGGGCCGCACTGACCATTTTGGTGGCTTCTTCAAAACTGGCAAGTATGGTGCAGAGCTCTTTCACCTGTCTCCACTCTCGGTGGCTCACACCCCGAGGTCCGCACCGCTGCTTGTCAGGCCATGTGTCACTTCGTTCTGTTTTAAGGGATTTTCGCTGCTGCACAATCGCTGGAGCATGTGGAGGGGGGAATTCCAGCGTGTTGCCACGGGCAACAATGAGACGGTTTGACGGGGAGGCCGAGCTAACGCTGCCCAACGCAGTCAGGTGGGAAGAAGCAAGGGGCGAACGGCGGAAGTGTGGCTCAGACCACGAGCCTTCCTCAGCAGGCAGTCCAGACCTGGGTAGCGCTTTAGAAATTTCTGGACGACGAGGTTCATGACGTGTGCCAGGCAAGGGATGTGCTCCAGCCTACTGAGCTTAAGGGCAGCCAGGAGATTTCGACTGTTATCGCACACCACCTTGCCTTTGGGACAAGGGTCTTGTCCCCACCAGCACTCAGTCTCATTGGCGAAGAGCCGTTCACAGCTTCTGACCTGTGTGTGGACGGGGCTCCAAGACAGATTAATTTCAAAAACGGCCCCGGTTCTCTGGGCACGGCTGCCACCAGAGGACCTTGGGGAAAGAACCGTGTACCATCTCTGCGGTTTTTGAAGAGCATTGCGCCGAGCCTGAGAGCCACCGTTACCACCCGAGACATCCTCCCAGCTCACCCTGTGAGGTGTATCAGAGATATAGCGGCCTTGGCTGTGCTTACTAGTCCATGTATTGGTGGGCCGATGGACTTTGCCGGACACAGATGCAGACAACGCGCTTGAAATTTCAGATGACACGCTAGATGCTTCTTTAAAAAGCTCTGTCTAACTAACTAAGAACTGAAATTCTCTAATCTACCTATATTCTAATTTTCACAGCTAAAAGCATAGTTGTCTGTATGAATAAAGAAAAAGAACTGTGTCTCTGAGCTGACTGTATTGAGAGAGACCTACACACCTCCTGCTCTAGTGAGAGACACTGAAACACTGATTGCTGAACAGAAACGCGGTTCTATGGAAAACGAGGTCATGTAAATTTTTCCAGCCAATTACAACCAAAAACACACAGTCATGACTCGCACACCCAGCTCACTCTGCTCTATGCTGTAAGCTGATTTGCTGGCCGCCAAAATGACAGGAAGCGCCAAAAATTTGGCGCGATAGTAAATAGATTATTGCAGATTGTCACCTCAAAATATCGCGTGATCAAAAAATTTCCGATCAGCCTAAAAATCGTGCCGATTTCAACTTTGTCGATTATAATCGCTCATCCCTAGTTGTAACCTGTATTGTATAGTCAACTGCTAATGTGACTATTTACAAAACAAATACTGTATATAATATGTATTGTAAATTCTCCAATCCACAGTCTTGATGGAACAATTGGAATAGGTCCTGATTCCAAACCTAGTAATAGTATAAAACAAATCCAATGCTGCAACATCAATAATATATATTGTAAATCTGCCCACGCAAATTATATATATATAAAAATAAAATATATATAATTTGCCCTGAAGATTTATATATATATAGTCCCCACAAATAGTCCAAGTTTTCTGGTTGATTTTTTTCCATAGATCGTTTGTTTAAAAAACTCTTTGATCAGAACACACAACCTATAATTGATGAGATCCAGAAAAGACCATAGCATACAGTATAACGTATATGAAGTTAAAAATGTGTAGTAATTTTATTATATTTGCAAACATAGATAAAATCACGCATGGAAAAAATTCAAAAGCCTTTTCTCTGTGGGTATGCCTGACCCAGTCTATGCTATTGCCCCGGAAGAAGCTCATTAGAAAAACCCTGGGTTGGGCACATGTGGGTGAAAGTTGCTGTTTGGGCGCATGGTAAGGCGTACAAAGGTAGGAGCGCTATTTGACTTTTGGCTCGCATATTTTGGTGAGTGCCATGTCACACTCGCAAAGCTCCCAAATTACCAGAACAGGTGAAACCTTCCAGAAGTCACCCCAGCTTGTATTCAACACCCCTCTGGGAACTCATCTAGTTGTGTATTGGACATTTTAGGGCCACAGACGTTTCACAGTTTATTTTCACATCGATATACAATTAAAGAAAATTCTGTCATTGTTTTTTGGGTTACATTTCTACAGTGTTCACCGTGCAGTATAAATTACATTATAACTTTACTATGCGGGTCGGTACATTTACAACAATATCAATTTTATGTAGTAATTTTATATATTTTTTTTAATGTTTTACTACTTTTACACAATAAAAAATGCTTTTGTGTTTTTATGTCATCAAAGTCCGACAGCCTAAAACGTTTTTATTTTTCTGTATATGAAGTTGATTAAAGGATTGTTTTTTTGCAAAATGAGTTGACATTTTCATTGGCACAATTTTGGGTTTTTATGATATTTTCATCGCTTTTTATCAAGGATTTTGGAGGTGGGATGAACAAATTATAGCAATCCTAGTAGTTTTTTTAATTAAAATTTTTACAGCAGTCACCGTGCGGTATAAATGACGTTAACTTTAGTCAAACAGTCCGATATGATTACAGCGATACCAAATTTAAATATTTTGTTTTGTTTTACTGCTTTAACACAACAAAAACAGATTCATTTAAAAAAGAAAACACCCTTTTTACATCTCCAATAGTTTGCTAGCTAGAACTTTATTTTACTTTATATGGAGCTGAGTATGGGCTGTGTAGAGTTGATGTTTTCATTGATACCATTTTAAGGTACACTTCTCTTTTTTAACGCCTTTTAATCAGTTTTTTTGGGAGACAGGATAAAAAATATACAGCAATCCTGGTAGTGTTTTTTTTTATTTTTACAGTGCTCTTCATGCAGTATACATTACATGTTAGTTTTACTCTGCTTGGTGTTACTATTAGAGCAATACCCAATTTATATATTTTTTTATTTTGTAGCAATTTAAAAAATATATGTTTTCAAACAATGTTTATGCATGGCTGTATTCTAATAACTATTACTTTTTCATTTTTCTGTAAACTGAGCTATGTAGGGGCTTTTCTTTGTAGGACAAACTGATATTGTAAGTGGTGCCAATTTGGGGTATATATGACTGACTTTCTGATTGCTTTTTATTCCATTTTATGTGTAGTGGGATGAACAAAGCAATTCTACTACTTTTTTTTTCTTCCTTTTTATGGCCTTTATCTTGCAGGTTAAATCACGTGACAGATTTATAGGCTAGGTTGTTGTGCACCAAGTATGTGTACCTTTTAATGCTTTCATCTTTTCTAGTGATAAGCATTTGAAATGGGGAAAGGGTGGTGTGCTTGTTTTAATGTATTTTTTCACACTTTTTACTTCTAATTTATTTTTTATTTTTTTCACTTGTCCCACTGTGTGACTATACTCAGCGATCATTAGATTGCTGGTATAATACATTGCAGCACAGGTCTGTACTGCAATGTACAGTATCTCAAAAAAAGTAAGTACATCCCTCACATTTTGTAAATATTGGTTTATATCTTTTCATGGGACAACGCTGAAGACATGACACTTGATGCAATGTAAAGTAGTCAGTGTACAGCCTCTACTGTATAACAGTGTAAATTTGGTGTGTCCAAACATACAAACATCAATGTCTAAACCACTGGCAACAAAAGTTAGTGCCAAATTTGCCATTTTCCCTCCACGGTCTCATGTACATTAGTATTACAAAGACTCAGGTGTGAATGGGGAGCAGGTGTGTTAAATTTGGTTTTATGGCTCTCACACTCTCTCATATTTGTTACTGGAAGTTCAACATGGCACCTCACGGCAAAGAATTGTCTGAGGATCTGAAAAAAAGAATTGCTGCTCAACATAAAGATGGCTTCAGCTATAAGAAGATTGCCAACACCCTGAAACTGAGCTGCAGCACGATGTCCAAGACAATACAATGGTTCAACAAGACAGATTCAACTCTAAACAGGCCTCGTCATGGTCGACCAAAGACGCTGAGTGCATGTGCTCAGTTTCATATACATATTATCTTTTTCAAAATAGATGTATGAGTGCTGCCAGCATTGCTGCAGAGGTTAGAAGTGTTTGGGGGTCAACCTGTCTCTGCTCAGAACATACGTCGCACACTGCATCAAAATGGTCTGCATGGCTGCCGTCCCAAATGGAAGCCTCTGCTGAAGTTGATGCACAAGAAAGCCTGCAAATAGTGTGCTAAAGACAAGCAGACTAAGGACATGGATTATTGGAACCCTGGTCCTATGGTCTGATGAAACCAAGATAAACTTATTTGGCTCAGATGGTGTGGTGACAACCAGGTAAGGAGTACAAAGACAAGTGTTTCTTACCTTTAGTCAAGCATGGTAGTGGGAGTATCATGGTTTAGGACTGTATGAGTGCTGCCAGCTGTGGGGAGCTAACTTGAATGCCAACATGTACTGTGACATACTGAAGCAGAGCATGATTCCTTCCCTTCAGAAACTGGGCTGCAGGGTAATATTCTAACATAATAACGACCACAAACACACCTCCAAGACAACCACTGCCATGATAAAGAAAATGAAGGTAAAGGTGCCACACTGGCCAAGCAAGTCTCCAGACTTAAACCCTATTAGGCATCTGTAGGGCATCCTCAAATGTAAGGTGGAGGAGCGCAAGGTCCCTAACATGCACCCAGCTCTGTGATGTCGTCATAGAAGAGTGGAAGAGCATTCTAGTGGCAACCTGTGAAGCTCTAGTGAACTCCATGCCCAAGAGTTAAGGCAGTGCTGAAAAATAATGGTGGCCACACAAAATATTGACATGTGGGCACAATTTATCCGTCTTCAATTACTCATTTTTATTGCCAGCATTTTAAGAAATTGATGGCTGTGTGTTGAGTTTTTTTGAGGGCTCACCAAATGTACACTTTTTTCAAACTGTACACTACATTTTACATGTATTAGGTGCTCATTTCAGTGTTGTTAAATGAAAAGATATAATACAATATTTGTAAAAATGTGTCATGTAAAAGGGGTTTTTAAATTTTTGGGGGAAATAACTTATTATGCCAACTGTCACTCATCCAGTCAGACTCTGCATGTCTGCCTGACAGGACTACATCATAGACAACCCGGAGGCCATTATTTGATCACTGGTGTTCATAGCAACCATCGGCAGGGCCGCTGTTAGGGCAGTACAGTTGGTACTGGGTCCCAGCCACACTGGGGCCCAGCCACCGCCGGAAGCAGGCATGCATACAATTGAGATGAACAGCAGGGCAGAGAGAGATGTGGCAGGGCAGCGTGGGGGGCAATGTTTTTTAAGTGAGGGGTTTTTTGCACCCCCCGCGCTTTTTCCTTTTGGGGGCCGAGGAAGGGGGGACTTGCCAGGGGAGCGTGGAAAGGTGAGTACCTACCTACTAGGAGGCCTTCTAACTATCTACCATGAAAAGGTACCCTTTGATTCCCACCTACGAGAGACCCTTATCTACCTGAGAGACCCTTATCTCCCTTCCCCTACTAGAAGCCTCTATCTTACTACCTACCTACTAGGGGCGCCATCTACCTACCTACTTACTGGGGGTTTCTACCTACCACCTTCCATACCTATGAGGGGGGCCCTATCTACCTTCCATATCTACAAGGGGCCCTTATCTACCTAATGGGAGCCCCTATCTACCTACTTACCTACTGGGGGACTCTTTCTATCTACCTACAGGGGGGCCTATCTACATACCTACTGGGGGAGACTTTATATACCTACCTACTGAGGGGCACTCTACCTACCTTCTGTGGGCCCTATATACCTAACTACAAGAGGGGGTCCTATATACCCTACAGTATATACCTTCTGGGAACCCTATATAACTAACTACTTATGGGGGTTTGTATACCTACCTACCAAGAGGGTCTATATACCTAGCTATCGGGACCCTACCTACCTATCAGGGCACCAGGGGCATAATTATTACCATTTGGGGCACTATGGATGGGGAGTTTGTACATGGGGAAGGGAGGCCAATTTTTGGTAAAGAAGAAAGGGGAGTATAACATTTTTTTGTTTGTAAATTCGCAGGAGAATTGGCAGGGAGAAGTCTTCAGGAGTTTTTACTGAATGGAGAAAAGAGGGAAAGTGAACACTCACAACAGGCGGGCACCTTTGAGTCACAAATAACCCTTGGTACACGGAATCTACCACATATGGGGACAGTATGGTGGAAAAAATTGGTTTTTGGTGTAATGGGTTTCATTTATAAAAAGTTTGGGGGTATTATTTGTTTTTTATGCTGGAGATATGTGGTGATGATGTGGCACTATTATTTAGTCCTTGTACATTGTTGTTGTTGATATAATTGGTCTTGGTATGCTGGTTTGGTCAGTAACATAATATGGTCAGTAACATATTAGTAGTATTAGTCACCGTATGTTAGTGATATGAGGCAGTATTATTTGGTCTATGTATATTGTTATTGGTGAATTTGGTAAGCAGATACTAGTTAAATCAGTAACATTATAATGGTAACACACGTTGATCATGTGACAGTATTTGTTGGCCTTTGTATACGTACTGATCTGCACAATACAGATAAATTGTACATTGTAAAATCCAACATGAACTAAATCCAAAAACAATGGCGCAATTGTTTTTTCCTTATTCGCCCCACAAAGAATTTATTTTCTGGGGTGGGATGGTGCAGGTTGCCGGTGGTTGTAGAGGGTTGGCGGTGAAGTGTGGACGGGCTTGGCGGTGCGGTGGGCAGTGGGAGGGGTCAGACGCTTCAGCTGTATGGGGCCCTGATATTTCTGGTGGTGGCCCTTACCATTGTGCCAATGGAGGACAGAGGGAACTCCCTAACTCCCTCCCTCTGTCCAGCTCCTTAGTCAATTGCTATTGATTGTGGCAGCTAAGGGATTAAATGGCTGGGAACGGTTTTATCACTGCTCCCAGCAGCAACTGCAGGAGACTGACTGTCAATCACTGCTCCAGCAGCGATCGTGCGTGAACAGCTCCTGTGCCAGCATAATCACCATAACGTTTCTATATGTCATGGTGCGTAAAGTACTATGGCACCATGATGTACAGAAATGTCATGGTGGATTAAGGGGTTAAATATTGTATGTCGGTTGTATTTGTGTGGGGATTGACTGTTGGCCTAGACTGGTATGACCTCTATGCTATGCTTTATTCTGTTCTGGTTTTGTTTTTGTTATGTTTTCTGGGCTTTGCATTTTCTTTATTTTTGTAATTTTTTGTTAGGCTATGTTCACACGGGGTAATTTCGCCGCGTATTTGCACTCTAATGTGGGCGAGATGCGTGCCGAAATTATGGTAATCCATAGTTCTCAACTATAGAACTATGGATAACGCCTCCTATCCCCGCTCGTACAATACGATCGTATTGTACACGCGGGGAGATAAGTGACATGTCAATTACTTGCGGCGAATACGCGCCGCGAGTAATGAATGTCAATGGGGCCGGCGGGCTGCTGCCCCTCCCGCGGGAGTACGCGCGTATTAGCGTGAGCTCCCGAAAGACACAATGTATTGCGGCGTGTACTGTACGCGCTGTAGTATATCATGTGAACATACCCTTAGGGTTACATTATGGATGTGGATGCTGATTTTGGGCCGGATTGGACACTGAATTCTCTTCAGAATCGGCATCCAATCTGCCCCAAGTTCATTTAACATTGATTCTTATGTAAAACCGCATCACATTTCAGATGACTCGTGTTTTACTAGCTTATTTTTGTAAGCACGAAAAAAATAAGTGACATGTCAATTTTATGAGGCAGATTCCATGCCTCCCATACAGGTGTATATAGGAGATTAAAAATCTGCCTCTGAAAATCAGTGTACATCCTCATGTGAGATCCGCACTTACAAGTGTGGATTTTCGGATGAGGATACAATCAGGATTCAAATGTTGTAATTTCAGCGTTGGAATCTGTCGTGTGAACATAACCCATAGTTGCTAACTTTTGAAAATGAAAAAGCAGGAGTATTTAGTGGGCGGCGCGTGTAGCGGCAAAAATTTGCATGGCCACGCCCATCTTGCCAGTATGCCACGCCCCTTCAAAAAGCCACACCCACTCCACCTAACTGAATAACGGCTTTGTAAGAAAGCCAGGTAGATGCCCTTATAGCCAGGTAGTAACCCCCATAAGCAGGTAGTGCCCCTTACAGGCAGTAGATGCCCCCTTGTAGCCAAGTAGATGCCCCCTCTGTAGCCAGGTAGGTGCCCCCCTTTGTTAGCCAGGTAGTGCCCCCCTTTGTTAGCCAGGTAGGTGCCCCCCTTTGTTAGCCAGGTAGGTGCCCCATTGTAGCCAGGTAGTGCCCCCATTGTTTGCCAGGGAGTGCCCCCTCTGTTGCCAGGTAGTGCCCCCATTGTTGCCAGGTAGTGCCCCCTATGTTTGCCAGGTAGTGCCCCCTCTGTTGCCAGGTAAGATGTCCCCTCTGTTGCCAGGTATTGCCCCCATTGTTGCCAGGTATTGCCCACTCTGTTGCCAGGTAGATGCCCCTTCTGTTGCCAGTTTTTGCCCCCTTTGTTGCCTGTAGATGCCCCCTCCTGTATGCCAGGTAGGTAACCATTGTTGCCAGGTAGAGCCCCCCTTTGCCAGAGATGTCCCCTCTGTTGCCAGGTAGTGCCCCATGTTGCAGGTAGAGGCCCCCGTCTGTTGCCAGTAGTGCCCCCTCTGTTGCAGTAGATGTCCCCTCTGTTGCCAGGTAGTTGCCCCCATTGTTGCCAGGTAGTGCCCCCTCTGTTTGCCAGGTATGCCCCACTGTTGCCAGTATGATGTCCCTCTGTTTGCTAGTAAGATGTCCCCTCTGTTTGCCAGGTAGTTGCCCCCTTTGTTGCAGGCAGAGCCCCCCATATAGCTAATAAAAAATAAAATAATAAAATTCCACTTACCACACCAGGCTCCTGTGCAGCACGGCCGCTCATGGTCGATCTCCTCACGTGCAGGGGGGAAGAGAGAGCAGCCGCGCGTCCACTCCCCGTGCAGCCACGCGTCACTTCCCCCTGCGCCGCTCACCTGTATGTGCGGCGCACACCACAGGCGCCGGACAAACAGGGAGAGGAGGTGGAGGTGGGAAGGATCCCTCCTGCCTCCTCCCTCACAGTGGAGACTCCGAGCGGGGAAGCGGGTTTCGCGGCCGCATCCACCCCGCCTGTGGAACGCCCGGCGGCGCAAGAGTAACGCACTAGCGCTAACACTGATCGCCGCGGCCATTTTAAATGAACCACCAGTCCGCCTGCCTGGCGGCGGGCAGGAATGCCAAATCCCCCGGGAGGGTGGGAGGGGGACCCCCCCGCCAAAAACGGGAGAGTTGGCATGTATGACATAACCTTATGCTTCCAAAAATGTTACTGAAGGGGGCCGGTCCGGGCACCATCTAGATGGCTGCTAACTCCTCGCTCCTGAGACAGGTCGACATATTAAGGGCTGCTGTGCGTAATTCCATGGCTAAAACACTACAGAAAGCAGAGGAAAAGAAGGCTGCATCACAGAGAATCACCCGGAAGTTCGGACCCATAGCTAGAGCGTGCGGCTCTATTTCCACCATAAAGGCTGCTGACGGCGGGAAAAGCGGAGAACAAAAGGGGCCTGTATGGCTCGAGCAATGGAAAGAGGAGCGCATAAGTGAGCAGAGTGGTGCGGGAATGAACAGTTGTCGGTCAAGCGTCACCATCGCACAAGGCACAGGAAGACAGAGGTGATTACCATGCTTCACGGAGATACAGCTGGAACTTTCGCGGTCAATAGCAAATTGAAATATGTACCTCTATACAAGAATACACTACGAGAACGAGCCAAGGGCATTTGGACTTGTGTGGGCAAAGAGCGGAGCTGGTGGAAAAACTCCGAAAACCGTGAGACTGGGAAAGACCCTCAGGGCTTCCTCCGCACTAGGCAGTAAAAACCCATGGCTGTGACTAGGCATTTACAAACCCCGCTGGTATCACAGTGCGCAGGCTAGACATACTCGCAACATGACTTGGGCCGAATAACAGAGGGCAGCGCGGGCCATATTTGTACCATTCTGAGTAGCCTCAGCACGGCGCAGCCTGGCTTAACCAAAAGCCCAATAAGACCTCCCAACCTATGGCAGCGCAAAGAGAGAGGGCCCTGCACCCAAGACTATCTCTCCCTACAACTATATATCACAAAGCCCATACCCTTCCCCGTGTAAAAAGCCCGACCCTTGGGGCCTTCTAAGGAAGCGACATACTCAGACCATACCAAGCCACAGAAGTAGCCCATTGCAAAGCTACTAAGCAATCCACAGAGTGCTACTAATAGACAAGTCAAACCAATCATCCCCCTGCACCAGCCGCACCAATCCACTGATCTTGCATGTACCTCTGGAGCCCACACCCGGATCACAACATCGAAGGCGAGGTACAACTACTTACAAGGAAACCACAGCAGATACAAGTCCCATCAGAGGAACCGGCACCAGAATATACATAAAGGGGAATATGCCTAGATCCCAGCAGTTGACCTCCCCCAGAAATACAGCCAACGCCCGTCAAATTCCAAAAGGAATCAGGTACTGTAAATCGCCAAACGATCCGCCTGGTCCGATCCAATCAGATATAATATTGGAGGTCTGAATCCTCTCAAAATCTAGATTCACGAATCGGCTGAAAGACTAGTCGATTGGGTAGTACCTCCACTCATCAGGATATCTCCTGCTGAGGACGGCCTTCGGGATGGAATGGTCAGATGCTAACTTTCCAGCCTATCTGATATATAAAGAATGATATCCGCCCACCTGCCAACTAGACAGGAGCTTACAAATCCCTGATACGAGAGGTCAAAGGGAAGCATTGATCAGAAGATTGCGGCATCAGATCAGAGCTCAAAATGCAAAGCTGTAGAGTGGGAAGATAAAACTGAGGAAATCGCATGATACCCCACGGCGGATACATCTCAGACCTACCGTTCTCATGTCTCGCTTACAGGCCACATCTCTTAGGTGCAGACTTCTCGATCACCTTAAAGACTCTGGATAACAGGGTAAATGGCGCTGCAATATAAGATCAGATGGCTTCCGGAGCCCGAAAGCGCCTTGAGGACTACCCGGCATTCCTTACAACAAGTCTATCAACACTATATTGGGAGAGCCAGATTGTCACGATGTGAATCTCTAAAGCGTGACAGATGCTCTCATAGAGCCACAAAATCCCGTAAAGTAATTCTTGCATCCGCATCTGACCCATAAGGGATGTGGCACATGCAGCAAGTCATGAATTTCCAACACAAAGAGCGTAAAATAGAACAGCTGCCAGAGCTCAAATTAGTGTGTATCGACTAAGAAGGATCTCATCTACATAATCTATACAAGGAACTTTTTCTGGACTTACTATTATACAACAGAAGATAGTCTTAAACCACTATACTGGAGACCTAGAAAGCAAATAAAACATAAGATAATTAAAATGGTCGGCGTACCCTTTCATGCTGACTGCCAACTTGAAAAATTTGCAGGTCAGCATGCCCTGAGACTTATGAGACCACCAACAATTCTGCTCCACACTAGAACCATCTCGGCTCCTGAAATTTAACAGATTGGGACTGGGAATATCACCCCTCCCCCAGATTGCCCCTGACAACAATTGTCACCAGTCAATCTGACAAAAAGAAACCAAGCAGGAAAAGCGCCAAGAAACTCCTTCCCTGAACCACCGTATCAAACATTTCTCAATAATCCGAAGGAAGCAGGGATGCGTGGAATGAAAGGCTATTCCGTGTTCCTGATGCACCAGATACAGCGCTTACCTGCAATAGAGTAATTTCGCTTTTGTATGAATGATCCCAAACATGTGACTTATGTCATGGAACTGTGACTATGGAATAGTTCTTTCTTGTTTTTTATTGGGTTTTTTTATTGACCAGGCTGACCCTAATATGGTCACCAGTACTGCAGATTTACAGATGTTATTTTCCTTAAATGCATATTAAACCAACTTGCATTCCCCCAAAGTCAGCGAATTAACTGTGTGCCTCACACGGGAGGATGAAAGATCGCACCAATTTTGCCACAAAATTATGTGAACACCCCTAAGCCGTGCAATGGGGTCCCAACGAAAAGTTACAAAGTATACAACTTTCACAACCTCTAAAGGATGTTCTACGTCCCCCCTCGTCACCGGGGTGGGTGCCTCACAGGCGGCACGATTGGCGCCCTGACACTTTATATAAACACTATTGCGTATCCAAACAATAGGGTCTCCTGGATTATGGTCACACGTAGATATCTGCGTTGTATTAACCTCACAGTGTGTCACGCTTTGTTACACCCCACAAGGGACCCACCTACGACTGGTTAAGGAAGTGGGAAGACATGCGCCCCCCTTACAAGAGATCGCTGAATCAGGCTTCACGGTGCTCACTCTTTCTATCTCCTATCCCGCCCAAAGCATATGCTCATTGGTATGTCAACTGTATTAGTATGTTCCCCATTGATTGTTGTTTTCTCCACACCTGATCCCTATTGTTGTTCCGTTCCTATTCCCCCCACCCCTCGAGCAACGCACTGCGGCAACAGCCTAGTAATCGACGGAAGTCTAGATACCCGGAAGGTTCACCTTTTCCACCCACCACAATGGTAACCTTTATCCCTCACATAAACGTTAAAGGCCTCAATTCGATGCAAAAGCGCCGACTCCTAATTCAATGAAGCTTAAATCGGCTAAAAGTCCGCCATAGTGTTTTCTTGCAAGAAAACGCACTTCTGAACTGTCGTGTAAATTCAAATTACTTCCAAAAACTTTCATATCCTCCGTCTCTTGATATTGCCTCCCCAATATCCCCCGAAAACACCCGCCCGGTGTGGCATCATGGAATCAGCTATTAGCATCTTTCCCAAATCAACTATTTCCCTCCTAGACGACTAGACAGGGTAGATATATCTATTCTCCAAAGTCTTAATATGGGTGCCCCTCTCACCCTCTTCTTTTGTAACATTTATTGCCCAAAACAGTCTCTGCTTAGATTTCTGCGGCGAGTTCTCCTTAAAATACAAGAGCTCGTCCTTCCTCCATGGTGATAAATAGGGTGAGAACTTCACCTAGCATTACCTCGGAGCATCTAATAGACTTCATAAGACAGCGTACTAAGCCCAACCCGAGTTCAGCAAACTTTTCAAATAATCGGGAAAATAATCATACGGTTTGGTGGCTAATTGATCTTTTGAGAATAACTCACCCGAAGACAGAGCGACAATTACACATATTTCTCATCCCCTGCCACCAGTGCCTCATTCGAGAATTGACTATTGTTTATAGGTAATAAACAGCTTAAGAGGCATATGGAGAACCACCGCAATATTGGCCCTATTTTGCTGGTCAGACCACGCCCCTTCAAACACTGACTCTCCCCGGTCAAGACTTACACAAATAACGTAAAGGCATTAGGTGGAGACACAAATGATATGGTCTGTAAAAAACCCACACTCCTCGCTGAACAAATCAGGTAGTTCTTGGTAGAACTATTTTGCAATACAATGAGGGCTCGACTAAGACTCCTAGTAGTCTCTTATTGGAAGCCCACCAAGCTAGTCATTCTCTGAGTGAATGCATGAGCTAATTGGATCGAGGATAAGAGGGAAACAATGCACGGAAAGCAAAGGGGAACAAGTCCAGGCCAAAAATGACTGCGCCTAAGAATCTTCCCTGTGCACTAAATCCAACAATGGCAAACTGCTAAAAGAGAAAAATAGATGGCATTCAAAGCAACACAACTCAAAGCATTACAAAATTGGGAAGTACGGGAGAAGCAACTATCTTCAGTCACTAGCCAGCGCTAAGATAAACGCTGCCCGCGCAATATGAGCACATATCCCTTTTAAGGCTACACAAAACAGACCAACGTGACGACCCAAGCATTACTAAGACTCCCCCTCACCGGCCTGAAAAACAGAAGGTACGGGACACATTAACCCATAGACCCATAAGCCAGTTAGCAAAAGTGTTTCCATGGCTTAATTCTTCAAAAAACTAAAACTTCTCTCCCTTAATCAACTAGCCCGCTCTCCCTGAGGCTGACCAGGAGCGGATAATATTTACAGAAAACTTTTTGATAAATATAAGCTTCCAACCCTCTTTTCACTAGATGGAGAGAGATGACCCTTAGAGAGGCGCACTATTGAAACAGAGAGGAGCTCGAGCAGCGAATAAAAACGGTGAAAAAAAGGAAAAGCCCTCAGGTCCAGAGAAGGGCATACAAGCATATACTTATCAAAACCTACGCTTCCCCAATCAAGCTCCTTTACAGTTAAAGTGTGTATAACTCCAACTAGGCTTGGCATACAACCCCAGCCTTGGAACACCTTATCTTCTCACCAGACCATCAACCTTAATGTCCCAAGGCCAGACAAAAGACCCTATCGCGACAGCATGCTACCCATAGAAGCCTGATTTTGCATCTTGCTAAATGTGGACCTTGAAAAATATTTACAAAAATACTGAACAGATCTGCTTAGAAAGTTGGCTTCCCAGTGCTAGGATACACATGGACCAGTGTGGGGTTTATCCCCAGATCCCCAGGGAGGTTATAATCACGAGGATTGGGGCAGTGGACCTCCATAATGTACTCCACCAGATCACAGATTGCCCGATCCCTTATGCTTAGCCCAATTCGATTGCCGAAAAGGCATTTGGGAGCCGATTAACAAATAGAGTGCCATCCCTTTACCTGGCTTACGTCAATCAAAACATTTGGTATTTAAGGGTTCCACATTTATAGATAAGAGCGCTTCTCAAATAAAGTAAGTTAAAAATATCCTATTTCCCGAAAATAATCTTTTACGTGCATACCATTCCAGCATCACACTGGACATACTAACCCAACCTACCAGTCTTAGTTCCCCCCTTGATTCCCTAAGACCTTGGACAAATGGCACCCCGTCAGGGAATGATCCATTATCCCCCAATTATAAATGTTCATCTAACATACTCGTTGTCACAATCATATAAAAGCCCACACTTAGCCTATAGGTGGTACCAATTTCCCTCTATAAGTCCAACGAAATAAAGAGGAATAGCAGACTAACGCAAATGTACCAAAAACAACGGATATCGATTATTCACGGTTAGATGAAAATTACTTCAATTCAACTGCCACCACCAACGACTACTCCGTGCCTGCATCATCCACTCCTCCCCGCCAAAACCCATACATCAAGACTCTCCTACTATCGAATCATCCAAGAAACCCTCTCCGGATACAAGATAAATAACCAACAGCAGAACTGGTAACATGAGGACACCACGCCACCACACCATAGTCTCACACACCGTGAAGTCCGCTAGATTGGACGCCCTTAGTCGCATTACCCCAAGCACGCATAACTACATCCACAAAAATATTCTAGGGGCTAAAACATACACCTACTAAAAATCATAACCTATCCCTGCTACACCTTTCTACGATATAAGTAACACAACACCTCCCTGCATTCCCCACAAACTTTTTCATCACCGAGCCTATCGTGCGAAACCTACCAGAAATGGTTCGACCCTGCCGCTAATCATGGCTATGTGGCGCATTTCAGCTATAAAGATGACCCATCCTACCCAATAATCTGCTAATATATGGTTCGAGAAACTCTAT
Source organism: Phyllomedusa bahiana (assembly GCA_025379985.1). NCBI lineage: Eukaryota > Metazoa > Chordata > Amphibia > Anura > Hylidae > Phyllomedusa > Phyllomedusa bahiana. The sequence continues at coordinate 102,919 of JAODAL010001392.1, forward strand.
CCAATCCCGAATCCATATCAAAAAACTAAAAAACACTTCCAAGCTCTCTATATATAAAAAAATTCCATATTAGATATGGGCTTATGGTAGGCCACCGCAGTTTCCGAAAAAACTAACCTCCACAATATCCTTCCTATCTCAAGCCCGCACAGACACGAACCTGCACTGGGGGAATTAGAGGCGACCTGTCCACACATACATTACATACCCAGACATAACATCCATAACTACATGGTGTTGCTTAGACACAACAAAACGTTAGAGTCCTCCACCCCAAGCTGTACGATCATCCGTGCTTTTTCGAGCCTTCGTCCCATGATGGTGCAGAATAGACATAAAGTCATGGCTATGCACCTACAACAGCACCTAAGACGTCTCTGCTACGTGGAATACTCAATTGGAAAGATCACATCCAGCTCTATACAATTCTAATTGGGCTGCCTCTGCGGCTACATAACGAGAGACGTCTGGAGGAGACTGATGCAAAGGCAATTTACCATAAGCTCCACAAGCCTCCAGGTGCCCTCCTTCCAATCGACTCTACCATATTTAACTGTTTCATCCCCGGCCTTTTCAAAATTGGAAAGCTGAACAATACCGGGGGCATGAATGGTAAGTTCTGGTTTGAACAAGAGGTCAATTCTACCAGGCAAGCTCAGATTTAAGTAGACCCTATTAACTATAAAGCGTTAACTGACTATTTGACAGTGATTAATAAATCCTTAAACTCCTCCTCAAACTTACTAACCACCACAAAACAGAGAAGATCCCACCAGCCCAGAATTTTTAATCTCCCACACCTATGCTCTCCACGAATGACCACCATAAGAGCCGAATCAGCACCTACGACCACCTAAGAACACCTATCGATTTCAACACTAGAGGCACTGGGTACTTCCAAACGGTACCTTAACCTCCCTCCAAACTCAAGGAAATGTTTTCTAACTTCTCTCTCCAACTCCCTCCCCCAATGTTTTACAGGAGGAACAATGGATACATGAGCAAAACACTGTGTAAGCTAAATATTAATTCAAAGGCGAGCTAAACTCACCGAAACGAGAGTGAGTTGGACAAAATCGCAACATGCGCAATAGGGCCAGACATACAGTCCGCGATGCAAGAATCTCTAGTAACATTTACTTGAGAACCAGACTATCCCTAAATAAAACTCAATATTTCTATAATGTTGTTAGTTGCGCACTAAACCACAGTTGCCACGTGCCCATGTTGTCCTGAATATGCAAAGCTAAAACTGCTACTAAACCCCAAAATCCAATCCAATGAAAAGATATGACGATGGGATTACTTCGCGAACAATTTCTAACACAATACCATTATCACATTCAGAAAACACGCTACACGGCGCGCGCGACTGTTATTGGAACTTGCTGTTTCTGAATCCCGACACAAGCATTACCGAGCGACATGGACATCAACTCCTCCACTAACCCTCCAATGTAAATTGTATCCAATCTATATAACACCACCCAAAAAGAACAATACCAAAAACGCAATGACCGTCCCTACTTCGCCGAGACTAAACCTCTCCACACAGCCGCTATCTGAAACGTCAACCACCACTCGTGATTCAATGCTCTTTTATACACCAACCCACCTGCCGACGTAATCCTGGGACAGTCATTATTGTGGGTAGAGAGAGGCCTACTGCGTATTCGGATATGGCAAACAATGACCTGAACCTGAGGGCCCTTCAATGTGCGAATCATGCGTCCCCAAATACCCCATTTAGCAATGCTCAAGCTTGCGAGAATTATCCCTGCTCGTCACCATTCCAAAGTATAAATCGCCCCTTATTGTTCCATTGTTTCGTCTGTGTATCTTGATGTTCAGCCACTAGACAATTCATAGCCTGCAAGCATGCACCCTAAAACCCAGCAGTGGAAACCTTAAAACTGTGCGAACTCTCCTGGAGTAATAAGAATTCTAATAAGTATGAATATCACATTATAGATCGAATATTTCTTTACTACAATATTGTGCCTTTAGTTGTTTATTCTTACCTGGCTCATTGTCCCTCAGGATGGGTTCTTCTAACTCAGAAGAGGCATTGGAAAAGCTTAACCTCACTCTGTCATGCCATTGAACAAATTGAGTTTACTCCCTTTCCAACTGTTACTATTATTGTATAGACCTCGTAGTAATTCTATAAACTTAGATCCCAAAAATAATACAGATTATATCAAACCACAAACAAAATAAGATTTTACTAGAAAAAAATTATACCTAGAGGATTACACCTCCAAACCCCTAAGTATTGTGTGCTAAGTTCATTTCCGTGCCAGCCAACTAAATAACATGTATAACACTTCTTAATGAAGCCCTGGGCACTCTAGTTTCATCCATCCGGACCATTCGCTTCTACACCTCCTAACCAAATGCAGGAACATTTCTGCACTTCAACCATGAACCAAATGGTAAAAATTCTCAAGTAATAGAACACCAGGTGCGAATGAGTGAGTAACTGAGATAAATATACTAGTGTAACCCTTAACATAATGGTCTTATAAAAAATGTGACCCAATACGCCAAACAAACCCGGAAAATGTGCCTTACCCACCATACCTTCATACCTACACACGGTTCCACTCTACTAGCTCTCATTAACACGATTCGTGATGTATAATCTGGAACATTCTACATTTTCAACACTATACCCAAAACACTCTTGGTAGCACTTAAATTTATAGTGCATGGGCTTATATGTGCCTCAAAGACTGTTATAATTCGAATTGTCGAAAAGACATTGTCAGTTTTTGTATGAGCACCTACAGAAAAACAATTACATAGCCCCGACATGAACCACAGGATAGCGGACCTCTCCAAAGCAAAAACAAAATGGTCGACATGAGACTACATGTAAGGGAGCTGGCCTTATATCACAGTAAATCACTTATCAACAAAACCCTATCCACTAAATAAAATACCTTTTATTGATATAACTCTTCGGGACAATTTTAGCAATAATAAATCACTAATAAACAAACTAAAAGATACGCTAGGGCTTAATAGAAGTGATACGAAGGGCTTAAATTAAGAAGTCGATGTAAATTTATAGGATATTTTCAATCTAAAGCTCATCACAAGACTCACGACTTAATGTTGTTCAATCTTGGAGAAGGGTTATTTGACCAAATGTGCCGGAATAAAGATGCCAATAGTCCATTTACATCTAGATTTATTTATATGGGTTTATAATTGTATGAAACATTTATATTTCATTATTGGCATAGTCTAGGTATATAATCATTCATATAAATTTTAAAGTTATTTAACAGTGCGGTCTGTAAAATTCAAGGGTAAGATGAGGTACAGCCCAGAATAAATATCAGTTTTTAAGAGCAACTGTAATTGTAAATAGATTAACACTTAGGTGGCTGACGCTGGCCCATACCCCATAATCTCAGATAACAACAAGACAGGTGCATGAAAACGACACCACATCTTGCACAACACCAAATACGATCTGCAACCCAACATATACACTCCCCCACTCTACATGAAAATATCGTGGAGTGCGTGTCCATCACTCCGGCCATGTGGCCACTGCATGAGACCCGCCGAATGAGACAAGCACACAAAGAACTAGTGGAAGGCCACTTTAAGCGATATATGTAGATTGTACGATAAAAAACACAACAAGAAGAGACAATAGAATACAATATTCAATAGTGGTTTCCCGGGAGCCACTCCAGTCATACTCTAGAGAGATAAAGATGAACAATCAGGGGGACACTGAACGAGAGAAGTGAGGTTATACGTACGCCTGCGCGATTTAACACAGGTCTATGGCAAACGTAGTGAGTGTTATATTCTAGGTCTAAACATTCAGAAACAGAACCTGCACAGTGCCGCCTAGTAATTGATGAGAGACAGTTGCTTGCGAATGTAAAAGATGACAGCTAATATCGCGTACAATCGCGAAACCGCAATGGACACAAAAATATAATTGTCGTAGAGCAGCAGTAAGGTATACTAAGCGTATGCCCTTGAGAGGGGTCCGAAGAGTCCCGGATAAACATTGGTGTACAAAGTGTATCACTCGCGCATGACGCCGTCGGAATTACGATACGGCCAGTAACCAGGTTGGTAATGGTGGCCGCTCCTCCTACTCTACCTATATAAGACAGGTACGATAGTCCTATGAATTGCCATAATCTTGAGAGTTAATCTATTACAGAACAACTAAGTATCGGCATCCAATGCTATGCCGAATTCCGCCTGATGAGACCCACCGGCACATCCCAAATAGTGGGGGGAAACACACGGCGACAGAGGGAGACCCATACTCAGCTAGCTTGATAAGGTCGTATAATAAACATAATAAAGATGAATCTCATGACTTGACATAAAGAGAAACTCCTTTTTAACACGCTACTGGGGTAGGGTACTAATGATGAATACAGATTGGATTTATTCTTAATTAATCCCTTATTAGAGATGAAGAAACAAGACTGTTTATATACCTGAATTGTTATCAGGTACCAATCCCACTATCAGTTGGAAGGAATATAAAAGATATTGATAACTAAGAAAGGTTGAACTTTCAATGGGAAAGTTTTTACCTAAGTGAGTAGCATACATTAAACAAAAAGCCCAGAAAGAAGCAGACATCAACACTATGCAGTATGTACACAGTACGAGAGGACTCCAACGGCAACATACGCTGGGCTCCAACGTCAACCAAACTTGAGACTAACACACGTACCCTTGATGGTGCCACCTAAAAATGTTCTCTCATCCCCCCAAACGCAATTTGAAGTAGAAACGTGATGAATACCACGTCCACGCTACCTTGACAAAAATCCATAAACGCCAAATCCACTCTGACAACAACAGAAATAAACAACGATTGCAAACGAACAACACCCCCAAAAACCTCGAACCACACGCCGACCCACTTTACACAAAACTCGTACGTTAAATAAATATCCGGCTCAATACTCTATCACCTTATAAACCATCTCCCCCCACAATGGGACGACACAAACAAAACAAAACCAGTATCAAATAGCAAACCCATCACAAGTCAAACAACCATGCTCCCATACGGTAGCATATCCTTCATAGGCAGCCCCGCAGACAACGAGCAAATACACACTACAGGATGCAGGCCACCCTAGCAAACCGAATCCGCAACAACTAAAAAATCAAAATTACATAGAAGCTATCATGTCAAAAGCCAATCAACATAAATATAAAGTCCCGTATTTGGGAAACCCAAAGATTTCGAAAACTACATCGAAGCAAAAATTGTCCCTAAGAGGTCCCTCAGTGACACAGGTGAGTCCCTCCCACAGAACCAGAATCCCCACCATAAAACCAACAAGGTGGGCAACAGAACAAATTAAATATCCTCTAAGAATTATAAATGGGAAATTTCTTATTCACTGGAGAGGAGCAGAACAACATTAATTCTAGAACTGTACAGGGACTAAGCTGAATAGAGCTAAATATGCAAAGTCGGTATCAATTTAGAAGCTGAACCCGAACTATCTCAGAAGAGAACACTCCTAAAAAAATCAGTTTCAAACCTATTACAGCAAAAATTTTGAAAGACCGTAAACATAAACACAATATACGAGCATTATTAACAAGAATTCAAAGAAGGGAGTGCCTTATCCAATATAAATTTGTAAGAGCGAACTAACATGGAAACAGATAACTCTTTGCGATATTCTGATCCTTGAACAATGCTGACGGTGGACATTTATCCATTCAAAAATTTGGATCCCCCCTTTAGAGGTGGGATCAAAGTAAGGACTAGAAGAGGTTGATTAAGGTCTGGAAATCGAAAGGAATTGGTCCACTCCAAACAGCTTGTATGAAGAGTACCGCTGGAGAAAAGAACAATCACGACACACAAAATATACACTCGAGGACACAAGAACACTACGAAACAAGTAATTAGTCCACTGCAAATATGTCGAGTCCTCCGCTCTTAGCTTCCTCCTCTACATTACGTAGCCCTTATTTACTAGATCATACAGGTGTATCCTCGTTTACACGCTAAGGGAAAGTACAGTAGCTACACCAAAAACAGCTAAGTGTGGAAACGGAAAGGGAGAGCCAAGATAAATAAATCTATCTCAGAGACAACTCACTTTGGAGGAAAATGAAAGCCTCACAAAAGGCTTATCAATTGTGCCTGCCCACAAGATATAGTGAATTCAATTGGGTAAAGGACAAGAAATTTTGTTTCATTACGAAAAATCAAATGGTTACAAATTTTTTAAGAAATAACGACAAGCGGATAGTGATGAGATCTACGGGAATAAACAAAGGCAAGGATTTGCCATGAGTTTAGAGACCTGACTGATATTGTAAAACGAGGGTGAAGATAGGGAATGTGTCGATAGGTCCGTATACGATCGATCAAGTTACAAGTCACTAGGTATCCATCCTACCACCATAGGGGAATACACCCGAGAATGTAGGCATGTATTTATTGACGGCTGGTATAACACAAGATAGTAAAACAATATTAACTCAGAGCAAACAATACTGTAATTATAGAACCAATTATGTACGATACAAGAAACTGATGAAAGCCCTAATCAACCAATCTAGAATCAGATTCAATATCATTCATCAAGTCCTCCGAAATAGTGGGTAATAAGCTGATTATAGGATACATCAACAATATAATGAATAAGTATCAAACGCCATGAGGCTGACAATGAAGTGGTATGGCTATCCTCCGTGAAGATCCTACAAAAAAGATTTCATATAAGAAGCTTTTAGAGTTTATATAAGTAATAGAGGTGCGAAAAGCAGTAGAGGAATAGAACTAACCACCAAGGCAGGATACGTTTTATCTTTACTAAACTACACCCACGAAACCACGGATAATTGCATACTATTTTTATTCCGCTACCCAATGAAACACAAGGGGAACAAAAAAAAAGATCCAACTTATAAAGAGGGACTCTACAATACGATCCATACGAAGTAACGTCTCAAATTGGGTATCGATTCTGCTTCTGAATACCTATAAGAAATTGTAAACGAGGGATTTTAATAGTAATCTTTGTAAAGATTAGAAATTCGAATAATTACAGAGCTACATAAACGTGATATTACTGTATTGCCGTCTTATATAACATGAACCCTTAAAACACGACCTTAAGTTGGCGATCAAGGAGACGTACGTCCAGGCCTCTAAGTGGGCTTTGCCCAGGGGAATCTGCGCCCGACCCCCACCGCTACCAGTTGTCGCGTACAAAATTGCTCGCATCAACACCCGGCAGTGAACACGCCGTCGGGTTGCCACCAGCCCGCTGGCGCTGTTATAGACACCCATCAGTACACCGCGGTCAAAGATGGCCACGGCGTCTGAAAAAACGCGCCGAACGATCCGTGCGCACTGAGATCTGTTAAAACGAAGTATCAATCTGGCACAGCGCAGCTATTGCTTGGCGCCGATCCGAATGGGAAATACCGGGCATGGTGGGGTGGGAACTCCTTGTTGAAAAGGCATACCCAGGTACACTTAATCAACAACTGCGATTGCCATCGTTATATGTATGAGACGCACCGGCACTGTGTTGTCCGTCTAGCAGACAGGAATGGAAAAAAAACGCCCTCTTATGTAAAACTTCCTAGTTGAAACTGATTTTTGGTATGCATTTGCCTATTGCAATGCTATAAGGTGTGAATTAACTATATTCTGCACAAACGCCACCTAAGTGGTCAAGTACTCTAACCATAAGGTGGGCCTCAATGTAACAGATAAAAAAAAAAAAAAATAGTTTGTAAATGCACAAAAAACAAAAGTATTAAAAGTTTCTGAAATCACCCCCCTTATTCCCCCAATTTATACAAATAGAAAATCAATAAAAATTGACAATAAAAGAATATGGTTTACACATATTTGGTAATGCCGCGATCCGAAATAAAGTCCGATCTAAAAAAATATAACATCAATTAAATCCCGTTAACGTCTGAACACCGTAAAGAAAAAAATAAATTCCAAACGCCAAAATAGCTTTTTTGGTCATTGTTACCATTCACACGAAATACTGGAATAAACCATGTATCAAAAAAGTCGCATTCACTATTTCCAAAACTTGCAATCAATTAAAAGGGAGTACACTACGCCCGAATCAAAAAGAAAATGCCTCCCACACTGACAGTCCGTGATGTGTTAGTTTACAAAAAAAGGTAATTGGGTCGCTCCAAAAAAGTGCGACAGTGGCGCAAATATACCAAAAATAGAAAAAAGTTTTGGAAAATGTTTATTACAGGAACCAAAAACAATAACAGGAAAACCCTTACATGCTTCTTGGTTATGCCGGGTAATGTCGTTTAACAAACGCTTGTTAGAATACAAAGATAACACAATATATTGTGTAAAAAAATCGGATTGTCAAACTCGTAAGAAAGAACGTCCGTAAAAGCCTTAAAACATTCTTAATCAATCCAAAGGCCCTCATACTATGAGCCATACAAGGTCGAAATAATTTTTTTATTTTTACACAATCTGTCTCCACTTGGAATTCTTTTGCGGTTTTCCCAGATATAATATATATAGTATAGTGAATAGACACCATAGTAAAGTACAAACATGACCGCAAAATAAAAGCCCTCATTGAGTATACTAAGAAGGAAAGTAAAAAAAAAAAAGCGATTTCAATAGTGCAAACCGACGGGCGACCTGGCGGGCACCCCGCCCATGACCTCGCAAAAAACAATAAAATCCAACGCCTGGTCCAAAAAGGGGAAGGGATAAAGGAGATACATGCAGTCCTATCTGAAGCAAGATTTGAAGGCATTAACATATCCGACAATATCAAAGAAGTAAGCTGGTCCTCATGGAATGTGGAGGCGCTATAAGTAAAAATTCCAACACGCCCCACTGGGGCCACTAGGCGGTCAAAAAATAATACTCTTTTGCCAAAATAGAGAGGTCACAGCGATGTAAGATCCTAAAAGCAGACTAGTCATAGAAGCTTCTCTGATATTCACACTGAGACCCATAATTATATCTCGTGTTCTTCGGTATCGCAGGGTCTGCCAAAAACCACCAGCTCAAGGGCACGACTTATGTGAACCCTTAATGAGCGCTCAATTTAATCACGTATGCCAATCTGCTTCCTGGGCTGGTGTGAGCGGACCCTGTGAGGTTCGGTTATAGGAAGAATGGAGTCCTCACACAGGGAACAATCTTATACATGGGGGGAGATTTCATAGATGAACGTCTCGTGGCTGTGGCATGGGCACTGAGGGCAGTTATTTAGGAAGAGCTATTATTGAGATACTCAAATGGTGAATGAAATAAGGTCTAAAAATATTACCTTATGAGAATCACAATACTGAAAACACATACTATATGGAGTGAAAATCATCCGGGCTTACTTCGTAAAACTCCCAAACAAAAACACACCGGAAGGAAACCACCACAAACGATACTGCTGATGAGGGAATACTATATCACCCAGAGATATCTCAAAAAGGGCATACCCAATAGAGGGCAGTACCCGTGAGGGTGAGGAGAAATAATGTTTCTAAAATCGAGGATTATCATAGACAAGCATCACAGAATCTTGGTAATACGTATTTTATAGATCGAGGGAATATCCCCTTAAAGACTTGAAACCAGCTAGCCAGAAAAGCTACTCACATGTGACAGGAATAGCCTTCTAAACTCTAAGTATTGCAAAGAAACTTGACCTGACGCACTTAGAAGTAAGTGAGGCACCCATTAGAAGATCACAGTAATGAAGATACTGACGAAAATCCGAAAATCATATGGGCTATCCTTAAATCATGATATTGACCAAGACTGACTGTTACCGGTGGAAGAGGACCTAGTTACAAGTCCAACCCGCGCGCTGGGGAAGAAACTCAGAAGGACCTACGATTGCGTATCTCGAGGATCCTATAACACGTCTTGGAAGCTCGAGTTCGGTGCCCCTGATTAACGACAACTGCAGCCAGAAGGACAAGAACATGTATGTATAGGCCACAATTTAAACCAGTACTCGGTAACCCACAGTCCGCCCCCCTCGCAAAGCTCGTCCTAGGTGTATCCATGATCAGGACCTCACCGTCACACCTTGTCCAGAACATGAACTTTCCGAACGTAGTGTGCGACTATGAACCCACATCCAATAGACCAAGGCGGTACCACCCTAAGATGCAGTCCCCCCACTCCGAGGACCCTCACCTACACATGCGCCCCACACATAGTACTTCCATACAACCCCCGGACTCCCGCGCCCCACCCCAAACCCCACCAACTCGGCAAAGAGCCAGTAGGGGACAAATTTCATATGCCAACAAACACCAAACGAGTACCCAGCGCCCCTGGGCCCGCACCCATACGCACCCCCCGTCCCCTGTGCCACAAGTCACACATGAACCAAAGCGACATTCCCACCATCGATGCCTCATCTCGAGCTTGAACACACAGAGCCCCGCTACCGGGACACAATCTCAAACCTAGCATAGCAAAATGTTGCATAAACCACACCCTCCCTGCTTTCCATGCCACTCCGTCCCATTAAAAGTAAACTCATACAAGTGCGCATGGTTAAATGACAATTGGCGATAAATACAGTCCACTAGTCCATGAAATCAACTCTATAAATAATAATGTGATTAAATGTAAAGTAACAAAATAATATATTAACATTATTGAGCATTAACCTCTGAAGCAATACAAATCAACACCATTTACACGACATGACAAGGACATACCCCCAACCACCTACATAATCTTTACCCCCCTGCAACACCCCACCTAAACATCACCATGACGTAATACACAATCAACCAACTGGTTTCTCCTGTTCCCATACCCAAACGCAGAACAATCCAACATTCATTAAACTACATACACATCTCACAACACACAAACTACTTCATCAACCCAACTAATATCACAGCCCACATCTACATAATAGTCTTTTTCACTCACACTCTTCCAAGTGCCACGATCCATGAGTGCCGCGAGAAAGCCACCCCTCCCTGAAGGCATGTCCATCAAAAGCTCACACCGACGCTGAAGACAACCGCCAGCGCCCCACCATCGTCCCATCTAAAGCCCACGTAACCCCCTTTAAACCATGACCCCACAACTCATTTACAGCATACCCAACTTGGCCCCTCAGTCATTGCTCCGCTATCTTAACTACGTTTCCTGCCTCGTCTGGGTAAACACGGACAGGCAAACTGAGTTGGAAAAACTAGGATTACATCCTGAGACGCGCCAGGCACAGGGCGCAGTGAAAATGTGAAGAGACTTGCGTGCTAGGCTGCGATGTAAATCTCGTAAGACTTCCAAAACGCTTAAAACGCGAACACAATCGCGTGACGGCATGGTATGGCACAGCGAGTAGAGACAAGCAAGACCCGGCCGAGAGCCCGGATAAACATAGGTTGACAGTGTAATGTCACGCTCGAGCATGCGCCGACGGTAATATACGAGACGCCGAAAACAGGTTGGTAAGTGGCACTTCCTCCTACCCTAACCTAAAAAAGACTGGTTAACGATTAGGCCTAGTGTTTTCCTATTATTTATCAATTAAACGGAACAACTAAGTATCTGGCATCCACAATGCATGCAGAGTTCCACCAGATAGAACCCCCGCCTACATCCATAAGAGGGAAACCGCGGTCGGGACAGAGGAACCCAATCTCAGCAGCTTGATAAGGTCTGAATTAGATAGGAACATAGATAAAGTTGAATCTCATGAATGGGAACTTGAAGAAGATCTCCTTTTCTCAGCAGACTGGGTAGGTCGAGTAATGATTGTAATAACAGATTGAAGTATTAATCTAATTTAATCCCATAATAGAGGATGAGACCAGTCCAGATTAAGCACTACCTAAGAGTGGTCAAACTGTACAATACTCCACATACCAGTTGTGTAATGGGAAAAAAAAGTAATGATACAACAATGAAAGGTTGTCAAACCCGTGCCAAAACCAAGATGTAGCCAACCATATAACCAAACCCAGAAGAAAGCCAACCAGCTCACACAATATCTCTATAACACATACGCTTAGTTGCCGTGGGCCCACTAACCATACGTCATATAACTCTACCAAAACTGCAACAAAACGTCGGAAAAGGACCCAAACCACTAAGGGGAGGGTTTCGTCCGAAACATTAAAGGGACGATGACCCAGCAATTATGTAATGTGATTTGATCACGTGCCACTCAAATGTCACGACACATAACGAAAGCCACGGGAAACTGAACTAAAAATAAAAAATCAACGATGCATAATTACTTCACTACTCCCTTGACAACGCTAATACTTCCCACCCCCGTACTCATATATTCTTCTTCCATTGTTAATAAATAAGTGTAAATCCCGTCAATACCCTATCACCTTGAAACCCTTTCCCCCCCACAATTGTTACACCAGATACAAGACAAATACTATAGCAACAGACAGTTGACTCGTTCCCGCACGACTTTGGTCCACAAAAAGACCGCCCCCCCCCACTGCCCAACGCAAAGATAAACCACCGTCCCACCACCCCCAATCGTTCCATCCAACAAACGGGCTCCCAGTATGGCACTTATTTACATGCACCAGAGATACGGGGGTCGATCTGGAGGCGTGTCGCACAACCACCAACAAAACCTAACACATTATTATAGCGTTAAATAAAGGCAAAACAAGGCTGCAATTAAACAGCTAGAACAGGTGACAATCATTAAAAGTGTTAAACCTGAGTCCAGAATTGTCGCTTATAATTACCTGAATCGCTCAATATCTAAGACCTGCAGTACGAATTAGGTTCAAAGATTTCATTAGCATTCTACACGCTACTAATGCGCGCCAAAAATGGGACCTGGGCGCCAAAAATCATGCATGTTGGCCATTGTGTTCATTGATCATCCCACGATTAGTGTTAGGAGTTGGTCCGCAGCTAGAGACCTCAGTTGTCGGAATTGAACGTGTATAACCACCCTAGCTGTGCTGAAAACAGACTCTGCCTTTCAGTCCGCCAGCTTCCACATTTAGATGTCTTCTCCTCCTTAGCGCATGCAAGCCCTCGTTGAGTTCAAGGCCAATATGCACTTGCCAGTTTTCCCAGCCTGTTACCCTATCCTACTTAAAGGGCACCTCCCCCTCTGCTTGCTGCCCATTTATTCATGTTATACATTGTGTTGGATTGTGTTCTAAAATGGATTTTTCTGGTATCTGACCTCAACTCGGTTTCTGACTTTTTCCTCTGTTGCCTGTCCTGACCTTTAGCCTTGTCTGCCCATTTACAAAAACTCTACCTACTCTTTATCTTCTTATGGCTACCTGCCATGTCTGTCTAGTGCTCTGGTAGCACGGAAGTTCTCTGCAGCGAAGTCTAAATCCCATATACAAAGATCAGGGGACTCTTTATGGCTGACCCAGAGGATTTACCACCTGATTCTGATGAGTGTAACAGTAGAAATTGGCCATGGATCCTGCTGACGCACCTTTGCTTGAATCACATGAACTGGAAGCTGATTTGAGCCATCAAAGTACCTGTCAAGTTCTGTTGTTCCAGATGCTTCAGAACATTGGGGCTCAACTCCTGGCTCCTGCTGCTGCTCCTCTCATCACTACACTTCTGATTGCTATGGGAAACTTTAGCCTTCATCTGCCTCTGCTGCTTTATTACGACAGAAACCCTAAGACCTGTCTTTGTTTCTTAAATCCGGGTATGATCCATTTTGAGGTTCAGGCCACCAGTTTGCCTTGTATAGTGGCAAAGTTGCCTTGATTGTATCTCTTGTCCACTGAGGCTCTAGTCTGGGAATCTCCCCCCTGGGAGTGATGAGTTTCACTTATATCCACCCTCCAGGACCTTATGACTGCGAGTAGACACGTTAGGAGTAGCAGACCTTGGAGTTCCCCTCAGCTGAGTTCGTTCGGCTTTGCGGCCGACTCCGGTGAAGACCGAGGGCTCCTTAGAGCTCACTCCCTGGCATGGTGTGCATCTCCATCCCTCGCGGTGACCCGGAGGATCAACATATACCCCGCTACCAGTTACATTTATACTAGACTATGGTGGAAAAAATAACATTCCTGAAGTTATCATCATGCTGCTTGATTTTTTTGGTCTGTCAAAAGAAATGAAACCTCAATCTGGTGTGTACATTGAGAAAAAAATACACCTTTGGTTCCTGTAGAGTTGTGAACCCAGAATACGTATACTGAAAGGTAAGAGTTCTAACCACTTGGCTACGATGTTGTTAGCAATAGTTCTGGTATTTTAGGTTACTTGGCTTAACACAAACAGCACTTATGTAGTCTATTTTCCCAAACCCAATCTGTACCTTTACCTCAAAAAAACATGCATTTGAAATAATCTGACTTTCTCCATCGCTCACTCTATCACTTGGAGCGCAATAGTGTTCTTACCTTCTACAACTAACTAGCAACCCTCAACTGAGTGTCAGCTCTGTGGCCCCTTATAGAATGTACATGATGTCATAGTAACTGGGCGGGGCAAGCCATCAGATCATATTATGACATCAGGAGCCAATAACTACTAATACTAATACAGGAGACCTGTCTGCTGTGATGTCACAATAACTGGGCTGGAATCCTTAACATTCCATTACATCATAAGCATCTACAGAACCTTTAGAACCAGACCCTAATGTACACAAAGGAACGGTCAGCACTCCTCTCCTGATTTACTGAAGGAAAGGTCAGCACTCCCTTTCCCGATTTACCGAAGGAACGGTCAGCACTTTCCCCTTTTGATTTACTGAAAGGAACGGTCAGACTCTCTCCCTGATTTACTGAAAGGAAAAGGTCAGATCCCTCCTGATTTTCTGAAGGAAAAGGGCAGACTCCTCCCTTTTAATGAAAGGAAAAGGTCAGCACTCCCTCCTGATTTACTGAAGGAACGGTCAGCACTCCTCTCCTGATTTTGGGAATAGCACTCTCAGATACTTGATAGAACGCAGACCCTAATGTACACAAAGGAACGGTCAGCACTCCTCTCCTGATTTACTGAAGGAAAGGTCAGCACTCCTCTCCTGATTTACTGAAGGAACGGTCAGCACTCCTCTCCTGATTTACTGAAGGAACGGTCAGCACTCCTCTCCTGATTTACTGAAGGAACGGTCAGCACTCCTCTCATTCTGTTTACTGAAGGGATACGTTCAGCACTTCCTTCTCCTGATTTTACTGAAAGGACATACGGTCAGCACTCCTCTCCTGATTTACTGAAGGAACAGGTCAGATCCTCTCCTGATTTACTAAATATTTCTGTTCCCCATAAAATAACAATGCAGGATCACTTCTTATTGTAGAACTCTGCACTATGGCGTTCTGCAGTTATTTCTTCTGAAAATGTGTGAATACATTGACAATACATACGGTAATCCACAGGTCTCATAGAGAACTATGGATGCCGTCTCTTCTCCCCCCTCGGCGAATACGCCGAGGGGGGAGAAATGACATGCACATTATTTACGGCGTGTACGCGCCGTGAATAATGAATGTCTATGTGGCCGGCGAGCTGCCGGCCCCCGCCCCCGCTGCGCGGCAGCCGGCGTAATTGGGGGGCGAAATCTGTCCCGCAATTACGTCAGCTTTAAGCCGTGTGAACCAGGCCTAACAAAGCAATCAGTGATAATAGAAGCCAGAAAATAAATTGCTTGGTTATTTTTATATGAGTAGTTGAATGAATGAATGAATGAATGAATGAATGAATAAGTGGGTGGCTATTTTGGTGGATGGATACATGGTTTGTTAGATGGTTTAGTAGATAGATGGACAGGTGGAGAAGATGGTTTGATGATAGTAGATAGTTTATCAGGTAGATGAATGAATGGACGGTTACTGATGGACTCGGATTATTATATAAAATGAGGTCCAGTGTTTGAAAGGAGATGAGGACAGAGAAGCCCAGACACTGTCTGGAGGAAACCTATCACCTATGTCATAGAAGAGGATAAAGGACAAAGACACAGAGCACTTACCTGCCACCACTAACTGCAGACCCTCAAATGATATTCAGCTCTGCAGCTCCTTAAATAAGGGAAGTGATGTCATAATAACTGGGCGGGGCTAGAACTTGTATCATATTGTGACATCAGAAGGCAGTAACAAATGTATACAGAGGACCGGTCAGCTGTGATGTCATAATAACTGGGTGGGGCTAAAAGCCTGATCATTCCATTACATCATAAGCAGCAGCTGGATGGATAACTTTATGGAAGGATGGATAGACTGAGAGATTTGGATGATGGATGAAGTAATGAATGGATGGATGGAGATCTAGAAGGATGAATTGATGGATGAAGCAATGGATGAATTGAGAGAGAGTTTACCAGAATGATGGATAGTTAGTTGAACGAATATCTTAGTGAACAATGAACCAAGAAAAAGTCTTCATAACATTTAATTTCTCAATGAGTGTCTCTAATGCCCAGTGTAAGGGGCAGCCTGCCATTGAACCACAGCAGGATTGGGGCTTTTCTCCAGCTCAACCATAGGCAGAGCCTAATATGATACCTATCAGCATTGTGCTGACAGGCAAAATATACTGCCAAACAGTACTCTCGTGTATTATACTAGCAAGCAGATGATTGTGTGGTCAAGTCCCTTAGCGAGACGAAAAACAAAGTTTAAGAAAAAGTTTATTAAAGTTAAATATTAAAAAATTAAAAATACAAACCCCTTTTTCCCAATCATAAAATGTTTTATTAGGTACAAAAGGTATACATAATTGGTATTGCCATGTCTGTAACAATCTGAACTGTAAATTCATGTCAGGCCTAGTTCATATCTGCATTGAGACTCTGTTCAAAGCCTCCATCACAGAGGTGGAGCAATAGCCGTTATATGACAGACACCAATGACACCTGACAGAGCCCATTGATTACACATAGCTCTCTTCATAGAAAAATAGAATATAGTTCTGAGAAATGGAAACACAAAGCAATTGATTTGTTATTTCAAGTATTCTGTACCACATGGTAAATGCTATAAAAATAAAACCCCAAAAACAAAATGCACAATTGCTATTTTTTCCATTCTTCCCCAAAAATATATTTAGTAAATTCCTTAATTTATATTTTAACCAAAATGTAGCACTGAGAAAAAAAACTAATACTACCAAACAAATCTAAAAATATTTACATTGATTGAAAAAATAAAAGACCCATCATTTGCTTCTCAGAAGCAGAGTGGAAAAATAAGAAAAAAATTGCTTTGTTGTAGAGGCCAAAATGTTTTACCTTTTTTGTTTAACTAATAAAAGAGGTTGTCTCACTACAAATATTAGCTTTCAACATGTAGGGAACAGTAAATGAACATGTTTTCAAATATATTGCTTTGTTTATTTTTCTTTGTTGAGGAGATAAAAGTGATTTTATCAGCTCTGTGTGCACTCAGGTTTCTCTAAGTTACCGACCTACTCTGCCCTGCTCTCCCCTGCTGTTCATCTTATCTGATAACAAGAATGACGTCACCACACAGGTCAGCTGGCAGCTTCAGAGCTTGACTGTTATCTGATCTAACAAACAAAGGAGACCAATTATTTTTGTTTACTTTAGCTCTAAAGCGTCTCTGGACTTTAGATAAACATTTTCTGCTCTCATGTCAGAGTAATTAGCAGACCTCTGAATACCAGGCTGCTATGCCAATCACTGTCATAGAACCACCGACAGCCTAACCAGGGAAACACAAGATGCATGAATGAAAACTGCTTTTGGCTCTGTGAAACAGCATGGTGAGACAACCCCTTTAAGACCTGATGCTGATACATATTCCTCCTTCTTTTGTTTTTATTTTCTGATTGTAGATTTTTTTATTCTGTTTTCTGTAAATGATTATGTAAATGTATTTTCCTAGATTTACTCATACAATAAATACAATTTGTGTCCTTTCAGTAAAGCACAAGTGCTATGGTTTTAATAAACACAATCACAGGAATAATACTATACATTGCCTTAGTATTACATTTTACATTTAAAGATTCTTGGAGCCATTGTTCAAGCCATTTTGAAGAGGGAGGTTTGCATGATGGCTTGTTGTAAATCTGTCCAGTAAAATCAAGGAATTCCTTTTTTGTTGCCTATGAAAAGTTAATGATACTGATATCCCAGGAGGCCAGTAGTGAAAGATTGAGCGCCCTCCCTACGGGTTTACTGTTAAAATTAAAGGAAGAAAGAGTTGGTGGTTAGATTTCTGGAAGACAACCTCGATCACTGTTGCTTTTACCTTTTGTGGAAACAATGGGGTTCAGTTATAAAAAATGTCTTAATCCTTTGATTGAGTAATCTCCCTGGCAACATATTTATAAAGTGTTCACCCATTTTCAAGCAATTTTTTTCTGGGTTGGGGGTGGATTGTATCACTTCATCTTTGTGCTACATATTAAAGGGGTTGTCTCACTACATTGATTAATCTTACCTCAGTTCTGTTTTCTTGGTTTCATTTTGAATTCAGGGGTGTGTTTACTGTCTTCTACTAGACTGCAGTAGAAGCCAGGTCTGTAGCTATAGCAACCATGGCTGGCAGCCTATCAGGAGAGATCTAACAGATCTGTAGCTATAGCGACCAGAGGAGCTGATGCAGCCCATACAAGAGGGAATATCTAGGAATCGGTAGGACACTGTTAATGGACACATATTGCAAAATGACTTGTTTTTGCAAGATCTTTAACATAAAAAGCAATCCTTGTAGTGAGACAACCCCTTTAAGGAGGACATGTATGAAAACTGTCTAGGTCTAAGACTTTCTTTGTTGCCCACAGCAACAATCAGAGCGCCCCTTTAATTTCATATAGTGCTCTAAAAAAATGTAAGGGGAGCTCTGATTGGTTGCTATGGGCAACAACGAAAGTCTTTGAACTTGACAGTTTTTATACATGAGGCCCTAAGAGTTTTAGCCAAGTTTTGGAACTGTGACCTATCAGAACTTCGCCGGCCCATAGACAATCACTGCTAGCGGCGCGTATACGCCGCTAGAAAGTGACATGTCACTTTCTAATCCATAGTTCTCTATGAGAACTGTGAATTACCGTAATGAATGGGCCGTTTTCGGCCCGTAATTGGTGCACTTCGGCGCGTAATTACGGACCGAAATACGGCCCATTTTAAACCGTGTGAACATGCCCTAAGGGACACAGTGCTGGGAACAGCAGGTCTGACACTAGCTTGTGCTGCCCTCAGTAAGGGGGGCCTAAAATATGTCACAGGTTCCCTTTAAACATAAAGGGCAACATGTATGAATGGGGCTGCATAATTTTTGGGGCGTATATCGCATCAAAGAACTGTGGGACCCCTGATCTATAGATGTATGAACAGTCATACGCCAAAACTTGTGCCAGGGACGTCACATTTGAATGCGCCAATTAATGGCTATGCGCCAAAGATATGC
Source organism: Phyllomedusa bahiana (assembly GCA_025379985.1). Classification (NCBI taxonomy): domain Eukaryota; kingdom Metazoa; phylum Chordata; class Amphibia; order Anura; family Hylidae; genus Phyllomedusa; species Phyllomedusa bahiana. The sequence continues at coordinate 122,281 of JAODAL010001392.1, forward strand.
TGTGCTATGCAAGGCATACCACACACCAGCTTTATGAACCTGCATACGACAGGTTCATAAATGCTGTCGCATTCTACAGTCCTCACACCAGCTTTATGAACCTAAAAGATAAAGTGGTGCCGCACACCTATTGAATATGGCAGGTGCTCAGTAGAAAGCCAGCAGCTACTGTCAATAAATAGAGAATCCACGGCACTCCTTTGGTAATAGTAGAAAGTTACAATTTATTAAATAACAAAGTAGAACATCAGCTCTCCAGTTAGATATATTTAGGCAAGGCGATAGGGTAGATAAGCCCACAAATCAGTCCGACGTTTCGGCCATGATAGGCCTTCCTCAGGAAGAAAGCCAGTGGGCGGTGAGGAGCAGGAACCTGGAGAGTGTGCTTTATGAACCTACATATGACAGGTTCATAAATGCTGTCGCATTCTACATTCCTCTATATCGATTTAGAACTGGCATGTTGATGCCAAGTTTCATATATATCGCCCAAAGATTCAGAAAGAATATCAATGGAACAGCACAATGCAGATTTATGCAAAAAGTTGTTACAGAATCGTTATTTCATGTGTAATGTATGTAATTGCTAAAAGTAAAAGGTTCAGTTCCCTCCTGATCCCAAATGATGATCCAACTACATTATCATTTATGCAGTTCCGGACCTGGTCATTTTCCTCCCTTCCTGACTGGGCCCATTTAAATTTTTTTTAGGTACATGGGCATTTGAATACTATAATGCGTTATTGAACTCAGCTATACTACTAATTTTTTTGCCCTTTTTCCTTGATATTTAAGACTTTATTTTAATGCAATTTTACATCAGATCTTTCTTTTTTAAATTAGGACAGGGTAAATGGTAAAAGTTGCAGTTTGGACTGTTTTATGTTTTTTTTTTCAATCTATTTTATACATTGGGACTACCATTCGGTAAGAAAAAGACCTCTCAGGGGGAGGGGGCTAGGGGTATTTTTACATCACTTTTTTGCTGTTGTTGCGGAATTCCCTGGTAAATTGGGCTGACATATTAGCCCCAGTTACAGATGAAATAAAACTCCCTAAACTCACTACAGAGCTGGTCTAATTCTATTAATACCCAACAATCTTTGCCATTACCAAGCCACGGCAACCACATGATCGCTGGGGACTGGAAGCCTGAAGCCATCCCGTTGACTTGTATACATAGCACTCATTGAATGACTGTAGGAATGGTGATAAACCATCCCTTTATCTTATTGGAGACCCCAGTTGGCGCTGTCTTTAAGTGTGCAGATGTGAACCCTGCACGGACATCCCAGAATGTTCCTGCAGAGTCATATGCCCACCTCCCAAATGTTTAGAGTCAATGGGCAGTTCACAAGTAGTTAAACAATTGTGCTATATGTTTACATAAGCATCGTTATTTCATTTAAAGAAATCCCCAAAACGTTTTAAAGCCTTTAACTGTTGCAATTGGGATAGTCTATTTCATAGCCATACTGGTCTTATGGTGAAGAAAGCTTTGCTTTATATTCCAGACAGAGGGTTTGCCCTTCTTGTCTTTTGGTAATACAATGTTTGACTATTGCTGTTAACTAGATATAGTAGTCCAAAACAGTACAAATTTGGAACATGAACCATAAAATGTGCAACATTAGGTTTGACAAATGTATAAGGCTGATAACAGTTTTTGTAAATATGCCACAACGTTTCCACATTATCAAATAATATTAACATTGTCTGAATATTCATGAATGTAAAATCCAGCATATTTGAGGTATATTTTCATTTCCTTGTTCTTTTGCTGACTCTTTTCAGTTTGTTTTTATTGCATATAGTTGGTACTTGGAAACTATCAACAAACGACTGTAAGTGGATCTGTCATTCTTATTACGTTCATATTATGGATCCATATAGTATAGATCTATACCATGGCTCCTATAGATTTGTATGGCCTCATACCATACCTGCATGTGCATTAGTTTTTATACAAAAGCAAAAAACGTTTTTTTGGGGTTTTTCATGAGTTAATGTAAATCTGCTGGGGAAAAAAATTGCATCCTTTTTTTAATTACTGCACTTGACTGTACTTGGGATCAAATATATTCTGTTACTTATGCTTGTAGTAAGGGCCATCCTCTGCTCTGCTCCTGGCCACAGTGATCAAATCCAGAACTTCTTGCTGACCGTTTTCTATGGATCTGTGTGCTTACTCTATTCTCCATGCACTCGTATTAGTAAATCGGGTGCAAGCCAAAAATTTTTTGGATTATAAGAAGAAAATGGACTGCACTCCAGTAAACACTCACAACTTCTTCAGTGCCGGCTTCAGATACAGACATGCACAGTGATCAGTCTCATAAAATTAATTTGAACAGAAAAATAGATGTCGAATAAGATTCTGTTGAAAAAGGTCTGATAAAGGACTGAAACGTACTTTACTTGAATCTATTGCCATCTAAAGAGATTGAATTTTTATAATATTTTGATAATGAAGTCGTTTGAATAATCATGTTGTCAATTAATGAAACAATACAATTTTGATGAAATTTTGAATTAACTTATGAAGACGTTGTGAGTGTATACTGGAGTGCAGCCTATTTTCTTCTTACATTGCTCCATGGTCATGTGGTGGCTGTGGCTTAGTAGCTGATGGCTCTGTTTTGCACCATCATTTGGTACTACATGTAGAAATCCAATATTGCTGTCATTTACTAACAACTTTTTAGTGAAGCAAAGTTAGTCCATCTCCAATCCCTGTAGCAGCAGTAATAGTTAAATTAATTTTAACTAATGAGTGTTCAGCATATGAATATCAAGAAATAGTGATCAAGAGTATAAGTAGCCTTTCTGGGACAGTGGTAAAGTCTGGCAAACTCTTAGTATATTTACTGTTCGGTAACAAAAAGATTAAAGTCCCTATATATTTGTGGAATATTTCATTTTTTTAAAGTAATTTTTCATGTTGTGGAGTAGGAAGAGCTTTCTCCAAATGGGATCGTAATATATGTTGTAGATAGCTGCTCAGCAAGGGCATTATATACAATAATTGCAACATAATGAAATAGTGCCAGTTTAGCTTTTTGGGAGTGTTACTTTCTAGTTAAAAAATGTCATACATATGCTAATTTCAACCTACACCCGAGTCCATCTCTGATTTAACGGTCTTCAGCAGATACCTGTAGGCTTGACCATAATCGTTGACTCAGTGCAATCTCCAGCGCAAACATTTTTCCAGTAGATATAACTTTTGGCATTCAGATGGACAAGGTAACAATTGTCATACCACCAACCACTGTAGCTAGCTGCACAATGAGAACTGCTCCGGTCCTGATCTTTGTCTTTTGTGGAGAACTTCATGTTGTCATGAACATTGTTTGAGTCAAAGATGGTCAGACTATCCCCAGCGGTGCCAGAATACCTCCCTAGACGCAGTGCATATCCATTCACTTCTTTGTCTAGGCTGAAGATATCATAGTCAGCATACCATTCCTTATCATTCTTGTCCTTTAAAAGGAAGCGCACCATGTAGACCCTCTGAGATGTGAGCAGGTGGATGTACTCATTACCCAGCCAAAAATCCTTCATCACATTTCCAAAGCCATATTTAAAAGTGGTCCAGGACTCATGCCAAGTGATTTCAGTATTTTTGGAGTTTCTCTGGACAACAGTCCAGCGTATGCCATCTTCATCTACATGGCAATAGACTACTAAAGGAGGTGATGAATCGGGTTTGATTACGTACACACCACTGGGGCTGTCCTTTGGAAGTTTATCACAGTCTATAGGAAAAACTATAAAAACAAAGACATAATTAGGTAACATGAAAGTAGATGACTACTTTGTACTTTATCTCCATGTTAATAAGACATAAAAGATTTACAAAAAAACAAATAATATATACACATATATTAAATATATCTAAATAGATTGTATTATTATCTCACCTACTTCCTAAGTTACAGTCTGTATTATATCTTAAAGGGGTTTTCTTGCTACAAAGATCATATCTCAGATTATGGGGACAGTAAAAATAAGCACTTTTGTAATTGGGTTGCATTACCTAAGTCACTTAGTATTGTAGATATGAGCTTTTCTGTGCATCTGTTTTCTGTTTCTGCTGCTGTTAGTCGGGATATGCCCCCTTTTCTGTGATTGGCTAGTCGGGACATGCCCCCAGATGGTTTCCACCACCTGGACACGCCTCCTGCACTGTGATTGGCTGACTGACATTTCATTCAGCCTGTTGGGATACGCCCCCAGACAGGAAACACCCCAAACACACCCCCTGCACTGTGATTGGCTGCCTGCACACCCTGTGTTTACTCCCCTCTGAGCTTTTAATATCGAAAGTAACACCAGCTATGTGAGAGGCTGTATACTCATCTCCCAGCTCTAAGGTGAGTGTTCTGACTAATTACTGACTGTTTAACTCATAGATCCCCTCATATGTAACACAGTCTTATGTCTTGTGCTCCCTCCATATAACACAGTCACACAGTCTCCTGCCTGATAACAGATGAGAAAGAGGGGGGAGGGCAGTGTGCATTCCTCACATTCATCAGTTCAGGTTGTGTGTATAACTGGTTATAGTACAGCAAGGAGCTTGTGGAGCCTGAAGCTGAAGGCTCTGCAGACACAAGAGAACACTGCAGGAGACTGCAGATCTGTTCTGTCTAGACAACCTTCCCCTGCAAATAGAGAATGATGAAGTCACAGGTCTTCAGTGAGGAGAGATACGCCTCCTGGCAGGAGACACGCCTGCTGAGAGAAGAGACCCGCCCCTGGATTTCAAATTCAATCTCAGAGAATTAGTTGAAGAGCACGAACACTTCAAACGATAAAACCCTTTTAAAGCTGAATTAACAATTTTGTTACTTGTCATTGGAAACAGAGCACAAGCCTGTAATATAATCAGCCAGTTATCTTTTCCTGCATAAGATTACTGTACAGAATATGGTGTAAACACTTCCCAGAATATAAATCACCAAAGCAAGATTTTAGGTCTGAAGCTCACAGAAATGAATTAATGAATCCGGCTCTGGGCTATCAAACTAGTTGTAACTCAGGATTAGTTTAAGTATTTCTTGTAAGGGCAGCACTCAAATAGAGGAAATCTGAAATGGGTGATAATTGATGGGTTTGGTGGACGCCTGTAGCATACGTATATAATTGAACCACACTCCAAAAATAATGCAAGGTGATGCAAAGAGTCAATTGTCCCAACCAATTAATAGTTTAAATGATCTACTCATGTTCATGTGACTGTGTCTGGTAGTTTAGCACATCTTCATTGACTTGAATAGGGCTAAGCTACAGCACTAGAGACTGGAATGGAAGAGAACAGTGCTGTGGTGGTAAATACTGTTGCTCCAACAAGTAACAGTATCCCTTCATTCTGTAACAACCCACAAAATGCCTTTAATAGGTATATCCTTTGGACACCAGTTTTACTTTACATATAGAATGATTCCACATAAAAATTGAAGTAACAAAATACAATGTATTATATTAAACTAAACCTGCAGTATACGTATATAATTCAACCGCACTCCAAAAGTAATGTAAGGTGATTATTTATTTATAAATCAATGGTTGCAGGAAAAATATCCAAAAACAAAGAGGACAAAATAGCGCTGGATTTTTGAAATAGCCTGATGTGTCAGGTGGAATAAAATCTAAACCATTCACTAGGATATTACTCCCAAAGCAGTATAGGTTTATTTGCACGATAAAAAATTCATGAATATAGCTATATAAAAACTAAAATGCAACGTGTTTCGTCATGAACACATAGCAGACTTCATCAGGCATGATGGTTTACATATTTATAGGTTTATATTTTATTCCACCTGACATGAAAACTGTGGATTACCGTAATGACTGGGACGTACTGCACGAATTACGAGCTGAAATACGTCCCAGAACAAGCCGTGTGAACATAGCCTAAGTAGCAAATAGAGCAATGCTGGGGCCTATAAAGGTGACTAACTAATAAGGTAGGCTACCTACATAACTCCAAGGGAAGCTACCTACCTACCCTACTATCAGGGGCACTACCTAACTAGCCTTCTAACCTTGTTATCTATTGTGGGCCTACATTATAAGGGAATGGCTTACACAATAAGCAAATCTCCTTATTTTCCTAATAGGGGGACTACTTGTTTATTGGTGGATCTACATAGGTGATAGGTTGCCTACCTATTAATCTAATGGGTCCTTACATACCTAATGGGGGCCTATGAAACTAATCGGGGTTTTCCTATCTACCTGCCTACCTATCGAGTGGGGGTTAAATACCTAATGGGTACTTTCCTAATATGGATTTTACTTATGTAATGAAAGCAATGCCCTGGCTAACCCCACCTAAAAGGGGAATGCCTATTCCCTCCAAAATTTGGGGAGGGTTTTCCAAACTATAACATTCTTTCATTCTTTGAGTTGGTTGTTACAGCGGACTCAAGAGGTAAGATCATCCTTATTATTTTTTGTAATAGTCGAAGTGATGTAATAGTGATGCAGGGGCTTTTAATACATTAAGAAATGGTTCATTCCAAATGTTTTGGGTTTATCAAAAACATTTGGGGAAACATTTTTCAGAGAGAGGGCCCACCACGCCAATTTTTAAAGGCGCATTAAAGAGGTATCTTCACCCAAATTATAAACCCCTGTCTTATGTGGTTCAAAAATTTTTGGTGTGTGGTTCCCCTTGCTGCTTTAATACCCAAATCTTAGGTGCATAATTATAGCTAGCATTTAGGCCATTCTTAGGCCATTAAATGGTCATTCTGGCGAAACCCCGCCTAATTTTGGTATACTTTTCCCAAACATATATTGAATGGGCTACAACATTTTTTGGTGCAAAATAACCCCAAAAAAATTGGGCCCCAAAATTTGACTTGCACCTTTACTTTACCCCAGCCTTCCTCTTTTTTGTTTTTCTGTTTTTTCTTTTTTGTGAACAATAATTTAATTTTTGTGGATGTCTTGTATATTTAAAAGGGGTTTTCTCGCTACAAAGATCTATCTGAAATGTTTGGGAAAAGTAAAAATAAGCATTTTTTCAAAGGGTTTGCATTCCCCAAATCATTTAGTATACAGATATGAGCAAAATTTGTGTTGTCTAGCGCTCAAAAAAAGGGCCCTGAGGTCGCCCAAAAGCCCCCTTTTTGGGATTGGACTGCCTGATATTTAGTTCAGCCCTGTTTGCACAGGACCCCTGGTCAGGACACGCCTCCTGGGCTTTAAAGAGCTCCCCTGCACTCTTGCTTTTTCCCCCTTGAGCTGTGAAAATGAAAGTGAAACAGTTTTTCTCTGCTGGCTGTGTTTTTAAAGGCCCTCGAGCTCCTCATGCTCCTCTCTCAAGGAATTCAGGGAAGGATCTGGCATTACGAGTCTCTAGCTGTTAGTTTCATCCCCCATAAAACACAGCCTTTACAGTTGTTTTCCCAACGAATATAAACACAGCCTTATCACTTACCCATCTATTCCTGCCTCATAAAGAGGGGGGGGGGCAGAGTGCATTTCTGCATTTGTTTCATCTTTAATGCTTATTATAACTTTTTGCGGGCAATGCAGGTGTTCTGTTAAAGGACTTGTGGAGGGAGGTGACAGTCTCCGGGCATGGAAACTGCCCAGTGAGGGGGTCTGCAGAGCTGTGAATCCTCTCGTTCCACTGCTCAAAAAATCTTCACCCGTTTAAGTGGGGGAAAGGGGACTTTGCCAACTGGGGGAAAAACCGCCCCTAAATTTGGGAAGCTGAAAGGACAAAAAACCGCTCAATTTGAAACCCTTACTGAGAAAACCCCTTTAAAAACGGGTTTATCTGTGAAATATTGAGTGTATACTTCTCTTTTGTATTTGTGTTCTACCTCTTTATCCTCTTTGGATTCAGAATAAAAATTGTTTATATTTTTACGCTGGTGTTGGTACTTATTTCTAATTTTGGACTATGTACCTACAAGTGGCACAAAAGTGGTCGTATAAGCACCTGGGGGTACTTTCCCTGTTTGTTGGTACTACTATGTTTACTATGTGTGGCACCAAGGGGAATTATTGCCATTTGTAGCACTACAAATGGGGAGTGTGTACTAAAATGAGAAATAGTAGGGAGGTGCTGGAAAAGTGAGGATTCTAACATTTTTGTGTGTAAATCACATAGAAAGTCATGCCCGTAAAAGGTCATGGGGTTGGTGGATGGAAGAAGACTACCCTGAGTCACTGATGTAACTGTACTGTATCCTTATTGTCTGCAGAGACCCGGTATAATTATGTCACCACTGTATGGTCACCTTATGGTGGTAATATTGGTCTTTTATGTAATGGGTTTTTAAAAAAAACGTTTGGGGTATTATTCCATCACTTTATGGTGGTAATTAGTGGTGATATTATTTCTTGTATATTGTTGTTACTGGTGGTTTGATACTAGTCTTTATTTAACTTTGTCTATGTGTTTAAAGCTAATTAATGAAATGGAAATACCCCTATAAAGCCTCATTTACTCTTTAAAAAAATACAAAAAAGTTTTATATGGATAAGGCAGTTTTCAGCAAAAAAAATGTGCGAAAAATCCCCCCCCGGGTTTACTCGAGCACGTCGGTGCCGGGCGCTGCCGAGGCCCCAGCCCGACAGGGACGTTCGTTATATGCGCTCCCTGCAGCGCATATACTGAGGCCGATAAACTGACAGCCCCAGCGCGTGTGGCCGGGCCTGTCAGCGATTCCCCCCTGTAGGGGACTCCTCCGGGCGCACACGGTGAAGAGATACCACTGCGGACAGAGAGCGAGCGCTCCGTGCTTCAAAGTGGGGGCCGGGCGGGGGCCGCAAAACCCCGCGGCCGTCGGGTTTCCAGCCAGGGAGCGTAGTGTCTCACGCTGCGTGGCGGGTTTGATGACATCACCGCCGTGCCGAGAAGACCGGGGGAGCGCACGGAGGCCGGACCGAGGGGCGGGCGGCGAGGGAGACGGACACGGGGACAAAAGGTTGGTTTTTTTTTTGTTTTAAAACCTGCCTATAGCTGCCTAGAGGACCCTTTCCTGCCTAAGCCTTTCCCACAGCCCACCTATACCGCCTAAATACCCCCTAAAGCCTACCTATAGACCTTACCCCGCCTTACCTGCCTATAGCCTACCTAAGGACTTTTTAAAAAATTTCACCCATTGCCGCTCATTTTCTTTCCTAGGCTTATACTCGGAAATCAATAAGGTTTCCCGGTTTTTTTTTGGGGAAAAGTAGGTCCCGGTTTACTCGGGTCGCTTATACCCGAGTATAACGGTATCACATATGGATGCCCACAGGTATTTTTTTTCATATAGTTTCGTTTCTGTTTTTGTTCTCTATTTTTCTAAGTCATCAAACTTTTTTTCCTGTATTTGTTTCTCTTTTGGAAAGGTATTAACTTTTTTTTTACTTAATTGATAATATTGCTGAAATATGGATGTAAAAAAACAGTAAACTAAGTAAAAAAATGTTGGCAATGAGGATAACACAGTCTCGGCACTGCTGCTCCGCCTAGAGGAAGCGTGTGTGTGAACGCGAAACGGCCGTCGCCTGTTAAGCTACTGTGTATCCAGTGTTTGTCCCTCCACCCGGAGTTATTTTCCCAAAAAGAAGGGCTTTTAAAGGGACTGGGAGTTTCCGTGAATTCCATTCTTGATCCTAGTTTAAATAAAAAAATGGAACATGCATTTTAAATTGTACCTGCTGATTTATCTTGGTTAAAAATGGTACCAAGGGATATAAATCTGTTGGAACATGCTGTGTATTGTTAAAAAACCCTTCTGCATAAAAAAATACATTTAATTGTATGTGCAATGTTTATTTCAATTAAAAAAAGAGTTAATACAGATCTGAAATACAGAAGTGTAAGTGAGCCCTTAATCTGATTATACCAGAATATTGGAGATTCCCTGTAAAGAAGTTTGTTAGGATTAGAAAAACATGGCTGCTTTCTTCCACAAACAACACTGCATCTATTTATGAGTATATTTCTAGGACTGGCACTCAGCTCTGATGTGGATGTAGGGAAAAGGGCTGCAATATCAAAAAAACCTTTTTTTCCATCTTTTTTTTTCATGCAATTTTTATCGTTTTTTTTCTTCAAAAAAGTGTCTATTGGTGCATGCTTTTTTGTTGCTTTTCTTTTATGGTGCATTTTTTTTTATCATAGATCAAATGATCCATCACCTGATTTGCAATGTGGAAAAATGTTTCAAAAACCACATAAAAAATGCAACACCATTTCACACGTCTTTTTTTTGGTGCAGAAAAAAAACAATGAAGGTCTATGGTTAGTAAAAAAAATCTAAAAAATGCCTAAAACTTGAACTTGCTGCATAAAAAAAAAAAAATCTACTGAACCCCCCAAAAACATCTAAAACAAAAAGAAAACTACAAGCAAAAAAGCAACATCTGTAGTGTTTTTCATATTTGCCTTTTGACTTTCATCTAACATTTGGCTTCTGCAGTCTTTGTCATGAAAAATGCTTGAAGAACCACATATTTTTTAGTAGCATTTTTTGCAACATGTATATCAGTGAGTACTCTTATATAAGTAATGTGCTCACCTTGTTGAATTGGTTCCTTTGCATTTTCAACATCATCTGCTAGAGCCAGAGAGAGGCACAGAATTCCGCCAATCCAGAACCAATTATTTACTCCAGAGCGAGGACCTATGACAAATAATGCAGAAAGCTGTATCAAAGGGGATGTTTAAGGGAATACAGTAGGGATAATATGACCAGATTCTCAGATTGCCTTACTAGATCTAAAATATTAGCATATTTCAGCAATGTCCCCGAGGTTTTAGATCTTACCCATTGTCTACACTGGTGATTATAAATCTAACCAGGAAATGATTCTAGGTTTATATAGAAAAAAATATTCTCCCTCCCAATTTCCCACTAAAAGCTTAAAAAGAAATCAGGGGCTATTAAGAAGCAAAGTCACAAAGTCCAGACATTTTTACTTAAGGTTAATGTTTTCTTTAGTTACATATTTAAAGTGATAGTAAAGATTCAAAGGAAAGTTTTTATAACTAGATCTGTAAGAGCCTCGTGCCTTACTGAGCCTGTGAACAAAAGAAATCAATTATTTTTCACATTGTTGAATATCTGTTATAGAATTATCAGTATATCTATGGCAACCATTTGTTAGTTGGATACCTAGTAAGGGTCATTCTTGAAATATGCTTAGTTTGTAGAAAAAGATTGCGTGACCCTTTCAATGATTACTTGGAAACAATAAAATTGGTTAAGGCACACTCTCTTAATTGGTTGGGCACAGGACTGTCTTAGCATAATGGGCCCTCAAACCTACATAACCACTCACATGTATAAATATACACATTATCGATAACAAACTTATAACCTACAACACCGCCATATAGTGACCAGCTCAGGTCACCACCAAATAACCCCTGACATCCAGGGTCTCACAGGAGACGTCTCATCTGATTACTTGTTCTCTGAATCATTATTTTCCCCTTTTCTTCTCCATCCGGTCTAGACTGCCATGATGACTTTTCCCAGCCACAACTCGTGCCTGCAAAATTTACCACACAAATATCTTAGACTTCTCACTTTTCCAGCACTTCCTTATCAATTCCTACCTCTGTTATGGGTGCCCTCCATTAAGTAAGTAGGCAGTAATGTTGCCCATCATTAAGTAGGTAGGTATCTAGACCCCAGTAGGTAGGTACACAGCTCTTTGTAGGTAGATATGCTGCGCCCTGTAGAAAGGTATACAGCTCCCTGTAGGTAGGTAAGTATACTGCCCCCTATAGGTAGGTATTCAGCTCCCTGTAGGTAGATATAGGTGATAGGACCACTGAAATTTATAGGCCCCTGTAGTTTATAGGCCCCCTATAGGTTATAGTCCCATGTAGGTTATAGGCCCCCTGTAGGAGATAGGGCCCTTTTAGGTTATAGCCCACTGTAGGCCCCTCTGACCTTGAAAAAATATTAAAAAACGTTACTCACCTATCTGCTCTCCCCCGCCGGCAACCTCATACCGGGAGCTGGTTTCCGGCGTGAGCGCCATGACTTCATCACGTCGTCTACGCCATGACATTGGTCCCAGGATTTACTAGGCCTGGACCTGTCACTGGGGCCAAGTCACGCCACTGGACAGGGTAGGTTGCCAGCCTGAAGGGCCCCGGTGTGCTCATGGGGCCCCCGGGCAACCACCTACCCTGCCCAATGAAAAAGAAGGCTCTGGTTGGTCATATATTATTGAGTGCCACCATCATTATTGGCAGTTTCTCGAAATGAGCATAATGCCAATCAATATTACTTATGTATTCTAACATTGCTGAGGAGCATAAGGGAAACCCACCACATAGGGCGCTACACTTTCCTGCCTTAGAATCCCCGGGGCCCTCGCCCCAAGCATTAGAGGCAGTCGAACAAATAAGGTCTATTTAACTGTTTGCGCCTCTTGGGAAATGGAAAAACATAAGGCCGTCCCGCTTTGAACCTTGGGCCACCGAAAACCCCCCTGTTTTCGATGCAGGGGGCATGGGGACTAAAGGGAAGCCATCCGTTGTTTCCCGGGGGTTACAGGGAGTGTATTTATTTATTTATTTATGTTTTCACAACTGAGGCCCTACCTACCACCTACTGACCTACCCAGAGCCTTGCCTTCCTAACCACCAACCTAGGGCCTATCTACCTGTCTTACTGGGGTCTACCTACTGCCTACCCACTGAGTCTTTGCCTGCCTACACACCTACCTGAAGCCCCTATCTCCCTACCTGCAGCACTGTCTGACAACTTGATGCCTTGACTTCCTACCTGGGGTCTTGCCTGCCTACATACCTGGGGCCTTGACAACCTACATGGAGCCTTTTCTATGAATGTACCTGGGACCTTGCCTAGCTAGGACCTTACCTACTGTTGGCCCTACGTACTGTGGTCTTACCACAAAATGGGTGGCCTATCTACCTAGATACCGAGTTGGGTGGCTACTCATCTAATAACATAGGTTTAGCTAACTAATTTTTAGGGGCAAACCTCTTAATTAAGGGTACCTTTGTCATTTTAAGCCAAATTTATTATTCATACTGCTATAGGCACTTTAGATAGCTGTTTTTGCATTTTGCAGGTTTCCCCTTTGGACTGCGTTGGACTCATTGGACTATGTAGGAACAGTGTTGGATCCATTCTTTAATAAAATGGTCAATGACTGATATTATTGGGGAGTGTTTTTTTAAATAAAGTGTATTTGTGTTGTTTCAGTTCATTTTTTTTTTGCCATTTTTTTCCAGTTTTAGTAAAAGAGTTGTCTGACAGATGTCTCTCTATTACTAGCCATGTTACTTGGTGTCAGGCAGCTGTGTTTTTTTGTAACCCCACAGCTGACACCTATCCCCAGCACGTGTAATACAGAAGCATCTTTAAGACACCTTCCTTACTAACACTGGAATAAAATGGTAAAAGAAACACACTGACTCAGCACAAAAAACACTTTATTTAAATAAACACTCCACAACAGCAGCCTTCAATCCCCATTTTATTAAAGAAATGGATTAAAACGCCCCATTCCCTCTGGGAAACCTCAAAAGCCCGAAAGAAGGGGCATGGGGATTGACAGTCCCATGGAACCATATACAGTAATGTTTTTCCCTTTTTTCTAATTAAAAATCGGATAATAAATTCCTTGGAGAAAAGTGAAAAAAATGGGGAAAAATGTGAAAAATTAAAAAAAAAAAAGTTTAAAAAAAAAACACAAAAAAACACAAAACATGAAAAAAAAAAATAAAAAAATTACGGGCTGCCCTTTTTTCCCCTTTACAAATCCCAATTGCCCCCCAAAAAAAAATAAAGTACACATAACGGGATCGTTCACATGATACCAAAAAAAACGTCAAAACCCCTCCTGCAAAAACAAGCTCTACCACAGCCCCCTACTCAAAAAAAAAAAAAAAATTTATTTGCTTCAGACTATTTGGGGTGCAAAAACGGGGTTTTTTCTTTTTGAAAAAAAACGTTTTTTATTGTGAAAAGCAGAAAAACATAAAAAAATTTTTAAATTGGTATCACTGTAATTGTATCGACCTGCTGAGTAGAGCTAGCATACCATTTATAACGCATGGTGACCGTTGTAAAAAATAAAAATTAAAAACACTACCAGGATTGTTGTATTTTGTTCAAAACTCCTCAAAAACCCTAATAAAAAGTGATCAAAGTGTCATATGGGGCCCCCAAAATGTTTCAAAAAAAATTCAACTCATCCCGCAAAAAAAAAGCCTATATTAACTCCCCTATCCATAACAATAAAGTTAATGGGTGTCAGACATGGACGACAAAAAAGGGGGCAATTTTTTTTAAACCATTTTTATTGTGTAAAAGTAGTGAAACATAAAAAACTATATAAAATTTACATCATTGCAATTGTATCGACCTGCATAGTAAAGTTATTCTTTAATTTACACCGCACGGCGAACGCTGTAAAAATTAAACCCAAAAAACAATGGCAGAACTGTGTTTTTTTCACCCCCATGTTCATGGCCCAATCCTAAAAAAACTATGGAACACCTGTGCGCCCAAAATGCACAGTACACCACTAGATGAGATCCATGAGGGGTGTTGAATCCAAAATGAGGCAACTTCTGAAAGGTTTCACTTGTTCTGCTACTTTGGGGGCTTTGCAAATGCGACATGGCACCCACCAAAATCTGTGTTCCAATAGTCAAATAGCGCTTCCTACCTTGTACGCCCTGCCATGCACCCAAACAACAGTTTACACCCACATGTGGGGTATTGTCAAACTTAGAAATTGCATAACAAAATTTGGGGTGTTTTTTTCCAGGATTCCTTGTAAAAATTAAACATTTTCAGCTAAAATTACAGATTGTTAAGAAAAAGTTTTTTTTTCATTTTCAGAGCCTAACACTCTGTTAAACACCTGTGGGGGCGATATACTTACTGCAACCCTGGACATATTCTTTAAGGGGTGTAGTTTCCAATATGGGGTCTTTTTAGGGGAGTTTATTAATTTTTAGCACCTCAGGGTGTCCGCAAACCTGAAATGGCGCCTAAATAAAATCGTAATGAAAATGAGACCCCAGAGTCTGGTAAGTGCGCCTCCTATTCTGAGGCTTGTGGTTGAGCCAAATAGCGCACCAGTGCCACATATGGGATAGCTCTAAAAATGACATGGGAATTGATGTTGAGTTTCATTTACCAGGTCACATCTACCGCGTTCCAGTGAATAAAGAATAAAAATTAAAAATCTGCAAAAGGTAAATTTTTAAATTTCACCTCCACTTTACTTTAATTTCTGTGAAATACCTAATAGGTTAATGCTTTTTTAATTACTTTAATGGGTCTTATTTCTTAGATGGGGTCATTTATGGGGGTATCTAACATACAGACCCCATAAAGCCACATCAGAACTGGACTGGTCCCTAAAAAAATGTTTTTCTTAAAATTGTGAAAAATTAATATTACATTTCTAAGCCTCCTAATGTCAAACAAAAAGACATTTAAAAAATGATGCCAATCTACAGTAGACATATGGTAGGTGCTAGTTATAAACTATTTTGAGTCTTACACGCAGAAATTTTTGAACTATGAAAATGGCAAATTTTTTCAAATTTTCAAGATATTTTGATAATTTTCAGAAATAAACATGGATTTTTTGGACTAAAATGTCTTACTAACTTAAAGCACAATGTGTCATGAGAAAACATCACATGGATAGATAAAAGGGCATCACATGGATAGGTAGAAGTATCAAAAAGTTATTCTCACAAAAAGTGACACATGTCAGATTTTAAAAATGGGGCTCTGTCAGGAAGGCCAAAACTGGCTCAGGTGGTAAGGGGCTAAAACTATAGTTCTTGAAAACCCAATGCAGAAGTTTCCTGAAAAACATGCTGGCAGAACTGATTGGGGCCAGAATTTCTTCCCTAATATTTGCATTCTGGGATAGGGATCTGCCAAGGTATGGGACATGCTCAACATCTTTCAGACTTTCTTCAGGAATTGTGATCTTGGTTTTCTTGATGTTAAGGTACAGTCCTAGACTCTTCTAAGCCTCTGCAAAGTGGTTTATAGTTCCTTCACAGAGTCTGCAAATGTGGCACAGTTCTCTACATATTGGAGATCAATGACTATTGTCTTAGGACACTTTTTTTTGCCTTGATGGGAATAAGGCTGATCTGCCCCCCATCTGGCCAGTTATTGATCGCAAGGTCATAATGAGAGCAGTATGGGATCAGTAACAGAATAGCATGGAGGTAGATGGTGCTGCTTGTTACTGGACTCAAAGGCTTATACTGTAACTAAGAACAAGATTTATTGCTGGATTGCTCCTATTAACCATTTGACACAATATGTTTTGTGTCCTTTTGACAAATAGAAGAGTGAACATGTTCCCAGGCTTTGCTCCTTCAATGCCCTTAAATTGAAGAGCAATGTTATTATGTTGGCTAAATGACCTAGGTTTAGGTTAATGGGTATAATTTCATATGTGTGATTTTCTTTAAAATGTCTGATGTTACTCTGCTGCCCAGATAAATTTTAGTTTGGGCATTAAGAGATGCATCTTTGTGCAAGTACTATTACTTAGAATAGAATCTGTTTATGAAAAAACACTGGACATTGCATAAATGCCTCAGTACTGTGTGTTTTGGCTCTGGAAACTTACAACTAGATATTAAATTAGAACACAAGAACGAAAAAAAAATAGTTTTGCAATTTTATAAGACGATATAAAA
This sequence comes from Phyllomedusa bahiana, assembly GCA_025379985.1. NCBI lineage: Eukaryota > Metazoa > Chordata > Amphibia > Anura > Hylidae > Phyllomedusa > Phyllomedusa bahiana. The sequence continues at coordinate 138,977 of JAODAL010001392.1, forward strand.
TATTATAGCTTTGTGATGATGCTATTTTAAAAACAAAATGGTTATCTTTTAAGATAAAATATGACTAACAATTCAAGAGAAAAGCTATTCCATTTATGACATGTATCATAAACCTGAACTAATAACTTCTTTATTGAGCTTAGGTGCATTTTTCATAAAGGTGACTTCTTATAATTACTTACTTTCTAAAAAATGTCTACATGATTCATTCTGCCAATACAAAAGTATAGGTGATTACCAAAATAAAGTTTGCTAATCAGTGCAAGCAGGTACAAATAAACCTAGATAAACCATTGCAAAGGTGCGCTAGAGCCACTTTAAAACTCATGTGAAACATAAAGGGTTACTCTAGTCACAAAAATACACTGGATAGGTGATGATGATTGTATGACTGCAGGGAACTTCTACATATTGTCATAGTCCCAATGGCCAAACCTTATTAATTTAACAGTTATCGCCTATCCAATGTATAGCTGATGTGTGTCTAGCCAAGTTATTAGTATTAGTGTTGAGCGATTATTATCGACAAAGTTGAAATAGGCACAGTTTTTATGTTGATCAAAATTTTTAGATCATGCGATAATTTAGGTTAAAATCTGTGCATAATCTATTAATATCGCGCCATTTTAGGCGCTTCCTGTCATTTTGACGGCCAGCAAATCAGCTTACAGAATAGAGCAGGGTGAGATGTGTGTGCGACGTCATGACTGGGATGTGTATGGTTGTGATTGGCTGGAATAATCACATGACCTCGTTTTACATAGAACAGCCCTTCCTGTTCATGATCAGTGTCTCTCAGCGTCTCATAGCAGTAGGACGTGCGCTCTGCCTGTGTCCAAACAGCTCAGCGAAATTATTCTATTTCTTCACAGAGAAAGCTCTACTGTTAGCTGTGATCCTTACAACTTAGTTAGATCAGAGATTGGAAGATTTTATGTAGTTAGGTAGAGAATTTTAAAGGAGCATCTACCGCTGTAAAGTCACAGAGGGGGTGGGGTGGGGGGGGGGGCCCGCGGGCGAACACAGACAAGCTCTATAAAGAATACTGGATATAGTTCACCAAGACTTAGTGTAGACATTGCACTGCAATAGCTTTATTATTAACAGTTTTCTATTGAAATATTTCCTGGATATTGGGCAGCCTGAACTTATATTAGGATACACATCTTTTCTAGTAACTGCAGGTCTCTTTGTTAGGTGCAAAACTCCACTTTTATTATCAGTATACATTTCAGATAGGTGTTCTTTTTCAATTTTGCCCATTCCAGCTTTGTTGATATAGCCACCTTGCAGTTAAATTAGAATCCAGCAATTTTGTAGTCAGCACAGGTTGATAGGTGCCAAAAATACCTTTTATTATCCGAATACATTACAGATATGTGTTTTTTTCACTTTGGCGCACTACAGCTTTGATCATTGAGGCATCTTGCACTTAAATGTGAATACAGCAATTTTGTAGTCACCACAGGTGAATTGATAGGTGCCGAAAAATACCTTTTATTATCCGAATACATTACAGATGCGTGTTTTTTCACCTTGGCGCAGTACAGCTTTGTTCATTGAGGCACCTTGCACTTAAATGTGAATACAGCAATTTTGTAGTCACCACAGGTGAATTGATAGGTGCCGAAAAATACCTTTTATTATCCGAATACATTACAGATACGTGTTTTTTCACTTTGGTGCACTACAGCTTTGTTCATTGAGGCACCTTGCAGTTAAATGTGAATACAGCAATTTTGTAGTCACCACAGGTGAATTGAAAGGTGCCAAAAATACCTTTTATTATCTGAATACATTTCAGATACGTGTTTTTTCACTTTGGCGCAGGCCAGCTTTGTTGATAGAGCTACTTTGCAGTTAAATGTGAATACAGCAATTTTGTAGTCACCACAGGTGAATTGAAAGGTGCCAAAAATACCTTTTATTATCCGAATACATTACAGATACGTGTTTTTTCACTTTGGCGCACTACAGCTTTGTTCATTGAGGCACCTTGCACTTAATTGTGAATACAGCAATTTTGTAGTCACCACAGGTGAATTGATAGGTGCCAAAAAATACCTTTTATTATCCGAATACATTACAGATACGTGTTTTTTTCACTTTGGCGCACTATAGCTTTGTTCATTGAGGCACCTTGCACTTAAATGTGAATACAGCAATTTTGTAGTCACCACAGGTGAATTGATAGGTGCCAAAAAATACCTTTTATTATCCGAATACATTACAGATACGTGTTTTTTCTCTTTGGCGCACTACAGCTTTGTTCATTGAGGCACCTTGCACTTAAATGTGAATACAGCAATTTTGTAGTCACCACAGGTGAATTGAAAGGTGCCAAAAATACCTTTTATTATCCGAATACATTTCAGATACGTGTTTTTTCACTTTAGCGCAGGCCAGCTTTGTTGATAGATCTACTTTGCAGTTAAATATGAATACAGCAATTTTGTAGTCACCACAGGTGAATTGATAGGTGCCAAAAATACCTTTTATTATCCGAATACATTTCAGATACGTGTTTTTTTCACTTTGGCGCAGGCCAGCTTTGTTGATAGAGCTACTTTGCAGTTAAATGTGAATACAGCAATTTTGTAGTCACCACAGGTGAATTGAAAGGTGCCAAAAATACCTTTTATTATCCGAATACATTTCAGATACGTGTTTTTTCACTTTAGCGCAGGCCAGCTTTGTTGATAGATCTACTTTGCAGTTAATTTTGAATACAGCAATTTTGTAGTCACCACAGGTGAATTGATAGGTGCCAAAAAATACCTTTTATTATCCGAATACATTACAGATACGTGTTTTTTCACTTTGGCGCACTACAGCTTTGTTCATTGAGGCACCTTGCACTTAAATGTGAATACAGCAATTTTGTAGTCACCACAGGTGAATTGAAAGGTGCCAAAAATACCTTTATTATCCGAATACATTTCAGATACGTGTTTTTTCACTTTGGCGCAGGCCAGCTTTGTTGATAGAGCTACTTTGCAGTTAAATGTGAATACAGCAATTTTGTAGTCACCACAGGTGAATTGAAAGGTGCCAAAAATACCTTTTATTATCCGAATACATTTCAGACAGGTGTTTTTTTCACTTTTGGTCAGTCAAGCTTTGTTGATAGATCTACTTTGCAGTTAAATTTGAATCCAGCAATTTTATTTTGATTTGAGGGATTTGAGAATAGCTGTGATTTGCCGTCTTTTAATAAGAGACTTTCCAAAACTCTTCCATACCTTCTCAAATTTTTATATTTCTGAACATGGAGCGAAATTCAGGTGGTAAGCGAGCAAAGAGGGGGTAGGACATGGAGGTAGAGGTACGAGAGAAGGTGCTCCTTCCAGTGCTGGCGACAACACCCGTGCCAGCGGATCGTCAGTTGCAGGACCGTCAGGCCTGTCATCGCTGGGTCAGGGCCCTGTGAATCTCAGTAACGAATAGCGTCGCCAATCTGTCCTTCAGTGGTTAATGCAACCTGCATCCAGCAGTCTTACCTCCTCGTCCTCCCAGTCACGGCCACAAATGTCGTCATCAGCATCATCAGCATCCGTCCAACATGAAGCAGCCCAAATGTCAACTCGTGTACCCACCACTGTGGATAATCCATTTTCTGAAGACCTCTTTGATGACAAAATGCGGTTGGGGTCAGAAGGCATGTTAAAAGATCAAGAGGCCAAAGAGGATGATTTTCTCCGCTCTGACGCCCAGTTACTGATGCCATCAGAGGAGGAGAAGGAAGCCGGTCAATCGGCAAAAATCCCGGGCGGTCGGCAACGCCTTGCAGTCCCTCTTGCTTGTAGCCCGCAGCTCCTGGATGCAGAATGTCAGGACAACGAAGTCACCTGTGTTGATGATGATGATGACGACATTGCGGATCCAACGTGGTCTTTTCAGCAGAATTTGCTTGCGAGCGCTTCATCACTGGACGAGGAGGAAGACGATGGGGTAGTGTCAGTACGGGTTCCGCCTCAAAAAGGGAGAGGGCGGTCGCAGAAGTCCGCTGATATGATTCCGCCTGCCACGATCAGCGCAAACCCGCTCCTCGCTTATCGCCGTCAAAGAGGTCCAGGACCTCTCAAGCCTGGGCCTTCTTTGAACAAGCCTCTGATTCACCCAACGATGTCATATGCCGTCTTTGCCGTAAACGCATAAGTAGAGGCAAGAACCTTACGTGGTTAACCACCACCAACATGTCTAGTCACATGCAGCGAATGAGTTGAAATGGAGGCAACACTTGGCCAAAAAAGGCCAGACCGACGCCGGGCCTCCAACCACTGTCACACCCTCTGTCTCCGCCTCCTCCTCCTCCTCCGCCACCACCAAGTGTTCCTCAGCTGCCCATGTCTCTCAGAGTCATGATCAGGGATCAGCCTCCGCTTCAGCCTCCACCGTTGCCCGAGTACCACCAGCACCACCAGAGACCCATCCTACCCCTTCTCCTTCCGCCAGTTTGACGACCTGCACGCCGTACAGCGGCCAGTCTAGCAGCCAGCCTTCTGTCTTCCAGGTTTGGGAGCAGAAGAAACACTTTAACCCAAACCATCCCAAAGCCAAAAGCCTGAATGTCGGCATTGCCAGGCTTTTGGCCTTGGAAATGTTGCCTTTCCGTCTGGTGGACACAGATGGGTTCCGCCACATCATGGCCCTTGCCTGCCCCCAATACCAGATGCCGAGCAGGCATTTCTTTGCCAGAAAAGCCATCCCTGCCCTGGCCAGCCACGTGTCATCTAAAATTTCAAGCGCGTTGTCTGCATCTGTGGCCGGAAAAGTCCATCTGACCACCGACACATGGAGAAATGGAGAAATGCCACTTAGAAGCCAAGGCCGCCATATCTCTGTGACAGCTCACTGGGTGAGCTGGGTGGATGTCTCTGGGGGTGACGGTGGCTCTCAGGCTCGGCGCATGCTCTTCAAAACCGCAGGGATGGTGCAGGGTTCTTTCCCCCAAGGTCCTCTGGTGGCATCACGTGCCCAGAGAAACCAGGCCATGTTGAAATTAATCTGTCTTGGAGACCGTCCACACACAGGTCAGGAGCTGTGGATGGCTCTCCGCAACGAGACCGAGCGCTGGCTGGGTGCCAAGAACCTTGTGCCAGGCAAGGTGGTGTGCGATAACGGGCGAAATCTGCTGGCCGCCCTTAAGATCGGTAGGCTGGAGCACATCCCTTGCCTGGCACGTCATGAACCTTGTCGTCCAGAAATTTCTAAAGAGCTACCCGGGTCTGGACTGCCTGCTGAGGAAGGCTCGAAGTCTAAGTTCGCACTTCCGCCGTTCGCACCCTGCTTCGTCCCGCCTGGCTGCGTTGCAGCGTCAGCTCGGCCTCCCCATCAACCGTCTCATTGTTGACATGGCAACACGCTGGAATTCCACCCTCCACATGCTCCAGCGATTGTGGCAGCAGCGCAATGCCATTACGCAGTACGAAGTGACACATGGCCTGACAAGCAGCGGTGCGGACCTCGGGGTGTTGAGCCACCGAGAGTGGAGGCAGATGAAAGAGCTCTGCACCATCCTTGCCAGTTTTGAAGAAGCCACCAAAATTGTCAGTGCGGACGATGCCCTTGTCAGCATGAGCATTGTGGTGATCTTAGTTCTGGAACGATCGTTGGACACTCTGAAACAACAGGTCCCGCCAGCGACGGAGGAGGAGACGGACACAGATGCGGACATGGAGCCTTTCTCTCCGTCGAATCCACAAGGCCCGACAGTTTCTCAATTTTATCGGTCTTCATTAGGCAGTGGTTCGGGGTCCAGGGCTAGTGCAAGGCAGCGCATCAGCTCTCAGGGTGCATCATCTCAGGCAAGTCAGGGCTGTGTTGAAGCTGTGCCGGAGGAAGCGGAGGAGGAGGAGGAGGTATTCCTAGACACCGACGTTACCGACGTCCCTGCCTTGGAAAAAGGTTGGCGCGAATTTGAGGCGGAGGAGGAAGATGAGGAAGATCAGTTTGCTAGTGCCCCTCGACCCAGAGGCTTGGGAAATCAAAGCTCCATCTCTCACATGAGTGCTTGGATGCTCCATTTCCTCCAACATGATCCTCGCATTAAGGCCATCAAAATGAACAACAGTTACTGGGTGGCCACCCTCCTGAATCCCCGGTACAAAACAAAACTCAGCACTTTCCTTCCACCCACCCAAATAGAGAGTAAAATGCAGGAAATGAAGACCTTGCTGATTGATCAACTGGAGACATCTGTTGCGTCTGCTTCACGTTCCCCAAATGTCACGGTGAAACAACATCAGCGAAGTGACAGCAGTAGAGTGCCAAGTAGCCGTAGCGGCAGCAGCAGCAGCAGGCAAGGTGGCAGAAGCCTAATGGGTGACCTCTGGCAATCTTTATTTACCACCTCACCAACGCATGCAATGCAGGGCACACATCCAACACACAGAGACCAGCTTAAGATCATGGTGCACGACTATCTGCGTCTCAACACCGATTTTTTTGTATGTGTTCCGGACCCAATAGACTTCTGGGTATCCAAAATGGACGAATGGCCCGAGCTCGCTCGCCACGCCATAGAGGTGTTGTCCTGCCCAGCAGCCAGCGTCATATCTGAGAGGACCTTCAGCACAGCTGGAGGAGTCATTACAGACAAACGCATCCGGCTTTCCACAGATAATGTGGATCATTTGACTTTCATCAAGATGAATCAGGCATGGATCTCTGATGATGTTGTGGCCCCAATTGCCGAGGTCACCGATTAGTTGCCGGTCTACTTCACATTCCTCTTCAAACAGAAATGGTCATCTTGAAAACTTTTTTTTAAAATGATCATTTCTTACTGCAATTTTTATTCTCTTTTCCCAACAGTTCATTTTGCTGGTTTTGCTGTGAGGAGACTGTAAAAGACAGCAAGGTTTCATGACAACACCGTATTCCATTTACTCACTTTATCTTTAGAAGTTTTCGCATTGTCAATGTTGTGAGGTCATGTTGCTGTGAGATACAGCTATAATTATGGTCCTTTGGAACAGAAATGTGGCTTCTAAGTGGCATTTCTCCATCACAAATTTTAATAGTGGCTGAGAAGTCATATTTATAATTTTTTGGGGTCATGTTGCTGTGAGATACAGCAATAATCATGGTCCTTTGGAACAGAAATGTGGCTTTTAAGTGGCATTTTTCCCTCACAATTTTTAATAGTGGCTGAGAAGTCATATTTATATTTTTCTGGGGTCATGTTGCTGTGAGATACATCAATAATCATGGTCCTTTGGAACAGAAATGTGGCTTCTAAGTGGCATTTCTCCCTCACAATTTTTAACAGTGGCTGAGAAGTCATATTTATAATTTTTTGGGTCATGCTGCTTTGAAATGCAGCAATACTACAGGTCCTATTCAAAAAAATGTTGTTTCTAACAGACATTTGTTCTTCACAATTGTCCAAAGTGGCTCAAGGGTCATGCTTTGAATTTTTGTGGGCATTTTGCTGTGACATGCAGCTATACTACAGGTCCTATTATAAAAAATGTTGTTTCTAACAGACATTTGTTCTTCACAATTGTCCAAAGTGGCTCAAGGGTCATGCTTTGAATTTTTGGGGGCATTTTGCTGTGACATGCAGCTATACTACAGGTCATATTATAAAAAAAAATGTTGTTTCTAACAGACATTTGTTCTTCACAATTGTCCAAAGTGGCTCAAGGGTCATGCTTTGAATTTTTGGGGGAATTTTGCTGTGATATGCAGCTAGACTACAGGTCGTATTGTAAAAAATCTTGTTTCTAACAGACATTTGTTCTTCACAATTGTCATGAGTGGCTCAAGGGTGATGGTGCTGTCAGAAACAGGTATAGGTAGGACACTGTTAATTGGCACATATTGCAAAATGACTTGTTTTTGCAAGATCTTTAACATAGCTATCAATCCCTGTATTGAGACAACCCATTTAATACAATGAAAAAAAGAGAAACAAAGACATGGGGATTCCATCCTATTTTAAAAATGTGTTTTCTAGAACTAAAACTACTAAAAACTTGCATGTACAAAATAGCTGGTAAAAAAATTCCTCTGAATTGTACAAGGGAGGTACAGGAAAACTTGACTAGAGGACATGGAGTATGGAGCACGGACAGAGAACAAAGTACAGAGACAATTTCCTCCAGCACGTTGAGTAAAATGAGAAAAAGAATGCCAAGAAAAAGGGCACCTGGGTGTAACAGGAGCGTTAACCAACAGTATTTCCAAGTGAAGCTAAATTGGTCCGCACTCATACGGAGGGGCAAGCGCTACCCAGGACAGGGACAGTATATGTCCAGTGAAACTAAAATGGTGGTTGAAAGACTCCTTTTTCCGGCACTTTTTAATCTGGGGTCATGCAGGTTTGGGGCTCATGCTGTGGCCCAGGACAGGTATATTCAATGTCCGTTGAAACTAAAATGGTGGTTCAAAGACTCCTTTTTCCGGCACTTTTTAATCTGGGGGTCATGCAGGTTTGGGGCTCATGCTGTGGCCCAGGACAGGTATAGTGAATGTCCAGTGAAACTAAAATGGTGGTTGAAAGACTCCTTTTTCCGGCACTTTTTAATCTGGGGTCATGCAGGTTTGGGGCTTATGCTGTGGCTCAGGACAGGGATAGTCTTTGTCCAGTGAAACTTAAATGGTGGTTGAAAGACTCCTTTTTCCGGCACTTTTTAAATCTGGGGGTCATGCAGGTTTGGGGCTCATGCTGTGGCCCAGGACAGGTGTAGTCAATGTCCAGTGAAACTAAAATGGTGGTTGAAAGACTCCTTTTTCCGGCACTTTTTAATCTGGGGTCATGCAGGTTTGGGGCTCATGCTGTGGCTCAGGACAGGGATAGTCTATGTCCAGTGAAACTTAAATGGTGGTTGAAAGACTTCTTTTTCCAGCACTTTTTAATCTGGGGGTCATGCAGGTTTGGGGCTCATGCTGTGGCCCAGGACAGGTATAGTCAATGTCCAGTGAAACTAAAATGGTGGTTGAAAGACTCCTTTTTCCGGCACTTTTTAATCTGGGGTCATGCAGGTTTGGGGCTCATGCTGCGTTCCAGGACAGGGATAGTCAATGTCCAGTTCAAGTAAAATGATGGTTCAAATAATACTGCCTTCTGACACTTTTTAATTTGTGGGTGATGCAGGTTTAAGGGTCAGGCTGTGGTACAAGACAGGGATAGTAAATGGTCTGTGACTTTTTTTCTGTGGCTTTTATAACCTAAGTGTGTTGCCTAAGATGTAGCACGTATCCATTTGACTGTTGTGGATTTTAATTCCAGCTTCTCCAGCCCTGTTTGGGTGTAAGAATGAAGGTGTTGTTGCTCTCCCATAGACTTTAATGGTCATCGGCGATCATCTATCATCGACCATCGAATATCTTGTCGATGATGGCCGACTATCGACCATCGACCGATGTCGATAGCCAACGTAATCGCTTAACACTAGTTAGTATCCTTTGTATCAGTACTACTGACTGACTGACATATGCAAAGGCAACCCAGATCACCAATCAAAATGTTGGGGTATTGTGCCACTTCACAGAGCCTGGATTCATTGCTTAAGACGACGTGGTTCCATATATATATATATTGTTAGAGTAGAAAGCTATACTTATTACTCCAAAAGGGTCATTATTTGGGTGTTGCTAGCAGATGACTCACCCAAGTTGAGATTTAAAATCAAGCTGAGGGCTAAACCCCTTGAGGCATTTATTTTATAGACAAATTGTTACATGGTATGAAATGGTTAAATGACAAGCCCATCCCAACCTATAGTAGATGATAAACTTATCTTATTATTTACATATGGGCATGAACATTTATTAATATATTTTAATTTTCATACTTCTTTCTGGAGATTGTCCAAGATTAATTAAAGTTCAAAAGAAACATATAAATGTTGGTTGATCAGGAATTTGAATGTTCCCTGGACATGATGATAAATAATTTCAAGGATAGAGGATATCCACCCTCACTACTTAAACATCATGCTCAAAATGTCCGTTGTATTGAACGTACACAAACATTTCAACCAAAAAATAGGTCACAATCAAAACGTGTTGTTTTTGTTTCAAGATTTAGTGAGGACAGTTATAAGATTAATAATATCATCAGGAAATATTGGCCTATCTTAAAGAACAGCTACCCTAAAATTACGGATTTTCAATCTTTTCATTATCTTATCGTAGGCCTCCAAATCTAAGAGATAAACTGGTTAAGTCATTGGTTCCCTCGAATAAAATTTCTCAGATAACCATTACAGGAACCCCCAGATTTGAGAGTTTTCCGTGCTTGAATTGTGTGAACTGTGCCTTTATGCATAAGGGTAATAGTTTCATTCATCCGCAGACACATGTTGAATATAAAATCAAGTTCTTTTTGACCTGCAGTTCAGACTGGGTTATTTATGTTCTATGGTGTCCATGTCAATTTCTCTATGTAGGCGAGACGAAATGTGATATGCGTAGTCGTTTAAATAATCACAGACACAGTATAAGAAAGAAAGTCAGGATTTACCTGTTTCTAAACATTTTTGTGAGGCAGGACACACAGAACGAGATTTGAAATTCATGATTGTGGATCTTGTTCCAATGCCCAACAGGGGTGGTGATAGAATAACCTTATTGAAAAAACGTGAACTAGAATGTATTTTCCGGTTAAAAACATTGAAACCCAATGTCTTAAATGTAGATTTCATTATTTCACATAACATGAGATAGTACCGTCTATTTTATCTCATTTTATTGAATTTGTCTTTGCATCATCCGTGTATTTGTGTTTTTTATTATGTTGTTTAGTGTTATTTTTTTCGTATAATTAATTATTGTTTTTTTACTTTTATATTGTTTTGAGGATGAACAAGGAGGTTGGGACATATTACTTTATGTCTTTATGTCTTCATAAGATCAGCCCTTAGTCACACAGCTGGTTTTATCTTATTAGGTGTTGGAGTATGCCATTTACAAAATATGCTAATATGGTATAATTGTTTCAAGATAGAATCAATTGAGATAGCCCTTTGAAAAGTGGGTAGGTTCATGTAGCCGAGATGTTATTTGTCGCTGGAGTGCGCTATCACTTGGTTTTGGGGTCGCTTGGATGCTGGGGGATCCGATCCACATTTGTGGGCCGTTGATCGCCCTGTGCCCATTGGTGGTGTAGTTCTCTCTCCCTTATAAGGGCTGGATTACTGCACATCCCCGTCCCCTTTATTACCAGTGGAGCTTGCGGCGTCATGTTTCTATGGTTATTCTTTATCCAACCAGTAATGTGCTTATGGGCATGCGCAATCTATTCAGCAGGATGCCGTTTGCTAGAGATCCGCACGGAATCCTGCATGTGAGTTTGATTATGTTCCCCGCCTCCTTGTGACTGTATAATCATGTATTTTTATGATCATATGAAATTTGGTTATGTCAAAACCATGTGATATTAACTTTATGCACTTGCACGTTGATTCACAGATATAGAACTAGTGTATTGATCTATATTGATGCTTCTATACTGTATTATGATGTTTATCTTTCTCAATTGTCGATTAATTGATCATGCTATATATTATTCACTTTATTACACACATTGCTTGACAAAGGCTCCGTGAGGGAGCTGAAACGTCGCTTATTGAGCATGGGGGAATAAACCACCTTGTTGCCTGAAACTAATTTGGAGTGCCGTGGATTTTTTCTATTATATATATATATACATATATGTACAATATATACTGTATATGTTTATATGTGTATATGTATTTGATGCAATAGAAAAACAGAACTTAATATTTGGTGAATATTTGGTGCAGGAACCTTTATTTGCAATTACAGAGGTCAGATGTTTCCTGTCTTTCTTGACAAATTTTGCAAGCACAGCAGCAGAGATTTTTTCCCACTCCTCCATACAGATCTTCTCCAGATATTTTTTGTTTTGGGGGGTGGTGGGGGGGGGCCGTTGCTGGGCTACATTGAGTTTCAACGTCCTCCAAAAATTTTCGATTGAGTTCAAGTCTGTCCTGTTTTTACAGAGCCACTCCTTGGTTGCCCTGGCTGTGTGTCGGGTGATTGTCATGCTGGAACACCCAGCCACAACCCATCTTCAATGCTTTTATGGAGGGAAGAAGGTTGTTGGCAAAAATCAATATATAAACTCTATACATGGCCCCATCAATCCTCCCTTCAACACGGTGCAGTAATCCTGTCTCCTTTGCAGAAAAGCACCCCAAAAGTATGATGTTTCCAACCCCAGGCTTCATGGTTGGGATGGTTTTCTTAGGGTTGCACTTATCTTTCTTCCTCCAAATACGGCGAGTGGAGTTGTTGCCAAAAAATTAAATTTTGGTCTCAGCTGACCACACAACCCTCTCCCATGTCTCCTCTGGATCATCCAGATGCTCATTGGTAAACTTTAAAAGGGCCTGGACATGTTCTTGTGTGAGCAGGGGAACCTCGCATGCCCTGCAGGATTTTAATCCATGACAGTGTAGTGTGTTACTAATGATAATCTCTTGACTGTGGTCCCAGCTCTATTCAGGTCATTGACCAAGTCCTCCCAAGTCCTGACCTTTCTCAGAATGACTCTTACCCCACCAGGCAAGAACTTGCATGAGCCCCAGACTGAAGAAGATTGACGGTCATCTTGTGTTTCTTCCATTTCCTAATAACTGCGCCACCCGTTATTGCCTTCTCACCAATCTGCTTGCCTATTGTCCTGTAGCCCATCCCAGCCTTGTGCATGTCTACAATTTTGTCCCTGGTGTCCTTAGAAAGCTCTTTGTTTTTGGCCATGGTGGAGAGATTGGAGTGTGAATGAATGTGTTGACAGGTGTCTTTTATACAGGTAATGAGTGCAGAGAAGGAGGGCTTCTTTAAGAAAAAATAACATGTCTGTGAGAGCCAGAATTCTTGCTGGGTGGTAGGCGATCAAACATTTATTCCATGCAATAAAATGCAAATTAATTATTTAAAAATTATACAATGTGATTTTCTGGATTTTTTTTAAAAGTCTGTCTCTCACTGTTGTAATGTAACTACAATAAAAGTTACAGACCTCTCCATTCCTTGTAGGTGAGAAAATGTGCAAAATCTCCAGTGTATCAAGTACTTATTTGCCCCCACTGTGTGTGTATATGTATGTATGTATGTATGTATGTAGGTATGTATGTGTGTGTATATATATGTATATACACTACCGCTCAAAAGTTTGTGGTCACCCAGACAATTGTGTGTTTTCCCTGATACTTTTATTTATCAAATGAGTTGTAAAATGAATAGAGATATAGTCCAGACATTGACAAGGTTGGAAATAATGATTTTTATTTGAAATAATAATTTTCCACTTCAAGCTTTGCTTTCGTCGCTCCCTTTGCAGCAATTCCAGCATTGCAGACCTTTGGAATTTTAGCTGTTAATTTGCTGAGGTATTTCTCCCCATGCTTCCAGAAGCCCCTCCCACAAGTTGGGTTGGCTTGATAGGCACTTTATGTGTACCATACGGTCAAGCTGCTCCCACAACAGCTCAATGGGGTTGAGATCTGGTGACTGCGCTGGCCACTCCATTACAGATAGAATACCAGCTGCCTGCTTCTTCCCTAAATAGTTCTGGCATAAGTTGGAGGTGTCCTTTGGGTCATTGACCTGTTGCAGGATGAAAATGACTCCAATCAAGCGCTGTCCACAGCATATGGAATGGCGTTGCAAAATGGAGTGATAGCCTTCCTTATTCCAAATCCCTTTTACCTTGTATAAATCTCTCACTTTACCAGCACCAAAGCAACCCCAGACCATCACATTACCTCCACCATGCTTGACAGATGGCATCAGACACTCTTCCAGCATCTTTTCAGTTGTTCTGCGTCTTACAAATGTTCTTCTGTGTGATCCAAACACCTCAAACTTCGATTCGTCTGTCCATAACACTTTTTTCCAATCTTCCTCTGTCCAATGTCTGTGTTCTTTAGCCCATATTAATCTTTTTTTATTAGCCAGTCTCAGATATAGCTTTTTCTTTGCCACTCTGCCCTGAAGAACAGCATCCCGGAGTTGCATCTTTAATGTAGACGCTGACACTGGCGTTTTGTGGGTACTATTTAATGAAGCTGTCAGTTGAGGACCTGTGAGGCCTTGATTTCTCAAACTATAAACTCTAATGTACTTGTCTTGTTGCTCAGTTGTGCAGTGGGGTCTCCCACTTATCTTTCTACTCTGGTTAGAGCCTCTTTGTGCTCTCCTCTGAAGGGAGTAATACACACCGTTGTAGGAAATCTTCAGTTTCTTGGCAATTTCTCGCATGGAATAGCCTTCATCTCTCAGAATAAGAATAGACTGTCGAGTTTCACATGAAAGTTCTCTTTTTCTGGCCATTTTGCAAGTTTAATCGAACCAACAAATGTAATGCTCCAGATTCTCAACTAGCTCAAAGGAAGGTCAGTTTTATAGCTTCTCTAATAAGCAAAACTGTTTTCAGTGGTGCTAACATACTTGCACAAGGGTTTTCAAGGGTGTTCAAAATATCCAATAGCCTTCTTACACAGTTAGCAAACACAATGTACCATTAGAACACTGGAGTGATGATTGCTGGAAATGGGCCTCTATACACCTATTTAGATATCGCATTAACAACCAGACGTTTGCCGCTACAATAGTCATTTACCACATGTATAGAGTGTATTTCTGCTTCATTTAATATTAGCTTCATTGAAAAAAACTGTGCTTTTCTTTCAAAAATAAGGAAATTTCTAAGTGACCCCAAACTTTTGAACGGTAGTATATATATATATACATATATATATATATAATATATATATATATATATATATATATATATATATATATATATATATATATATATATATAAATATATATATAATATATATATATATATATATATATATATAAAAGTCTTTTAGCATATATATATATATATATATATATATATATATATATATATATATATATATATATATACAGTAGAAACCAGATGTTTACATACACTATGTAAAAATAAAAATATGCATGTTTTTCTCACTATCTGACATGAAATCAGAATAAACCTTACCCGTTTTAGGTCAATTAGGATTACCAAAATTATTTATATTTGCAAAATGCCAGAATAATGAGAGAGAGAAAATTTAAGCCATTTTTATTACTTTCTGCAAAGTCAAAAGTTTACATACACTAGGATTATTTTTAAACCATTTGGGACAGCCCATATGATGATGTCATGTCTTTGGAAGCATCTGATAGGTTTATTGGCAACATCTGAGTTAATTAGAGACACACCTATGGATATATTTTAATTTCACACCAGAAACACACTGCTTCTGAGTGTAACATCATGGTAAAGTCTAAATTAATAAGCCAACATATCAGGAAGAAAATTGTGGACTTGCACAAGTCTGGATAACCCTTGGGTGCAATTTCCAGATACCTGAAGGTGCCTTGTTCATCTGTACAAACAATTATACGCAAGTACAAACAAGATGGGAATGTGCAGCCATCATACCACTCAGGAAGGAGATGGGTTTTATGTGTCTCAGAGATGAATGTGCTTTGGTCCGACGTGCATATCAACCCAAGAACAAAAGACTTTGTGAAGATGCTGGGGGAAGCTGGTAAGATTGTGTCATTATTCATAGTGAAATAAGTGCTGTATCAACAAGGGCTGAAAGGTTACTCTGCCATATATAGGAAGAAGCCATTATTCCAAAAGAAACATATAAATGCCAGATTAATGATTGCAAATGCACACAGGAACAAAGACCTAATTTTTTGGAGACATGTACTGTGGTCTGACGAAAGTAAAATTGAACTGTTTAGCCATAATGACCATTGTTACTGTCACAGGTGCTCCTGCGGCTCTTACCCCGAGCCGCGGGCGCACCCGTGCCCCTGTTGCACTTGCGAGTGGCGCCGCGACCCGCTTGTCCTTCTGCCGGAGCACAGTATTTACCCGGCCTCATTCCCTGCTCTGTTTCCACTGGCCGGCGAGCACGGCCTCAGCCTCTAGGGCACGCGCGCGTCAGACTTCTGAAATTTAAAGGGCCAGCGCGTCGGTAATTGGTTAATTCCTAGGCGCTGGTCCTATATAAACCCAGCCTGCCCCTGACAACTTTGCCGAATCCATAGTGCCATAGCCTATGCAAGGAAGCGTTCCGGAAGTCCTTCTTGTCATGTCCGTGTACCGACCCTGTTTGCCTATGTCCTTCAACCAAGAACCTTCGCCGCCTGTCCTGACCTTCCTGCCTGTCCCCGACTACGAGATTGTCTTACAATTTGGTACTTCACCACACCTCGGCTGCCTCCGCAAGCAAGTCGCGTCAGGTGTAGTGACCTGGTAGTGTTCCGCGTCAGCAAGTCCAACCTGCTTTGCGGTGGGCTCTGGTGAGTACCGGTCCTACTTAGACTCTGCTCCTTGGCGCGGCTTGTACCGCTTGTGGTGGTCCAGTGGATCCACATCCCAGGCCTATCATTACAGTTACGTTTGGAGAAAAAAGTGAGAAGCTTGAAAGCCTAACAACACCATCCCAACTGTGAAAAAAGAAGGTGGCAGCATCATGTTGTGGGGTTGTTTTGCAGCAGGAGGGACTGATGCACTTCCAAAATAGATGGCATCATAGGGAAAGAAGATTATGTGGCAATACTGAAGCAACATCTCAGTACATCAGCAAGGAAGTTAAAGCTTGGGCGGAAATGAGTCTTCCAAATGGACAATGACACGAAGCATACTGCCAAACTGGTTACAAAGTGGCTTAAGGATAACCAAGTCAATGTTTTCGAGTGGCCATCACAAAAGCCTTGATCTCAATCCTTATGAAAATTTATGGGCAAAGCTGAAAAGGCAGATGCAACCTACAAACATGGCTAGTTCTGTCAGGAGGAATGGACTAAAATTCCTAAGAACTGTTGTGAGAAGCTTGTGGAAGCATATCCAAAATATTTTACCCAAGTCATACAGTGTAAGGTCAATACTACCAAATACTAATGAAATGTATGTAAACTTTTGACTGTTACAGAAACTAATAAAAATGCCTTTAAAAATTATATCTCTCTCATTATTCTGGCATTTGGCAAATATACTGTAAATAATTTTGGTAATCCTAATTGACCTAAAATGGGTAAGGTTTATTCTGTTTTCATGTCAGATAGCAAAACACGCATATGTCTTTTTATATAGTCTATGTAAACTTCTGGTTTCAACTGTACACAGCTACATTATATCTGTCTGATCAGTTCTAGTTTTCGAAAAAGTTTCCCTATTAACACTGCATTTACAGTAGCTGTTATATTTGAACCAAAAGCTCAGGCCTTTAGTAAAGTACTTACCTGCATGATTGCGGGAGGTTTATGCAATGTACTCAATATTTCATATTATATAACTTTATGAAATAAAGTTTACCCTATCTTCCACAGTTTTCTACTTGATGACCAATCCTTTTACTTACTATAGGAGCTGAGGCTAATAACAGAACTGAGATCAATATATGCTCCTGTGATCACATCCAGACAGATGATAACATATCTAATCCTACAAGGTAATAAAATTTCATCACTGCATTGTAGCAACAAAAACACCAACTATGTAATTTGTATATTTACTGCATCTTTGAACATAGGTGGTAAAAAAATTTGTAAAATTTTACAATTTTCCATATTTCTGCAAAAATTTTACTTAAAACTACATCAGATTTTCACACACATCCTAAAAGAAGGTTAAATAAATCAGATCATACAAATGAGCCACAAGTATTTAACTTGGTCATTTATCTTGAGAAAAACGATCCAGTATCACATAACTGTGAGTGGCAAAAGTATGTTAACTCTTGTATTTAGTATCTAGTTAGACCCTCTTGTGCAGCAATAACTGCATCTACATTTTTTTTGTAATTGTTAATTAGTCGGCCTGAAAGAATTTTAGCCCATTCCTCTGTACAAAACCGCTTCAGATGTTATGCTGGTGGGTTTGCTCTTATAAATTGCTCACTTCACATCCTTCTACAACACTGCTATTGGATTAAGGTCACAACATGAAATATATTCTTTTGAAACCATTCTTCGGTAGAACAACTTGTTCTCTTAGGCCTCGTTCACACGGCTTATTTGCCGACGGATTGGCGCCGTATTCCGCGCCGGATTTGCGCTTCAATACGGCGCCAATCCGTCGGAGTCATTACGGTAATCCACTGCTCTCATAGAGAAACAGTGGATTCCGTCGCTCCTCCCCGCTCGGCAAATCCGCCGCGGGGGGAGAAAGTGACATGCACATTATTTACGGCGCGGACGCGCCGTAAACAATGCATTGTCTATGGGGCCGGGAGCGGCGCCCCGCCGCGCTCCGGCCCCGCCCCCGCCCCGCCCCGTATTCACGGCGGATTTGTGCGCTCAATACGGCGCACAAATCCGTCGGGAATAAGCCGTGTGAACACGGCCTAAAGGTCACTGTCTGGCTGCATGACCCATGACCCACATTCTCTTAAGATTCAGCTCACAGACGTCCTAACAATTATTTGGGATAATTGTTCTCTCAGTGATGGTAAGCCATCCTGGTTCAGATTCAGCAAACCAGGCCCAAACCATGTTCCACAGATGGGATGGGTTTTAATGCTGGAATGTAGTGTTTTCCATTCTCCAAACATAATACTTTAAACCAAAAAGCTCTTTTTGGTCTCATCTGTCCAGAAAACATTGTTCCCATAGCCTTCTCGCTTGTCCAGGCGATCTTTAATAAACTGAAGATGGGCAGCAATATTCCTTTCAGAGAGCAGTGGCATCCTGCCTTGCGCACTTTTTGACTGTGGATTAGTGGAGCCCAAACTCTTTGGAGATAGTTTTGTAACCTATTCCAGCCTGATGAGCAACAACAACTCTTCTTTTGAGGTCCTAACAAATCTCCTTTGTATGCGCCGTGATACACTGCCACAAACAAGTGTTGTGAAGATCATACTTTGATAAATTCTCATTCTTAAAACAGGTCTTCCACCCAAAACTGATTGTCATTTCATGGAATGAAACTGCCCGTCTGGAAATTTTCCTTCATCGTACCTACTAATCCTAAAGGTTTACATACTTTTGCCATTTACAGATATATGACATTGCATCTTTTATAAATATATGACCAAGCCTAACATTTGTGATTTATTCAAACATACAGAAAATTCTGAAGGGTTTGCTAACGTTCGAAAACCACTGTTTGGTATGTTACTTACATTGTAACTAAGAACAAGATTTATTGCTTGATATCTCCTATCTCCAATAATTTGTGTGTCCTTTTGGCTCGTAGAAGCGTGGACCTGTCCCCAGGCTTTGTACATTCAATGCCCTTACATTGAAGAGCAATGTTATTATGTGGGCTAGGTGACCTAGGTTGTGGTTAATGGGTATAATTTCATATGTGTGATTTTCTTTAAAATGTCTTCTGTTACTCTGCTGCTCAGAGAAATTTCATTTTGGGCATTAAGAGATGCATCTTTTTTCACCAGTCCTATTACTTACAATAGATCTGTTTATTAAAAACAACTAGACATTGCACAAATGCCTCAGTGCTGCTTGTTCAAGTCTTGGGAACTTACAACTATACAATAAATTAGAATACAAGAACAAAAAAAAAATTTAGTTTTGCAATTTTATAAGACGGTATAAAATATTATAGCTTTGTGATAACCATTTTGTTTTGAAAATAGCATTATCTTTTAAGATAAAATATGACTAACAATTCAAGAGAAAAGCTATTAGTTTTATGACATCTATCATAAACATGAATTAATAACTTTTTTATTGAGCTGACAATAAGTGAAACTGGGTTTACCTGTGCCTTATGATCTAGTCAAACCCATTTGTTAGGCGCATTTTTCATAAAGTTGACTTCTAGTAATTACTTACTTTCTAAAAAAATGTCTACATGATTCATCCTGTCAATACCAAGGTAGGGGTGTTAAAATGTCACTGGGATATGTGCTTAATTACATATGACACATAATCTCCAAAAAATTGGGAATCTCGCAAGAGAACAAAGAGTGACTTTTGATCACTATATTTACTATTTTGCCATAGGCAAACTTAAACTCTATCAGTTCTCTATCTATTAAACACTAAAACTTAACTTTTATTATATCTAACTCTTAACCTCTATACACACTATTTAATAACCTGATCTCTATCCTCATCATTTAACCCTTTTTGCTTCTGAAAGAGGGAAAATCCCTTTCTATACAAGTCTGGTGGAACACCTATTAACGGAGAGCTTATATCTATAGCAAGTACTGCTCAGTAGGGATCCCAAGCCAACTACTTGGGCAGTCGTCCCTAATCTCATAGACACAGAACAAATAAGCCCCCTTGTGACACCGCCTGCACAGCAGGTGACACTTGTAGACAGAGGTGAGAGATCACAATTTAAAACGTCATATCTGACCTCGCCGACATGTTTCGCCAGCTAACCTGGCTTTATCAAGGCTTAGAGGTCCGATCACATGTGGTCTGAGCTCACTTCCTTTTATATCATGTTAGGTAAACACCCCATTCAGGTGCTCACCAATTAGCCATCATAGAATCCACATAAAGCCCACTCCTCCCCTTCCGCGGCGAACACACTCATAACATGTTCCTGCTAAAACTGCCACCATGCTCTCATGAGCCAACAACCTTCATGTCCAAATTCGCTATCTCCATAACGGCTTGCGCCCCATCTTACCGTACTGCCCGTGCCAATGCACTGCACCCAACAAACACCTCAGCCCTGACTGTGATGGGCTTCCATCTCACTTCTCTCATATTATTGCAACTGCGTGCCTCACCCATAATGAACCAAGCAGACTAGGTATCACACTACACAGCACACTGCCATCTTTGTCAATTCCCATAAGCCCCCTTCTCTTCAATATCTAATATGCATATTCATTGGGAATATAAAGACCACTGTACAATAGACCACTGTCATATTATCTTCCCATAAAGCTCTTCTCCTATGTATGTAATATGCATATTCATTCCAATAGAGCTGCAGGCCCCATTAAATACATGTTCCACTGCATTGTATAGTATTGTCTCAAGACTATATTCATAAACTACTTCTCTTTCACATGTAATATTCATACTCATTTTAATAACACTGTAGGCTCCATGGCTAGCCCTCCCTCCCTCCCACAGTCCGACCCCACAAGTTCCCCACCGAAGACTCTCTCCCACGGCTCACAGCCAGCCATTCAATCCACCACACCACAACGGGAGCATGCAAGAACTCCAGCATCCTCAAACGCCACCGCATCCAGCTGCATCCGCCTCGCACCAGACCAGCGCCGCAAGCAGGAACAATAAATCTCTACATACATGAGTACATACATGAATAGTCCCTTGCAAAAGCAATATACATGCATCCCTAATTTGTTAAATAGAAACCGTGGCCTCACGTGATGAATATCTGTCATCATTACAGGACCCAGGGACAATGAGGAACACCGTAGAGGCAAAAGGGGGAGAGGAGAGGGGAGCGGGGGGACGGGGCGCGAGGAAGATGGAAGGGAGGGGGGGAAAAAAAAACCACACATATATGAACTCTGATGCTTCCATAGTCATATATTCAACTGTGCTATATCCACTTGACCGTACTTAATCACATATATCATGTTTCTTCAAAAATTATTATATAGGGAATCAGCAAGATCAAATAAATGCCGAAAATGAAAAGCCTTCATTTAGGCCTTTTTGCTTTCAGAAGCAAAAAGGGTTAAATGATGAGGATAGAGATCAGGTTTTTAAATAGTGTGTATAGCGGTTAAGAGTTAGATATAATAAAAGTTACGTTTTAGTGTTTAATAGATAGAGAACTGATAGAGTTTAAGTTTGCCTATGGCAAAATAGTAAATATAGTAATTACATATGATTACCAAAATAAGGTTTGCTAATCAGTACAAGCAGGTACAAATAAGCCTAGATAAACCATAGCAGAGCCACTTTAAAAATCCTGTGGAACATAAAGGGTTGTCCCAGTCACAAAAATCCACTGGATAGGTGATAAATGTCAGATTGGTGGGGCACCACATACAGTGCTCTGCTGCTTCTGTCACTACCATAGTATATAAATACTTCAAATGTCTCCATGATTGTATGGATGGAGGGAGCTTCTACATATTGTGATAGTCCCACTGGCCAAACCCTGTTGAATCTAAAAGTTATCGCCTATCCAATGTATAGCTGATGTGTGTGGCAAAGTTGTTAGTGTCCTTTGTATCACTACTACTACTCATAAAACAAGGAGTTGAGGCAGTGTGCTGTTCCACTGCAAAGGCAAGCTTCAAGAGCTCACCACAAAACCACCATACTCGAACCCAACAATCATCTGGTTCCAAATAGAGCCTGGATTCATTGCTAAAGATGATGTGGTTCCAATCTATAGAAGTCCAGCTTTCTCACTCACAACACCACTGCAAACAAAGGTGATGGTGGCCGCTGGGCAATGGTAGCACACCTAATGATCGTCATGGCACCACATTTTGTTTTGCTAAGTGCCTGTGAATAATCTGAGCAGAGACAGAAGTATGAAATAAAGGTGCCAACTGTGTCTGGATGATGGCAAAGGAAACTATGAGACCTGCTCATGCCTGTCTGCAGATTTAGCGATCCTCTTTACTTCACGGGGATAATACACAGGATGGTGTCACAGTACAGGACTAATGCACAGTGATATCACAATACAACAATAATGCACACAGTGATATTATAATGGTGGGGTAAAGTACACAGTAATGTCACAGTAAAGGGATAATCTGCCAGGGGCCATATGCAATTTTTCACATCTCATAGTCATGAACTTTGTGCCTGAGGGAAAGGAAATAGGCCCGTTAGTTGTTCTGTCACATGGTAGCTGCTATGTCTGCTATCCTGGTAGTTTTGTTTCACCAGGAGGAAAGCTACTGCCAGAAATGTCTTGCATGATTTTATTCCCTACCCACTTTTGAAATAAGCACATACATTTGTTATTTAATAAAAATGCAGGTGACTGTAACATTCAGTAGACACAGGTTAATAAACTGCTCTGTATTAGTGATGAACGAGGACTAAAAAATTCGAGTTCCGGCCGAACCCCGAATTTTGAGAAATTTGGGCCAAACGCCGAACTGAACGCCAAACCCCATTAAAGTCAATGGGAGATGATGTTCAGGTTAATTTTTATACTAACACAGGTGAGGAGAAACTGCAATAACCTTCCATAGGAGTAAACTGAATGCGTGGTACAACTTAGTGAAAAAATTCACAGTCTAAAATAATTCATTCCGTTTCGGAATGATTTCCTTCCTTTTTCAAATCATTCCGAATCATTGCGCCGCTGTTTGGCAGCACGTAGCTGCACTCCACCATCATCAGCTTCTAATGACTGTACCTGCATACTAATCCTCTGAAATGAGTGGATGATATATCAGCTAAGTACTGCCACGTTACCATTTTTACATTACATTGCCTAAAGGTGTTCGTCTATTGAATGTGTTGTATATGCACCTACGATAAAATATAAAGTAAAATGTCAATTGTTCATATAGCCCTTGTGTGTCTTTAGTTGACAGCATAACTATAGCAGGTACAGCTGCTACGGGGCCCCTTTGACACATAAGAAGACACCGTTATTGGAAATGGCACATGGTAACTGGCAGGAGCCCCCTATCACTTTTTTTTACTAGGGCCCAAGAACATGTCATATATGTGGTGGCAGCAGGAACATTCCAACGGGGAACATGGAGGTTCAGCTGGCAGGGCCATAATTATAGTGGGTGCAGTGGATCCTTATGCTTCAGCAACAATGGAATATTTTGCAAAGGATATTGTGACATTATACCATAAACTTATAGGGAATGGGCTCAAGGAGCTCAGGTTCCATTCCATGAGTACGGACGAAGTGAGCTTCTCTTGGTTCAGTTGGCTGACACTTCAGTTCCACCCAGGTGCCCTTCTTCTTGGCTTCCTTTTTCTATCTCTCTTTTCCTTGACATACTGGAGGTAACTATCTCTGCTCTTGGAGTGGCAAATGTGCTCCACATGGACGTTGATTCTTTTGGCAAGGATTTTACCCTTGATCTGCTTGTTCACAATTATACCCACAGCAGGTGTGTAACATTGTAGATCCTGTCAGTCTTGCCATGATAGCATTTTATGTGGCATGCCTTTTTGTATGGTGCCCAAACCCTTACTGACTATATTTACTATTTTGCCATAGGCAAACTTAAACTCTATCAGTTCTCTATCTATTAAACACTAAAACGTAACTTTTATTATATCTAACTCTTAACCTCTATACACACTATTTAAAAACCTGATCTCTATCCTCATCATTTAACCCTTTTTGCTTCTGAAAGAGGGAATAACTCCCTTTCTATCATCAAGTCTGGTGGAACCCCACCTCTAAGCCTTGATAAAGCCAGGTTAGCTGGCGAAACATGTCGGCGAGGTCAGGCATGACGTTTTAAATTGTGATCTCTCACCTCTGTCTACAAGTGTCACCTGCTGCAGACATTGTCACAAGGGGGCCTTATTTGTTCTGTGTCTATGAATTAGGGACGACTGCCCAAGTAGTTGGCTTGGGAATCCCTTACTGAAGCTAGTACTTTGCTATAGATATAAGGCTCTCCTGTTAATAGGTGGGGTTCCACCAGACTTGATGATAGAAGGGAGTTATTCCCTCTTTCAGAAGCAAAAAGGGTTAAATGATGAGGGATAGAGATCAGGTTTTTAAATAGTGTGTATAGAGGTTAAGAGTTAGATATAATAAAAGTTACGTATTAGTGTTTAATAGATAGAGAACTGAAAGAGTTTAAGATTGCCTAAGGCAAAATAGTAAATATAGTGATCAAAAGTCACTCTTTGTTCTCTTGCGAGATTCCCAATTTTTTGGAGACTATGTGACATACCCTTAATGTACACAATGTTGCCTTTCTTGTAGATGCGCATGTATGTAGACAAATGCACAACTCTATGTTTACGGAAGGGACTGGAGAACATATATCGAGTTTCAGTCCAGCGGAAAGAGAGGAACCAGCTTCCTTCTCCTTCTCTCAGGGCATGAGCGATTGGGCGTCACAGCAGACAAAATCATCCTCTTTGGCCTCTTGATCTTTTGAAATGCCTTCTGACCCCAACCGCATTGTGTCATCAAAGAGCTCTACAGAATATGGATTATCTAATGTGGTCTGTTTATTGGGTGACATTTGGCCCGTGTTTGCTTCAGTTTGGACTGATGATGATGATGATGATATTTGTGGCCGTGACTGAGAGGAAGAGGAGGTAAAACCACTGGATGCAGGGTGTGTTAACCACTGAAGAACAGATTGGCGCCATTCTTCAGAAATGAGATGAACAGGGATTACAGGTCTGACGGTCCTGCGACTGACGATGTGCTCGCTTGCGTTTTGTCCGGAAGGAGTGCCTTGTTTCGTACCTCTAGCTCCATGTCCTACACCCCTCCTTGCTCGCTTACCACCTCTAGTTTGCTGAATGTTAAAAAATATAAATATTAAAAAGGTCAAGATTTGTTCACAGTCTCTTATTGAAGAACTGTACTCCAAAGACAGAAAATCACAAGTGTTCTTAAATCCCTATAATTTACAACTGGCAACTAGGATTAGAAATATAATTTTTTCTACGGAATATCTGTGAAATGGGTTCTTATGGAAGAACCGTGACAGCAAGACAGCACATCAAAAGTGTTCTTAAATTCCTATACTTTGCAACTGACAAATAGGAGTATAAATATAATTTTTTCTATGAAACAGCTGTGAAATGGAGTCTCATGGAAGAACCGTGACCGCAAGACAGCACATCAAAAGTGTTTTTAATTGCTATACTATGCAACTGACAAATAGGAGTAGATATAGATTTTTTTCTATGGAATATCTGTGAAATGGGGTCTTATGGAAGGACCCTGACAGCAACACTGCAAAACAGAACTTTTGTGAAATTCCCAAAATTTGCTGCTAGCAAATAGTATTACAAATAGATTTCTTTCTATGGAATATCTGTGGACGGTGTCTTATGGAAGAACCTTGGCTGCAATAGTGCGACACAGAAGTCTTCTTGAATCCCAAAAGTTTACTGCTTCCAAATAGTATTACAAATAGATTTCTTTCTATGGAATATCTGTTAAGCTGTCTTATGGAAGAACCCTGGCAGCAAGAGTGCAACACCTGCATTTCTTTCTTTGGCAGATTTGTTTATGGTGTCTTCTGCAGTAGCTGGACCCCCAAAACAGGAGAAATTAACTTTTGGGCACTCTGAATAAAGATGGGAAAATGCAACCAGCTATACAAAACTATACACTATACAAAGGTTATACAAAACTCCCTAACTATTGATGTGTATGATTCCCTAAGCTAACTGTCCCCTCCCACCCCACAACGAATCTAACTAGCAGCTTTTCCTGTGTAAAATCACTAAAAATGGTGTTTCTGCCTGCTGGCAAACAAGCACACAGAGGCAGCAGTGTGTTCAGTACAGAGAGTAAGGTCGATATGGTGTTAAACAGGAAATACAGTGACACACACATAAGACGGTCGTGTGATTTTAGCAGGAAATGAGATCCCTACTCCCTCAGTGGTGATAAAGGAATCAGCTCAAAATGGCACCGAACGCATGTCCCGAATTCGAATTTTACCAAAAAATTTGATTTGGCTCAGGTTCGGAAAAAACGTAAAATTCGTCTCAAGCTAACTGTAACGGTCCTAGGTAGAGATGTAACGGTCCTAGGTTGTGGATCCACTGGGCCACCACAAGCGATGGCGGAAGCCACACCAGGGAGCGGAGTCTAAGTGGGTCCCGGTTTTCACCAGAGCCCACCGCAAAGTGGGATTGACTTGCTACGGCGGGATTCCACCAGGTCGCTACCCCTGATGTAACTTGCTTGCGGTGGTAGCCAAGGTATGACGCGGTACTGAATCGGCAGGCAAACTTGTAGTCAAGGGACGGGCCAGAAGGTCAGGGCAGGCAGCGAAGATTCGTAGTCGGAGAACGTAAGCCGGTAGGACTGGTACACAGGAAAGGCAACCGGAACGTAGATAGGGCTTCCTCGCATAGGTATGAGCACTATGGAATCGCCGAGGGCCAGGAAGAGGTGGAGCATTAATATAGGGTCAGCGGCAGGTGATTTCAATTATCGGCGCGCTGGCCCATTAAATTTGACAGAGCCGACGCGCACGCGCCCTAAGGAGTGAGGGCGCGCACACTGGCTGGGAACAGAGACAGGTGAGGAAGAGCGCCTGCGGGGGCGTGTGCGCTCGGGGATCGCGGCACCACCCGCCCCGGGTGCAGACTGCGCTGCAGGGGTACGAGTGCGCCTGGCGCTACTCGTAACACTAACCTTTTTCTGAACAGTTCACTCAACACTACTCTGTATTATAATTAATAGTGACATCTAGAGTGCCCCCACTAAACAGCCAGGGACAAAAATATGGTGCCTTGCATTTGGACCAGCTATTTTAAGACACAAAGGGCCACATGTATGAAGCTCGCCACGTCGGGGCGCACCTTTTCGCCAGTTTTCCAGCAAAATTTGCGCCTGATTTATGTCGGCACTGGGGCGCGCTCATACATACTATGTAAAGTCCGCTGCGCTTCGCCAGTGTGTGAGGCGCAGTGCGGGACTTAGGCGCAGTGCGGCGCTGCGCCTAGGATTCGCCGCCCGAGGTAGTGCACTCATACATAACATGTAAAGTCCGCCGCGCCTCGCCAGTGTGTGGGGCGCAGTGCGGGGCTTAGGCGCAGAAGGGACTGCGCCTCACATGTATTCCCGTATCAAGACAGGCTGGAAAACAGCGAGAAATCATTAAACATGTCCGTGCGGAGTATGAATAAAAAAATCGCCTTTGTAAAGGCGTAAAACATTATCAGAAAAAGAGCTCAAACCTACTAAAAAAAATGCATAAATAAAATCACTTTCCAAAAATCCAGAACGGCGCTACATCGGGAATTTGGATATTTGAAATTGCCGGGAAATACAGAAATTCAAATTCTGTAAGCTATTCTCATTGGTCGGCAGAAACCAGCCAATCAGAATAGGAGCGACAGTGAACCAATAAAACCTATTGAGAAGTTTTGACCAATCAAAATCAAATGCGGGACAGTTCAAAATACAGTAAAAATACAGAAAAGAGCTGATTGGTTGAGCTAGCGGGGGCTTGGCTATCCCAGCCAATCAGAGCGCGAGCTACTTGTCCCATTGTAGTCTATGGAGAGATCGGGGCAATGAAATCTCGGCAATCTGGAATAAAACTGTACATGGCTGAAATCAAATGATAATACTCCCGAAGTTGTACCGATGTGTATATAAAATGATCAATAATATGGGTGTAACAAAAATAAAGAAATAAAAATGATTTTATTGAATTAATATTTTTTTTCTTTACCCCCATATTATTGATCATTTTATATACACATCGGTACAACTTCTGGAGTCTTATCATTTGATTTCGGCCATGTACAGTTTTATTCCAGATTGCATTAGAAAAACCCATAAGAGCGTCGCTCGCTCTCCCATTGGTCCAAATAGCCGCGCCTCTTTTAAATTAGCCAATCACAAACAGAGCTCGCTCTGCATTTCTTTTCCCCATAGAACTCTATGAGAAAGTAGCTCGCGCTCTGATTGGCCAGGATAGCCAAGCCCCCGCTAGCTCAACCAATCAGCTCTTTTCTGCCTTTTTACTGTATTTTGAACTGTCCCGCCTTTGAATATGATTGGTCAATATTTCTCCATAGGTTAGAATGGATCCCTGTCGCTCCTATTCTGATTGGTCAATACTCTCCATAGGTTTAGAATGGGCCACTGTCGCTCCTATTCTGATTGGCTGGTTTATGCCGACCAATGAGAAGAGCTTAAACAAATAGAATTACTGTATTTCCCGGCAATTCTCTATATTGCAATTCCCGATGTAGCGCCGGACTCGGCGACAAACGCGTTGTCCGGGATTTGACTGATTTATGTTTATAGAAGGTTTCAGCTCTTTTTCAGAGAATATTTTACACTTAATAAAAATAATTTTTTTAATCATACTCCATGCTGCACGGCGCTGAGAGCCGAGATTGCATCGCGCCGATCTCTCCATAGACTACAATGGGACAAGTAGCTCGCGCTCTGATTGGCCAGTATAGCCGAGCCCCCGCTAGCTCAACCAATCAGCTCTTTTCTGCATTTTTACTGTATTTTGAACTGTCCCGCCTTTGAATTTGAATGGTCCATACTTCTCCATAGCTTATAATGGGTCCCTGTCGCTCCTATTCTGATTGGTCAATACTCCTCCATAGGTTAGAATGGGCCACTGTCACTCCTATTCTGATTGGCTGGTTTATGCCGACCAATGAGAAGAGCTTACAGAATTTGAATTACTGTACTTCCCGGCAATTCTCTCTATTGCAATTCCTGATGTAGCGCCAGTCTCAGCGACAAACGCGTTGTTATGGATTTGAGTGATTTATTTTTATAGAAGGTTTCAGCTCTTTTTCAGATAATATTTTACACTTAATAAAAATGATTTTTTATTCAGTCTCCATGCCGCACGGCGCTGAGAGCCGAGATTGCATTGCGTCCATCTCTCCATAGACTACAATGGGACAAGTAGCTCGCGCTCTGTTTGGCTGGGATAGCCAAACCCCTGCTAGCTCACCCAATCAGCTCTTTTCTGTATTTTACTGTATTTTCCTGTATTTACTGTCCCGCCTTTGATTTTGATTGGTCTATATTTCTCCATAGGTTAGAATGGGTCCCTGTTGCTCCTATTCTGATTGGCCGAGATAGCCAAGTCCCCGCTAGCTCAACCAATCAGCTCTTTTCTGTATTTTTACTGTATTTGGAACTGTCCCGCCTTTGATTTTGATTGGTCTATATTTCTCCATAGGTTAGAATGGGTCCCTTGTCGCTCCTATTCTGATTGGCCGAGATAGCCAAGTCCCCGCTTAGCTCAACCAATCAGCTCTTTTCTGTATTTTTACTGTATGTTGAACTGTCCCGCCTTTGATTTTGATTGGTCTATATTTCTCCATAGGTTTTAATGGTTCACTGTCGCTCCTATTCTGATTGGCTGGTTTATGCCGACCAATGAGAAGAGCTTTCAGAATTTGAATTACTGTATTTCCCGGCAATTTCCAATATCCTAATTCCTGATGTTGCGCCGTTCTAGATTTTTTGAAAGTGTTTTTTTTTTATTTATTTTTTATTTTTGAGGTTTGAGGTTTGAGCCCTTTTTCTGATAATGTTTTACGCCTTTATGAAGGCGATTTTTTCGGAATCATACTCCATGCTGCACGGAGCTGAGAGCCGAGATTTCTTTTGCGATCTTCTTTATGCTTCCTCTCATGTTACGTTCTCGCTTCACTTTGCCTCCACCGGATCATTTAGACCAGAATCAACCAGATCTGACTGTCGGAGCTGCCGAGCGCTGCAATGCGGCGCACTTTGCCGATTCGCGATCGTACATGCCTCGGAGTTTTCGAGCGCGCCCTGGAACACCTACACCGTGCCCATTGCCTGCCCCTTCAGGCGGGGCGCAGCTGAAAGTGGCGAACGCTGCGCCTAACACCGCATCCCTGCGTCCGACAGGGGATTCGGGCCGGTGAGGCGCAGGTTACGCCAGAAAACAGGCGTAAAGCCCGTTCATACATGTCGCCCAAAGTTTTTAGTGGCCCTTGAAGGAGTAGCGACAATGCAGACCTCAAACCCAATTAGGTTGTGCTCCCCTGATTTAGAGGAAGAAGACATCAACATTGGCATAAGGAAATAGAACTATGTTACTCTGTACTGTGACAGTATAAATTTAATACTGGATTTCTAAAAATGGGTCAGTGACCCAGGAATTTATTTGTCTTGACATTCAAAAAGTCAGGAAGAAATCTCTCTTTCCTGAATATGAGCAAAATGTATTACTGCCTAATGGAGGTATTGCCTTTCTTTGGATCAAAAAGATAATTGTTCTGATCCAATATACTTATACAATCTTTGCTTAAATTCTAGTGTGCCACTGTGTTGGTCTTAGAGTTAGCATAAGGTGTATGGCTGCCCTACTAGTGGTATAGTGTATTCAATATTTATCTGTCAATCTATTCTGTCTGTCTGTCTAGTTAGGATAGAAATCTATACTTCCTACTCCAAAAGGGTCATTCTTTGGGTGTTGCCAGCTGATGACTCACACAGATTGAGATTCAAAATCACTCTGATATGATATTAAATGGTTAAATGACAAGCCCACCCCAACCTATAGTAGGTGATAAACTTATCTCATTATTTACATATGGGCGTGAACATTTATTAGTATATTTTAATATTCATATTTCTTTCTGGAGATTGTCCAAGATTAATTAAAGTTCAAAAGAAACATATAAATGACTCTGTATGTCATAATATAAGTAACATCTCATTAGTACACTCAGATGCCTGAACAATATCGAAGGTCATTCTACTTATCTATCATGAACATACAGGACATAATTGGCACAGAGGAACGTTATCTCAAAATAGTGCATATAAGAAGAATGTCCCACCAATTATCTCAACACGAGCTCTAAAAATTCTAAAAGACTACAAAATGATGAGAATAGTATATAACTCTTCAGGCTGAAAATATCTTAAAGGAACAGAGGAATAGAATTAAGAACATACAAGATGGAGTCATGTTAGGCTTAGAATATGCAATAACAATATATACATATTTGATATACATATCCACCCACATAGGTGTACATAGTGGTTAGTACCCTTTCACAAAGGTCACTGAAATAATTTGAAACTGTAAAAAAAATGAATAATGAATTTAAATGGGCTGAAATTCGACTAATGAAAATCAGACGTTGTGTTTAAAAGTTTAAAATATGGTTCAATCAAAAATAATAAAAAATAATGAAGCTAGTCTAGACAAAAATGATGATACCACTAGAAAAGATTGAAAACAATTTGATAATAGGGACATGTTGAACTAAGGTGTGTCCTGTAATTAGCATCACAGGTGTGAAAATTAGTCACTGTGCTGTTCGGTATCATGGTATGTAACATTTACTATTTACTGTTTGATGACCAACATTGCATTTTCACTTACTGCAGACGCTGAGGCTAATAACAGAACTGAGAGCAATTTATGCTTCTGTGATCACATCCAGACAGATGATAACAACATATCTAATCCTACAAGTTATAAAATTTCATCACTGCATTACAGCAACAAAAACACAAACAATGTAGTTTGCATACTTATGGCATCTTTTAGCATAGGTGGTTAAA
Source organism: Phyllomedusa bahiana (assembly GCA_025379985.1). Taxonomy (NCBI): domain Eukaryota; kingdom Metazoa; phylum Chordata; class Amphibia; order Anura; family Hylidae; genus Phyllomedusa; species Phyllomedusa bahiana. Next base: position 171,159 of record JAODAL010001392.1, read on the forward strand.
AGTTTTAGAAAAATTTCCATATTTCTACAAAAATTTGACATAAAACTACATCAGATTTTCACTCATAAAAGTAGATAAAAAAACAAAACAAATCAAACCAATGAGCCACAAGTATGTAACTTAGTCATTTATTTTGAAAAAAAAAAGATCCAATATCACATAATTGTGTGTGGCAAAAGTATGCTAACCTATGCTTTTAGTATCTAAAGTATCTACCCTCTTGTGCAGCAATAACTGCACCTAAATGTTTTTTTTTAGTAATTGTTGATTAATCGCTAATTTTAGTCCATTCCTCTGTACAATGTTGGTGGCTTTCCCTTATAAGCTGCTCACTTTACATCCTTCCACAACGATGCTATTGAATTAAGGTCAGGACTTGAAATGTATTCTGTTTTAACTATTCTTCGGTAGACCAATTTGTTCTCTTAGGGTCACTGTCTGGTTTTCCTGACCCACATTCTCTTGAGATTCAGCTCACAGACATCTTAATATTTTTAGTTATATGTCCTATATTTGGGATAATTGTTCATCAATGGAGGTGAGCCATCCTGACTCAGATTCAGCAAACTAGGCCCAAACCATCTTTCTCAGATGGTATGGGTTTTAATACTGGGATGCAGTGTTTTCCATTTTCCATTTTCTAACAAAACACTTCTTGTTTAAACCAACAAGTTCTTTTTCGTCTCATCTGACCACAAGACATTGTCCCAACAACCTTCCTGCTTGTCCAAGTGATCTCTAATAAACTGCAGATGGGCAGCAAGTTTCTCCTTGCAATCCTGCCATGCGCACTATTGTTGTTCAGTGTCCTACTAATGGTGGACTCATGAACATTTACATGAGCTATTATGAGTGAGGGCTTTAGTTGCTCAGAGGTTACCTTGGGTTCCTTTTCGACCTTGTGGGCTTTTATACGTCATGCTCTTCGATGATCTTTGTTGACCGACCACTTCTGTTGAGGGTAGTAATGGTCTTTAATTTCTTCCATATCTGCACAATCTGTTTGAGTGTGTTTTGGTGGAGCCCATATTCTTTACAGATTGTTTTGTAACCTATTCGAGCCTGATGATCAACAGAAACTCTTCTTTTGTGGTCTTCAGAAATCTCCCTTGTATGCGCCATGGTTCACTGCAACAAACAAGCGTTGTGAAGATTAGACTTTGATAAATCCTCATTCTAAATAAAACAGGTCTCCCACCCACACCTGATTGTCATTTCATTGATTGAAAACAACAGATTCTAAATTTACCTTCATAGAGCCTCATGTATGAAAACTGTCTAGGTCTAAGACTTTCTTTGTTGCCCATAGCCACCAATCATAGCCCCTCTTTCATTTCATATAGTGCTCTGAAAAAATTCAAGTGGTGCTCTTATTGGTTGCTATGGGCAACAAAGAAAATCTCACGCCTAGACAGTTTTCATACATGTCCCCCATAGTATCTATTAATCCTAAATGTTTAAATACTTTTACCATTTACAGATATGATATTCCATCTTTTTTTTTCTTAAATAAATAACCAAGTTTAACATTTGTGACTCATTTGTTAAATTTGGTTTATTTATTCTTAAGACTTGTCTTAAAATCTAATATAATTTAAGGGCACATTTATGCAGACAGACAGAAAATTCTAAAGGGTTCGCAAACGTTCGAAAACCGCTTTATGTGTGGGGCTTACCCTTACATGTTAGCATTAATGTTTTTTACACTACTTCAGAAAATCAACTTTTATACATTGTCAAAGTTCTTCAGTAGAATGTAATTGCCATGATAATTTTTTTCGTTTATTTAGAGGCTGGCCTTGACATTATCTGGGGCAAAACACCTTTATTCCCCTTTTAAAAAATTTTTTTGGGGTGATTCACGGGGAAAGGGGGTTTACCCCCTTTCAACACCTTTATTTCGAAAAAAAGCAAGCCCCAAATATTCCCTTTTTACCAAGGACCTTTTGTCATCAACTAAAAAATTAGAAGAAAGGACTTGATAAAACATAACATTTAATCATACAATGAAAATAAAATCGAAAAACTACCCATGGGGCACACAAACAACCTTTCCCCCAAGCAAGGAAAAAGATAAGGAAGGGGACATCATCAGTTTTTTAAAAATTGTTTCCCCCTACCCTAAAAGAACAGGGATCCAGGGATAAGGGGCATCCGTCAAAAAACCCACGTAATATTTAAATTTTTTCCCTTCCTTCCCCTGGGAAGGGAAAATTTTATGGGTCCCTTTCTTTTGGCGGGGGGGAAAAAAAGGAATTTTTTCTAGATAAAGGTTCCCCCTTCTTATTTTTTGCCGGTTTTTTTTAATTTTTTAAGTGGAAAATAAAGGGGGGTACAGGTGGTTTTTGATTTTATATTTTATTTTTATAAGCCTTCCTTCTATTTTTTTTGTAAATTAAGTTTCATGCATTGATTTTTCATAAATTTAAATAATAAGTTTCAAACACATTCACACTGTTTTGTGCTTATCTGTTCTAGATAAACTTTCTTGCCCCCTCCCCCCCCCCGCCCCCCCCCTTTTTTCAACCTCCAAATCCCCATTTCCTAACCCCTAACTCTATGTTGTCAAATTTCCCTGGGAAAAAAAAATGCTAAAAATTTTCCCTAGATTTTCTTCAAGAGAGGGTTACCCAATGGAAGTGAAAACACGCAAAAAGCCCTTTTTTTGGGGCCCTTTTTGTCCCCAATAATGACTCCCATTTTTGGCAACACAATTACAACGAGCCCCCAATTAAAAAACCCCAAATTGTTTTGCCTCCTTTTCCCTCCGTTTTATAAAAATGCATTTAATTTGTGAAAGGGGCCCAAAAACTTGTTATAACTGTTTTGGGATAGAACCGGGGGTATTATTTTTTTAAAAACCTTTGTTGTCCCCATCCGAGTTCATAGATGCATCCTGTCACTTCCTGGTCAGGACGTCTGAAATTAGCTAGAGTTTCATGCATTCACTCATGTATTCAACTCCATTTTTTCCCCAGTCTTTTTAATTATTTAGATTAGCTTAGAATTTCCCTTGAAACTCTAAGGAATTTATCTAAATAAACAGCAGAAATTTATTTAGCTTTTGTCTGAAAGTTCAGTAACAACACTTCTCACCTGGCTCTGGTTTTTGGTGATGAGCACTCCCTCACCACATAAAACAAAACAAAAGGGGAAAAGGGTAAACAGGTAGGTCATGGGGAACAAAATAGAGCCAGGGGGTGAAAAAATCATTTGTAACCCCTTAAAAAAAAGATAAACAAAGCAAGTTTTTTGGAAAATGTTTCTTTTTAGTGTTCCCATTTTTTAAAAAGCTTTCTTTGTTGAGACAACCCCTTTAAAGCAGTGTCACAGGCTGGGTAGATGAGAGCTGACAATAACCACGTCTGGGAGAGAAGTTTAAGGAGCTTCTGGTTTTCACCAGAGTCAGCCGCAAGGCAAAAAGGGAAATTTCCCCCGGGTCCTACCTTGACGATTTTGCTCCGGTAAATGTGAGGTGCAAACAAGGTAGCGAGGGGCAGAAAGAGACAAGGACAGGGCAGGCAATGTTCTAGCAGAGTCAGCAGTCAGGCATGAAATCAAGGCAGGAGGTAGGCAGAGGGGTAGTTAGAAAACAAAGCCAAGGGTCAAATCTGAGAATACACAAACGGACACTAAACAGCTCCAAGATCAGAAACTGATACCAATAACTGACAAGAAGAAAGCTGGGACTAGGCCTCATAAAACCCCAGATAGAATGTCATTGGTGCAGAAAAAGTTGGGTGGCACAGGTTTGCTCTTTAAATCAGAGAGGACCAACGTGCACCCCGTTCAGGGTGTGGAGAGAGGAGGCTGGATGTTGGCGGCGAGCGGAGAATCGGTGATACGTGCGGGGTGCGTGACAAGCAGTAAATAAACCTACTTTCCCCATTTACAAAAAAAATCTCCACCTTTGTATACCCTCATGTTATAAAGCCTTTTTTTGTTTTATTTTAGCATGGGGAGGTGCAGAACAAGGGGAATTTTTAAGGGAAAAGTTGTTTGGGCGTGGGGCATGGCAACTTTTTATTTTTATTCCCAGTCCGGCCCTGCTATTGGCCAATGTAAAAACTGGAATACAGGGTGGTTCAGAAAGGATGGCACATAATGATGGCCTCAGAATTAATAACCGAGAGAACATAAATTTATTAACATGAAAGGAAACACCACAAATCCAAGTTTTATCTATACACTACAAATGTTTAAAGTGACTTCCATCCGGGAGTAGTCTAGTTCTGTCCAGACACGTGTTGGCATATCCTTGGATATGGACTCAAGTATTTCAGTGATGTATTGTCTCAGGTTATTCAGATCATGTGGCTTGGTGTGAGGGGGCATATACACTGATCCTTGATGTATCCCCATAGAAAGATAATGCAGGGTGTTAGATCTTCTAATTGTGGAGACCGGTGCAGCAGTGGTAAATAACAAGAATAACAAAAGACCAAAAAAGGCCCCTGGGACACAGCATCAACAGAGTTAGCCTTATGTTGGATGATGCCCTGTGAAGTACATTCTGTCTGCATCACCCCTCTAGGGTGTATAGTTTTGCAGTGTTCAAAAAACCATACCATAGATCAGGCATCCTCAAACTGCGGCCCTCCAGCTGTTGGGAAACTACAACTCCCATCATTCCCACTGTTATAGATTATATAAATGCATGAGGATTGTAGTTTCCAACAGTGGGGCCGCATTTGAGATGCCTGCCATAGAGGGCCTGATTTTAAGTGCTATAAATAAATACCACCACACAGTACTCCATTAATAGAAATATACTTACAAATAACAGCTTCATATATAAAGTAATCTGATTAAAGTTATATACAAAGAATGGTCTTTATAAGCTACAGGTGACAGGTCATCTTTTGCATGTTCTTCAGCAGCTGAAGCATTATTCCTGCCTGCATAGTTTGCATATACCATAGAACTGACCATCACCATATTCAGAGGGTGTTTGCTTTGAGGTGTTTTCAAACAGTATTTCACAAAAGTGAGTATATCTATCCCATTTTCTACTGTAAATTTTGTATTATATTTTCATGGGACAACACTAACGAGATGATACTTTGATACAATGTGAAGTAGTCAGTGTACAGCTTGTATAACAGTGGAAATTTGGTCTGTCCTCAATATAACTCAACACGCCACCATCAATGTCTAAACCGCTAGCAACAAAAGTAAGTACACCCCTAAGTGAATATGGAGCAGCTGTGCCCAATTTGCCATTTTCCTAGACAATGTCATGTGACTCATAAGTGTTACAAAGTCTCAGGTGTGAATGGGGAGCAGGTGTGCTAAATTTGGTGTTATCGCTCTCACACTCTCTCATACTTGTCACTGGAAATTCAATATGGCACCTCATGGCAAAGAACTGTCTGAGGATCTGAAAAAGAGAATTGTTGCTCTACTTAAAGATGGCCTAGGCCACAGGTGTCAAACTGCCGGCCCTCCACCTGTTGGGAAACTACAACTCCCATCATGCATTTGTATAATCTATAACAGTGGGCATGATGGGAGTTGTAGTTTCCCAACAGGTGGAGGGCCGGCAGTTTGACACCCCTGGCCTAGGCTATGAGAAGATTGCCAACACCCTGAAACTGAGCCGCAGCACGGTGGCCAAGACCATGCAGTAGTTTATCAAGACAGGTTCCACTCAGAACAGGCCTCGCCATGGTCGACCAAAGAAGTTGAGTGAACATGCTCAGCATCATATTCAAAGATTGTCTTTTCAAAATAGACATATGAGTGCTGCCAGCAGTGCTGCAGAGGTTAAAAGGGTGGGGGGGGGTCAGCCTGTCAGTGCTCAGACCGTATGCCACACACTGCATCAAATTGGTCTGCATGATTGATGTCCCAAAAGGAAACCTCTTGAAAAGATGATACACAAGAAAGCCTGCAGCCTAATTGGAGCTGAACTGCTTTCAAGTGTTTCTGTGTCCCCAGAATGCAGATAAAGTTAAAAACTGAAAGAGCAGGAAGTCATTGGTTCCCTGCCTCCTTATTTTCTGTGGTAGGCAGGGGAGGACTGGGCCAGTTTCTCATTAGACAGTAAGGGTCACAAAATCCTACAAAATTGTGTAGATCGCCCTTCTGCCACCCAAACAGCTCTAATCTGTCAGTTCATGGACTTCACAAGACCTCCGAAGGTTTCCTGGTCTATGTGACACCAAGACATTAGCAGCAGATCCTTTCATTCATGTACATTGCATGGGGGCTTATGTTTCTAGCACATCCCACGGATGCTCTATCGGACTGAAATTTGGGTTAGTTGGTGGCAAAGACGACATGTTTTATTCTTTGATCTATTGATCACATCAGCCCTAAGCAATTTTTGCAATGTGACAGCCTTATCGTGCTGATAGAGACCACTGCCATTAAGGAATAATGCTGCCATAAATGGGAATAATAGGTCTGCAACAATGTTTAAGAAGGTGGTAATTTTGTAATGCACCCGATCTCGGGGGCGTGCGGGAGGTGGGGCTCACTAGAACTATAGTGAAGCTACATATTTATAGCTTTCATACGGCATTTCTGGCCGCATTACAGCTGGAACAGGTATACCACTTTCAAAGTGGTATACCTGATCCCGAACTGTCGCCCGAGCGCTAGAATGCGCCTGATTTATGACCCGCTATAGAGCGGGTTCATAAATAAGGCACATTCTAGGCAATTAATATGCGCATTAAATTTGGTGTGTTAACGCAAAATTTCATGCATGTCACCCACAGTGTTTCAGCTTGACACAACTGAACTATACAATAGAAAAGACAAAACAATCCAACACAATAGAACTAGACAGAACCAATTTTTCTATACTCTGCAAGCAGACCGCCATTTTTTAGTTGAGCTTTATAAAGTATGCTGATGAGCTTAGGTGCACAACCAGGTCAGTTGACAAGCAAGGATCCTGAGCAGTTGCCATGCAACCATTGCTAACAAACAGACAACAGAAGACAGACATAACACAGAAACTCCTGCTGACCTAATAAGCAGGAGAGGATGAAATGGCAATAAAGTTCCTGCCCTTTGTAATACTGGCACCTTTCTGTCCTACACACTACTAAGTTTTTCAGCAATTCTATGCATAGTAACTTTTCTGTGTGATCAGACTTGAAGGAATACTCTTTGCTCCTAAAATATATCAATGAGCCCTTGGACCTGATTATACTGTCACTGCTTCTTTGGAAGTCCTACATAAGACCACTTTTGGTAGGTACTAATTATTGTATACTATCTTCCCACAAGACATAGGGCCACATGTATGAAAACTGTCTAGGTCTAAGACTTTCTTTGTTGCCCATAGCAACCAATCACAGTGCCCCTTTCATTTTTTCAGAGCACTATATGAGAAGAAAAGGGAACTCTGATTGGTTGCTATGGGCAACAAACAAATTCTTAGACCCAGTTTTCATACATGTGGCCCTTAATGTTTTGGAGACCCAGTCCCCTAGCGTCCCAATGTAGCCCCTGTCTTTACGGTATGTTCATGTGTTGTCTTTTGGCATGTATTTTGACCCATATTTCAGGCTTAATTTCGCCAAAATACATGCCAAAATATTTCCCAAACTATTTACAATACAATAGCCATAGACATCAATGTTAAATACACGGCGTCAATCACACGCCTCGTATTTTACAATCATAATTTGCCGTGTGTCTGCAAGTGCCGTTTACGTAATACGTCGTGTGCACATACCCTTACGCTCGCTCACTTTTCCTGCTTCCAACACATCAACTTGCTGTCTATTATATCCTACTTTGTGACAGATGCCATTGTCACCAGATAATCAGTGTTCACCTCTCCTGTACTGGTTTTAGTATTATGCCTGATATGCTTCCTGGAAGAGTTAACTATGCCATTCCGCAGCACTTTGAAAACACATGAAGACTTTGCACCTTTTAATTATTTAGGCAACAGGAGATTTTTTCTTCAGCTGATAAGGTAGTGAGGAGATTGAAAGAACCTTAATGATCGTGTAGGACAGAAGAAGCAGCAAGTCAAGATGGGTGAGTAAAGGCCAGACACTGCTGGCAAACTATATCTTATTCAGTTATTAGTACAAGGCAGATCACTAGTATGCTAAAGAGGGTTTTCACATAAATCAGTAAGACTGCAGGAAGATCCACACATATTTCTGCTGTTATTATTAAACCGTTTATACACCCCTAAAAGCATTTATAACTTAGATGCTTTTTAAGCCATAATTGAGGTCCTGCTGTAAAATTGTAACTACAGGCAGTCCCCGACTTACACCGTTTCGACTTACATCTGTAACCTAGTTACAAACGGAGACTTATGGGGAATGCTGGCACTTGTGGTTCCATGTTCACAGCAGATAGTAGCTGTGGAATTACAAGTGGCAGCATGCCACAGCAGCACATGAGGTGAAATATTCTTAACAGGGGCACAGACAGCAAAACAAATGTAAAAAACCCTTCCCTGCAATATCTGAAGAAAAAAAAAACTTTTGTGCTTGAGTTACATTTAGTAAATAGACCTGTTCCAACTTACATACAAATTCAACTTAAGAACAAACCTACAGTCCCTATCCCGTTTGTAACCTGGGGACTGCCTGTATTTCACATTTCAGATATAATCTGCTATTTCAAGAAATGTATTTCACACTGCCAAAATGTGCCCTTTTTTACTCCCTAATCCCCTCTGCTTGATTATTGCTTGGAGACTGGCAATGCATGTGTTCCAGGTTTTATGCTACTTTAACACAGCGTATTCAGATACAGGGCTATGGCAAAAATCGGAATCTGTGCCCCGGGTAACGGAAGGATTAGCTATGACTCTGCTGTGACATGTGCCCTTTACTTATAACAGCAGAGGTTGGAGTTAATGATTTTAATAACATTATTATTGTGCATATGTTTTCTTCTTGCTTCCCTCTACCATGGCAGTAGCACAGCAGCAATCACTAACTGCCCCTAAGCCCTGAGGTTTCTTAAAAGTGTAGATAAACTCAGCTGCTGAGGGTTTAGCAACTATTAGGGTATGTTCCTACGGCGCGTTGACTCCATGTTTGCATACGTTTTTAGATGTGTGTTTGGATCCGTGTTTCAGACCCTAAACAGACCCAAATATGCATCTAACAATGTGCAGTGTGATTTACATTGCTTTCAATGTAAAACACGCATCAACGTTCCGACGAGTGATCGCCAATGCGTCTTTGTGATGCATCTTTCAGATTCATTCAAAGAATTAACTTTTTGAAATTTTTGATCTGTTTGACGCAGCAGATGCCCTATTTAAAACTATATGGTGCATTTCTGCTGCAGCAAAAACACATCCAAACACGCAACTGCATGTTGGATGCGTGTTGGATACATTTTGGATGCAATTTACGCAGAGCTTTTGAATGTCTGTTGTTCTGTATGCGGTAGACATTGTGCTATTTATTATGTCTTTATCATTTTCAGACTTTTTCTATTGCCTCTGCATTTTGGCCCTCGTATGCTCAACATCAACTCGTCACCGCAGGAATCCAAGACGGGGAGACCCTTTTGATGAGAATAGTATGTGTTTTATGTTCTACATTGTTTGTAAAACCAGATTTGGAGTGCTCACATTGCAATAAATGAATGCAAAATACACTGGTGCATGAAGACAGATAGATAGATACTGTACATCTCTATCTATCTATCTATCTATATATCTATCTATCTATCTATCTATCTATCTATCTATCTATCTCTCTATCTATCCCTAATTCATGTTTGTTTTTGTTTTTTGTAGATGGCCAAAACAACAATGTGAAAAGAGGGGGTATGTTTTTATATGCATTTTATGTAAACACTGTGTTACATAAATCCAAAAAATATCAATCACATGATCTCAAAAACTGTATTACCAATAAGACAACATGTATATTCAGCAAAGGTTTTAAAGGCATTGTCCACCTCATAAAAAGGCATTGTGGTAGGTCCCAGGCCCCCAGTAAACAAAAGGTTATGCTCACCGTCATCTGGTTCCAGAGGCAAGTCTATCCAGTTTTCTATTGCCACACAATTGCTTCTGAATGGGAAGGCCAATCTGTGACTGCAGAGCATAATAGGCCTTTGTTCTTTTTTTGTAATTAGATGACATATATAATGATGTTTTTTCATTTTGAAAAAAAAGCCGAAAAAAAATCTATCCTTATACATTGTGAAAATTTTTTTGTCCAGTTGTAACAAATGAATGAGGCAAAACATTAATTTTTAAATTTATATAAAATACTCAAAAGATTACTATATACAGTACTTTTTTCTTTTAGAAACCCTAAACATGTTGGGTGGTTCTTTTAAAATATATAAGTGATTACAGTTACATTTAGTGACTCACCGGAGACGTCTTTTCTGATCAGCGTCGTTCACTTTCCCTTTTCTTCCCCAAATCCGGTTTCACACCTTCAGGCTGATTGCTCCCGGCCAAGACTCGTCCCTGAGGATTTGGACACAAATATCTTAGAATCCTCACATTTCCAGCAACTCCTTAATTATAGGTTTAGCAGTCCCCTCAGTTAGGTATATAGGGGCACTGAAGCAGTATATGGGGCCACAGGCAGGTATATAGGGACACAGGCAGATAAATAGGGCCACAGGCAGATATATAGGGGCCACAGGCAGGTATATAGGGGCCACAGGCAGGTATATGGGGCCAAAGGCAGTATATAGGGGGGCACAGGCAGTATATGGGGCCACGGGCAGGTATATAGGGGCACTGAGGCAGTATATGGGGCCACAGGCAGTATATGGGGGCACTGAGGCAGTATATAGGGGCCACAAGAAGGTATATAGGGGCACTGAGGCAGAATATAGGGTCACTGAGGCAGTATATGGGGTCACTGAGGCGGTATATGGGGGCCACAGGCAGGTATATAGGGACACAGGCAGTATATGGGGGCCACAGGCAGGTATATAGGGACACAGGCAGTATATGGGGGCCACAGGCAGGTATATAGGGACACAGGCAGTATATGGGGGCCACAGGCAGGTATATAGGTGCACAGGCAGCATATGGTGGCCACAGGCAGGCATATGGTGGCCACAGGCAGGCGTATGGGGGCCACAGGCAGGCGTATGGGGGCCACAGTCAGGGATATGGGGGCCACAGGCAGCATATGGGGGCCACAGGCAGGGATATGGGAGCCACAGGCAGGGATATGGGGGCCACAGGCAGGGATATGGGGGCCACAGGCAGAATATGTGGGCCACAGGCAGGGATATGGGGGCCACAGGCAGAATATGGGGCCACAGGCAGGCATTATAGGGGCACAGGCAGCATATGGGGGCCACAGAGAGGGATATGGGGGCCACAGGCAGCATATGGGGGCCACAGGCAGGCATTATAGGGGCACAGACAGGGATATGGGGGCCACGGGCAGTATATGGGGGCCACAGGCAGGGATATGGGGGCTACAGGCAGCATATGGGGGCCACAGGCAGGCATTATAGGGGCACAGGCAGGGATATGGAGGCCACAGGCAGTATATGGGGGCCACAGGCAGGGATATGGAGGCCACAGGCAGTATATGGGGGCCACAGGCAGGGATATGGGGGCCACAGGCAGTATATGGGGCCACAGGCAGGGATATGGGGGCCACAGGCAGTATATGGGGCCACGGGCAGTATATGGGGGCCACAGGCAGGCATATAGGGGCACAGGCAGTATATGGGGGCCACAGGCAGGGATATGGGGGCCACAGGCAGGGATTTGGGGTCCACAGGCAATATATGGGGGCCACAGGCAGGGATATGGGGTCCACAGGCAGGCATTATAGGGGCAAGGAAGGATATGGGGGCCACAGGCAGGGATATGGGGGCCACAGGCAGTATATGGGGGCCACAGGCAGGGATATGGGGGCCACAGGCAGGGATTTGGGGTCCACAAGCAGGCATTATTGGGGCAAGGCAGGGATATGGGGGCCACAGGCAGTATATGGGGGCCACAGGCAGGGATATGGGGGCCACAGGCAGGGATTTGGGGTCCACAGGCAGGCATTATAGGGGCACAGGCAGGGATATGGGGGCCACAGGCAGGCATTATAGGGGCACAGGCAGTATATAGGGGCACTGAGGCAGGTAAACGCTATAAAAATAACAACATTCATACTCACCTTAACTCCCCCGGCGAGCGCGCTCCGTCCTCTTCAGCCCGCGCTCCTCCGGCAGCTCCTCGGGCGCACGGCCTATGACGCGCTGTGCGCTGAGGAGAGGCAGCGTCGCGATGACATCACATCATCACGACGCTGCCGGCTGAGGCGCACGGAGCCGCGGCGGGTCCTCAGCGCTGTGAGGACCCGGCGGGGCCCCGCCTGTGTCGGACCTGCGGGTCCGACACTGTCTGCGGGGCAGGGAGCATCTCGTCTCTGCCCCGCAGAAGCCCTCAGCTGAGTGTGGGGTCCAGCGGACGCACATACAGCTAAAGGGCCAGTCGGTGCTCCAGGCCCAGGGCAGAGGCCTGGAGCCCGGGAGACTCGGGGCACCGGGTGTTTTCTTCGGGGCCCGAGCCCCGAATAAAACAGCCTAGCGACGCCCCTGATGGAGGGCATGTGAGTGCTTGTCTTATTGGTATTTTTGCATTTGTGCAATCTTCCCATGTATTATACTGTGGCTTTTCTGCATGCTGGTGTGAATAGGTATCAAGTTAATGTGCAGTTTTTTCATCTAATTGTTGCCCTAGTGGTGGGGTGTATGAGCTTCTGCTCAGCAATTAGCTGCACCTGTTTATCTTTCCCAAGTAGCATAGGGGCCAGTGTTGCCTCCTTCAGTCTAGTTCATCCATTGAGCTGTAAGTATGGCCTATGCAGTGTCATTGTCAATAGTGGCCACAGAATCTAGTTGGTTGACAGAGGGAGGGGGCTCCCTCTGTATAGCCAATCGGCACCCTGTAAATAAGATCTCAGGGTGCTGATGGTTGTCATGACCCCGTCCGGAAGGGGAGAGATAGAAGACACCGCCACTAAAATGGTCTTTATGAGGTCTTCTGGGATGTGACCCTTTCTTTTTATTGGAACATAAACTGGGGTACACCCCTTACATATTAAAACAAAACTGTTTATTAGCTGAATCATAAAGGCAAAATGTTACTTGCCAGTCAGATTCATATTTGGCAAAATGTACTTATTTTGTAGAAGAATATTTTTATATAAAACACATCTCATCCTGTTGCTTAGCTTCTCTTACAAAAATTAACTTGTTCATATACTTGCTCGCGACTTATCAATATTAAATCACAGACTCAAACTTGCAAAATATCTAAATATATTTAACCTTACAGAACTGGACAGTCTCATGATTCATTCTATTATTATATTTTTTATATTAAAGCCTTTTTGAAATAACTACAAGGAACGGTTGTTACCATTGAATACAAAATGGTTGTTACTGTTGAGCAAAGTTCATGTTCAGTTTAGATGTATCTTAATTACTTTCTACCACATTAGTTCATAAATTATTTATGGTCGAGCTGCAGATCTTATTGTTTCACATCTGGATCCATCCATTCTAGTATTCTGTTTTAGTTTTGTAGAACATTATATAAAGGTGATTATTTTTATTTTTGTTTAGTTTTTACTACATGTGAAAAGACCATTGTATTAACCTACATTCTTATTTGTAGAATTACCAAAAGACTGCAGTGAAATTCCACGAAACTCCAAAAGTGGAATCTATGCAATCAACCCTGAAGGTCTGCACCCATTGATTGTCTACTGTGATATGACTACAGGAAGTGGTGGCTGGATTGTCATTCAGCGTAATAGTTTTAATTCAGAGATAATCTGGGATGAATCCTGGACTACCTACAAATATGGCTTTGGGAATGTAGAGAACGACTACTGGTTGGGTATAGAGTACATCCACCACATTACTAAGCAGAAAGTGTATCAGGTGCGGATTGTGATTAAAGACAATAATGATGAAGAAAAATACGCTGATTACAACCTCTTCAGTGTAGAAGATGAAGCTAATGGCTACAGATTGAGATTAGGCACCTACACAGGTACAGCTGGAGATGCCATGTCTTCTATTCAGGCAGGGTCCACACATGACAACATGAAGTTCACATCAAAGGACAAAGACCAAGATATCTATTCTGCTAACTGCGCAACCAGCTATGGGGGTGCCTGGTGGTATGCTGCCTGTTTTGCTAGCAAACTCAACAACAAAAATGGCATTCAGTGGTATGGACTTTGTTCCGGTAACTGCAAAGGATCCACCATGATGATCCGTCCAGCTGATTACTGTATATCTTAAATTTTTGGGGAAATTCTCTATTTAGATTTACAGAGCATAAAAACAAATTTGTAAAATAATTGTTATTTGATGTAGAATTTTTAGGTTTTTGTGTCAATAGGTTATCACCCCCTTTGGCTCGTAAAAAGGGTTTAACCTAACATTAATGCTAAGTGCTAACAAACCTTAATAAACCATATCGCCTACTCGTCATCTAAAATCACTCTTGTAACTATAAGGTCTGTATAATAGAACATAAACCTTTTAGTACACCATTTAGTGACATAATCTGTAAAACAAGACCGTATTCAGAATGGAGCCTAAAGGGAAGTCGTCATGACAGAGGTTGGAAAAGTAGGAGGGAGTTAGGTCTAGGATGGGGTACATAGTTTATAGAGAAGGTCATGGGTGGCATAGTGGCCATTTTGTGGTAGCACCTTTGAAAAAAGCCCCTCCCCACCGCCATTTTTTATCACTTGTGCCATGGTCTAATTTTTTTCCAATATTTTGGGACTACCCATTTTTAGATGATGGGTAGGAGCCTTGCAGCTGGAGAAAAATGAGGCTAGTGTTTGTAGCAGACTGGACTCCACATGTTGGTGATATTATTATTATTATTATTATTATTTATTTTAGAGCGCCATTAATTCCAGGGTGCTGTACATTTAAGGGGGGGAATTAATACAAAACAAATGTTAACAAATAAATGGTGACAAAAATGCTATAACTGAAACAGAGGGGAAAGAGGACCCTGCCGCAGGGGGTTACAATCTAAAAAAAAGAAGGGGGAAAAGAAGGGTGGGGCAACATTTTTTGGGGGGCCCGGGTTTTTATGGTGGGGGGGGGTTAGTGTGGGTTGTAGGTTCCTGAAGAGATGGGTTTTCAGGTTGCTTTTGAAACTGGTGAAATTTGGGGAAGAGTTGATTTTTTGGGGGGTTAAAGGGAGTTCCAGATTTGGGGGGGGAAAGCAGGGGAGAATTTTGGGGGAAAAGCGGTTATGTGGGGGCTGTAGGGGGAGCAGAGGGAAGGCTGTGAGAGGGAGATTGCGTGAGGGGAGGTATCGGGAAATTAGGGCAGAGATGTATGGGGGGGGAGAGGTTAGGGAGAGCCTTGTAGGTCAGGGTTAGTAATTTGAACTGAATTCGTTGGAAATGGGCCCCAGTGAAGGGATTGGCAGAGGGGAGAGGCAGGGGAAAAAGTAGGGGAGAAGAGGGAAATCAGACGGGCAAGAATTGAGGATGGATTGGAGGGGAGCGAGGGTGCGTGGGGGGCCACTGAGAAGGATTTTGCAGTAGTAAAGGGGGAATGAGGGGCCGGGGACTAGTTTTTAGTAGTGTCAAGTTGAGGAAGGGGGCGGATCGTGAAATATTTTTCGGTGGGGGGGGGCAGGCGAGGTGAGGGCTTGGATGTGCTTTTTAAAGGAAAATTTAAAAAGGGGGTAAAAGGTTCCCCAAAGGGGAGCGGACTTGTGAGGGGGAGAGGGTGTGGGCCATTAACAGTGATAGGAGATCAGGTGGGGGAGGGGAAAAAGGGGCGTGGGAAAAAAAAGATAATTCTGTTTATCTACATTTAGTTTTAAGCGGGGAGGAGGGAAAAGGAGGAATGGATGATTGGCTTTTGGGGTCCGGGAGGAAGAGGTTATATCGGACCGGAATATAAAACTGTGTGCTCCGCGTACAGGTTTAGTTTAAAACCTGTAGGCTATGACTGAACCCCGACCAAGAGTGTAGATAGAAGAGGAGTGGCCCGGACAGACCCCCGAGGGGCACCAAAGAGACGGGGGGTTTGGGGGGCGGGGGTGTTTGGGGGTGAGAGACCGAAAGTCCCTTTTAGAAGGTTTGAAGGATCCAGGGGAGGGGAGGTCCGTGTTTCCCAGGGGGGAGAGGATTTGTAGCAGGATGGGTGGGCGACAGGCAAAGGCAGAGGACAGTTTGAAGGGAAGCAGGTAGTGGGTGAGGTTTAGCAGTTACAGGTCGTTGGTGACCCTTTGGTTTTGGGGAGTTTCGGGGATGGTTGGGTTGAAGCCTGATTGGGTGGGTCAAGGGAGAGTTGGGGGAGGGTGGGGAAGTGAAGATAGATGCGTTCCAGGATTTGGTTTAAAAAGGAAAAGGGAGTGAGATGGGCGATAGTTTTGGGCAGTGAGGAGGGGTGAGAATGGTTTCTTTAAAGGGTGGGGGGGGAAGGTCGCATGTTTTAAATAGGAAGGGAAGATCCAGAGGTTAATGAAAAATTGAAAAGGGGGGTAGGGGGTTTGGGGAAGATAACAGTGCTGAGGTCTGGGTTGAGGTAATGGCAGTGGGTCAAGGTTTTACAGGTTGTGAGGTTGGATTTGGAAAATAAAGGGGAAAGGTTATCGTGACTAACAGTGGGAAGCAGGTTATGTGAAGTGTTTACTGGGGACTGTGTCAGGGTTTGAGGGTGGGTGGTGGCGATGGTAGGGGTATAGAGGTGGGTGGTGGGGACTGAGGGGTGAAGCTTTCTATGAGGAGGTTGATCTTATGTAAGAAATGAGTGGCAAAGTTGTCTGCTGATAGGAGAGATGGGGGAGGAGGTGCAGGGGGCCGAAGGAGAGAGCTGAAGGTGTTGAATAAATGTCTGGGGTTGTGAGACAAGAAGGATAGGAGATTGGTGAAGTAATCCTGTTTGGGCGGTGGTGAGTGCAGACTTAAATGTTGTGTACCCGATTGTTTGTATGAGGTGAAGTCGTCGGTGGAGCGGCTTTTCTTCCAGCGGCGTTCTGCAATTCTGGGCAATTCTGGGCAAGCAATAATACTAATAATACTAATATTTATTGCCGCTGAGTCAGTGATTATTGGCTAGTGGTAAAAAGTTGTGGGTTCTCCAGAAAAGGTATAGAGTAATCGTTTGGGCTTTGAGGACCTCCCTCTTCATTCTGATTCAATGTTATTGTGTATGTGGTGTTTATTCTGTTTGTTTTGTTAATAAAATGGCTGCTGTGGTCAATTTAATCCATCTAAAGTGTCATGTCTTTATTTGGGGATTAGGCTCCTAGGAGGGTGGAGGGTTAAACTGACTAGAGCGAGTGGACAATAATACTGTTAAATTTAGGAGCACTAGACTACCAAAAATACTGGGGCATTTAACCAACAAGAATTTATAACTAGAGCTGTAATCAAGTCTGTCTATATTCAATCAATCGTCATTGCCATGGCAGAATTATTTGTAAGGAGCCTATATTGCAGTACAATATACTGTAATCATAATGGTTATGTATGTGACTGTAGGCACTAATCTCCATAGAAGAGAGCCACATGGCCAGCATGTAAATCCGCATTTCTCTGGCAGTGGCTGCTGCACAGGAAATGACTGTCTGGCTCAAATTTTTACCTTGTGGATCCGGGTCATGGCACCCCTGATAAACAGCTACGTACTTCTGCAGCTCCAATATGATGAGAGTTGTCTATGATGACACAATCGCTAAATAACAGAACAAATTGCAAATTGTTTGATTCACTTCACCATTGAAAAAGTATTGCTCAAATTATAGAATGAACTTCCAATACTTGATGACCGGACACAAGCAGAATATGTACACAAATTACATCTACAACATAATAAACTAGTAGATACCGTGGAGCTGACTTTGCACAAGACTTCATGGGTCGAATACCAGTTAATTAAATTGTTATACTGGTTTCCTTAAAGGGGTTGTCTAAGTACAAAGATTAGTTTTCAACATGTAGGGAACAGTAAATGATGATGTTTTCCAAATATATTGTTTTGTTCATTTTTTTTTGTTGAGGAGCTACAAGGGATTTTATCACCTTCTGAGGGCTTTCAGGCTTCTCTAGTTACCGCAGTGTTTGCTTGTTCCCCCCCCTGTGTTTGTTTATTGATAACAGGGGGGTTTCTCTCACACAGGTCACGCCAGAATGCGGCACCCTGAGAAATTGTGTTTTATTGATTTTTCGACGAAATAACTAATTACTACTGTTTACTTTAGCTTGAAACTCCCAGGACCTGGTGCAGGAGTTGTTTATTAATTAAACAGAAGCTAAAATTTCAAGGAGCTCATACCCTATTGCCTTTAGTTTGCCGGGAAATTTTTTACAAGATGCATGAATGAAAGAATGCTACTTAATCTATGAATCAGTAAGTTGAGACAACCTTTCTTTAATAGAAGGTACAAATGGATGCTTTGACTGCATATGACTAAATCAATTGCCACACTGTTGCTCCTTTAGAGCTTCTTCACACAGTTTCTGTATCACACAGTATTTTTTCAGAATTTATTTTCATTTATTGAACATGTATTTTTTTATGAAGTTTTTGGTTGCATTTTCTATTTAGTGTCATAAAAGAATTTTTCAAGTTATATAGGAAAGCCTATGCTATAACCTAAGAGACAACTGTCTAAAAAAAAAACATTGACCGAAACACCCTACAAAACGCCATAACCCAAGATGTGTAGTATGCAACGCATTTTAAATTGTACTCTATACAGGGCCGTCTTCTCCATTGGACAGGATAGGCGGTTGCTCGGGGGCCCCATGAGCACAAGGTGCCCGCCCGGGCAGACACCTACCCTGTCCAGTGCAAACAGTAACTCTGCGCTTGCGGTGGGTCCAGACGGCAAGTCGGTGTTCAGGCCCGGACCCGTTGCACCTCTTCAGTAAGCGACGCAGGAAAAGTGACACAGCTATCACCCCTCCTGTTCCGCTGTATTAGGTTTCCCGGCCCTAGAGCCCCGGGGGAGAAAATCCCGGTGTAGTTGGATGATGTTTTGACATGCTATGTGGAAAAACCTCTCACAGAGCGAGGTCCCCAGCGGGGGAGCGCGGAGACGTGAGTAACCTTTTTTAACATTTTTTATTAGTCAGAGGGGCCGCATATCACCTACAGGGGGCCTATATAGAGGGGGCTATCACTTACAGGGGGCCATATAACCTACAGGGGCTATTACCTACAGGGGCATCTACCCACTAGAGGTGGCTCAATCTACCTATATACCTACTAGAAGGGGCCTTATACTGAAGGGGAACTACTTAATAGGAAGAGTCTGCCTACTTATCTGACTAATTTTTAAGATCTAACCTACCTAAAAGAAGCATCTTCCTTTCCGCCTGTCTACTTTGGGACAGCTGTCTACTATATGGAGTGTGTTCGTACCTACTAGTGGCACAATTGGGGGCCTAATAATCTAATGGGGGCACTTTCCCTGTTTGGAATCTAACATGTTTGTGTGGTAAATTCTGCAGGGATTCATGGCTGGGAGAAGTCATCATGGTAGTCTGGACCGGATGGAGAAAGAAAAGGGAAAGAGAACGACTCATCAGATAAGACGTCACCTGTGAGTCAATAAATGTAACTGCCCTGTAATCACTTATAGGGCTGCAGAGCCTATGTAGAACTGCTATCTACCCCTATATGAAATAGTCTCCAAAAAATTGGGAATCTAGCAAGAGAACAAAGAGTGACTTTTAATGACTATATTTACTATTTTGCCATAGGCAAACTTAAACTCTATCAGTTCTCAATCTATAAAGCACTAAATTGTTACTTTTATTATGTATAACACTTATCCTCGATACACACTATTTAAAAACCTGATTTCTAACCTCTCAATTTATCCCTTTCTAATTGTGAAGGAATAACTCTTTTTCTATTATCAAGTCTGGTGGTACACCACCTATTAACAGGGGAACCTTATATATACAGTTATTAACTAACTCCAATAAGGGATCCAAAATATCCTACTTGGGCAGTCATCCCTAATCCAATGGACATAAAACATATAAGGTTTCCTTGTGAGACCCTCTGTAGCGGGTGACACTGTAGAAAGAGGTAAGAAATCACAAATTAAAATGTCATGCCTGACCTCCCCAACATGTTTCACCAACTAAATGGCTTCATCAGGGGATAGAGGGAATAGAGGACCGGACCTCTATATGGTCACTGTATGGTGATAGTAGTGGTCTTAATGTAATGGTGTATATTCAGAAACAGTACAATGGTATTATTCAAACCTATTATGGTGGTGTTATTTGGTCCTTGTATATTATTGTTATTGGAATTATTGGTCTTGGTATATTGATTTGGTTAGTAACAGTATGATGGTATTAGTCACTTCATGGTAATGGTATGTGGGGTATTATTTGGTCTTTGTGTATTGTTGTTATTGGTAACATTGGTCTGGGTATACTGTTTTGGTCAGTAATATTATGATGATATTAGTCACTATATAGTGGTGCTATTGTGGCCCTTGTACTGACACCCACAGAATACAGATAACATGTCAATTAAACTGTTCAGCATAAACTCCAACAAAAATTAAACCCACAAAACAGAAGACACAATGGCATTTTTCCTGTTCATCCCACAATTTTTTTTTTTTTGAGTGTGGGGAGTGGGGAGGGGCTCAAGAGGAAACGGACACTTTGGCTAAATAACTTGTTTTTTTTGGCCAACTTTGAAATGAATTTTATTCAATTGGACAAATCCTTTTAATAGAAATAATTATCTGCAGCACAATACACCCCATCTGTCACGCCAAGTAGGGAACCTGTTGTTGAAAATTATTGGTGCACAGATTATGTTTGGGAGTATGGTGGCCCCATGCTGAAGTTTTGCACATGGGCCCATAAGTCTTTAGCTACACCCCTGGTGGGCCATATAACCTACAGGGAGCCATATAACCTACAGGGGGGCTATAACCTACAGGGGGCTATATAACCTACAGGGGGCCTATAACCTACAGGGGGGTATATAACCTACAGGGGGCTATATAACCTACAGGGGCCATCTTACCTACAGAGGCATATTACCTACAGAGGCCATATTTACCTACAGGGGACATTATACCCCCAGGGGGCATTTTACCTTTAGGGGGCATATTTACCTACGGTGAGTAATATATACCTACAGGAAGCTACATACCTACAGGAGGTTATACATCTAAAGGAGGCTATATACCTACATGGGGCATATACACCTGCAAGAAGCTATACACTTACAGGAGGCTATATACCTACCGGGGGCATTATAACTACAGTAGGAAGTACACCTACCTACAAGTCGCTGTATATATACCTTTCTACAGGGGGCTGTATATATACCTATCTACAGGAGACTGTATATTTACCTATAAATGGGGGGGAGGGTAATGTATATCTACCTACAGGGGGCTTTAGTCACTGTCATGTGATCTTGACCTGAGCTGGTGTCTGACCACTTTGTGGTCTCTATATGGTCGTGTTAATGGTTATAAGTTAATGTATATATTTGTTCCTGTGAGTGATTGAGCTGGTTGGGGGGCCCAGTGCACAGCTCTGCCTAGGGGCCCATAAGGCTATTAAGACGGCCCTGACTCTATACCTCACTTTAAAAAAGTGTTTTTAAGTAATAAACAACATGGAAAAACACCATGAAAACTGTGTAATTTTTCTGCAAAAAGGCTGTGTGTCAAACCAACCATAAATTTATACAGCTTTATAACTAAACTCTCCCATAAACTTATACAGCTATGTAACTAACCTTTTACATAATGTAATAAACCTATGTTTAACCCTTTAAGGACTTAAGGACCCATTTTTGTTTTCGTTTTTTCATCCTTGTCTATAACGTTCTGTTTTCTCGCTGTATGAGGGCTTTTCTTTTTTGAAGGACCAGTTGTATTTTTAATGGAACTATGTAATATTTTGAGAAATCCCCCCCACCCCCAAAATGTGTGGGTTAGAAAGTAAAAACACAATTGCACCATTTTTTTTTACCATGTGCTTTAAATGACATATTATCTTTCTGAGGGTCAATAGTATTGTGACAATACCAAATTTATAAAGTTTTTTTTTAAGTTTTGCTACTTTGAAAAATATTTTATCAAATGATTTTTATTTTTACATTGAAAGAAGAGCTTGTTTTTATAAAGCTGTTTTTATTGTTGCCATTTTTAGGGTACACATGACTTTTTTTATCACTTTTTCATCCATTTTTTTCTGAAAAGCAGTGTTTTTTTCTTTTTAAGGTGTTCACTCTGCATGGATATAAAAATTATTACCGTATATACGCGAATATAAGCTGAGTTTTTCAGTAAAAAAATGTGCTGAAAAAGCCTTCTTCGGCTTGAGTCACCGTCAGCATCCAGGCGCTGCCATGGCCCGGTCGTCGTCGGCGATCTCTTCAGCTGTATGCGACTCCTCTGGGAGTGCATACAGCTGACACTCGAGTCACCCGTCGGCTGCCATGGCCCGGGTGCCAGTGGAGAGCTCTTCAGCTGTATGTGACTCCTCTGGGAGAGCATACAGCTAAAGACATTATTGCGGAGCATAGAGCGAGTGCTCCCTGCTCCGCAATAGGAACAGGTGGCATGCTGTGTCATCACGCTGCCTACACGTCCTGATGACATCATGCCCTCTGTGTCGGCAAGAAGACGGAGCGCAAGGAGAGCCTAGGAGCAGTGGGGGAGAGAGGCGAGTACTTGTATTCTTTATTTTTTAAAAACCCTGCCTATAGCTACCTATATGGGACATGTACCTGCTTATACATGACTATGGAGGACATATATCTGCCTATACCATCCTATACCTGCCTATGGGGGACATATACCTGCCTATACCTGCCTATGGGGGACATTTACCTGCTTATAACTGCCTATGGGGGACATATACCTGCCTATGGGGCTCATATATCTGCCTATACCTGTCTGTACCTGCCTATGGTGGGCACATTCATGCCTATACCTGTCTATGGGGGACATATACCTATCTATACCTGCCTATGGGGGACATATACAGTGGATAC
This sequence comes from Phyllomedusa bahiana, assembly GCA_025379985.1. Classification (NCBI taxonomy): domain Eukaryota; kingdom Metazoa; phylum Chordata; class Amphibia; order Anura; family Hylidae; genus Phyllomedusa; species Phyllomedusa bahiana. Next base: position 194,136 of record JAODAL010001392.1, read on the forward strand.
GGAAAGTATTCAGACCCCTTTAAATTTTTCACTCTTTCTTTCATTGCAGTCATTTGGTAAGATCCAAAAAGTTTATTTTTTTGCTGATTAATGTACACTCTGCATCCCATCTTGAAAAAAAAACAAAAACAGAAATGTAGATACAGGCAGTCCCCGACTTACGTCGTTCCGACTTACGTCTGTCCCCTAGTTACGAACGGGGACTGGAACGACGCAAGTCAGGGACAGCTGACAGCGTCTGGGCGCTGCAGTGGCCCGGGCGCTGTCAGCAATCTTTGCAGCTGTACGCAACTCCGGGCACCGGCAGGGATCGCTTCGGCTATATGTGACTCCTCTCGGAGCGCATACAGCGGAAGACTCTATAGTGGAGCAGAGAGCGAGCGCCCCCTGCTCCGCAATAGAACTCCAGAAGGCCGCAAGCAGACTTGCGACCTTCCGGAATCTCCGGCACAGGCAGCGCGCGATGTCATCACACTGCCTGTGCGGCCTGATGACATCACGGGGGACTGTGGTGAGTATCTGTGTTTGTTTTTTTTAAATAATCCCTATCTATACCTACCTATTGGGGACATAACTGCCTATGGGGGACATAACTGACTATGGGGGACATAGCTGCCTATTTCGGACATACCTGCCTATGGGGGACATAACTGCCTATTCCTGCCTATGGACGACATATACCTGCCTATACCTGCTATGGGGGACATATACCTGCTATGGAGGACATATACCTGCCTACACCTGCTATGGGGGACCTATAGCTGCCTATACCTGATATGGGGGACCTATACATGTCTATGCCTGCTATGAGGGACCTATACCTTCCTCTGAGGGGACATATACCTGCCTATAGCTGCTATGGGGGACATATACCTGCCTATACCTGCTATGGGGGACATATAGCTGCCTATAATTACACACCATACATATACACCATACATGTACTAAATATATTGGTTCGGACTTACTTACATATTCAACTTAAGAACGAACCTACAGTCCCTAACCTGTATGTAATCCGGGGACTGCCTGTATTTTTGTACTTGCCTATACCTGCCTATGGAGGACCTTAAACTGCCTATATCTGCCTATGTAATTTTATTGGTATCCATTTTTATTTTTGAAATTTACCAGTAGCCGCTGCATTTTCCACCCTAGCTTTAAACTCAAGTCAATAAGTTTTCCCAATTTATGCTCGAGTATATATGATAGTTTAATTTTTTTACTACTTTTTATGTGATAAAAACTTACTTTATTTCACTTTAGCGTACAATAGGATTGCTATCATGGCAGAACTGTGGACCTTTATTAGATCTCTGGCTGTCATAATAAAAAAAAAAAAATGGCACTCCATGATTATGTCAAAGAGGGCTGACTGGATAAAAAATGGGCCCTCATCTCATCAGTCGCTGATGGCTGGTGTCATCTGTAATTAGCTGAGCTTGCTCCATATTCCCCATAACTATGTCATGATGTACATGTATATTATGGGCCACATGCATGAAAACTGTTTAGGTCTAAACAGAGCACTATATGAAATGAGAGGGGCGCTCTGATTGGTTGCTATGGGCAAAAAAGTGAGTTTTAGACCAATACAGTTTTCATACAAGTGGCCGTATGAGTCATAGATAGGTAAACTAATCATGGTTTAGTTTTTAATACAGGTAGTCCCCGACTTACAATGTCCCGACTTACATCTGTCCCCTAGTTAAAAACGGAGACTTATTGGACGTGCTGGCACTAGTAGTTCCATATTCCACAGCAAATAGTAGCTGTGGATCTACAAGTTCCAACACACCACAGCTACACATGAGATGAAAATGAGGTGAAATGTTCTTAACAGAATGACAGATAGCAAAGTAAATGTAAAAATCCTTCCCTTCCAAGAAAAATAAAACCTTTTGTGCTGGAGTTACAGCAGGGTAGGACGTTGAAATTTTGGCTTTTCAGTCAAACACGAAATGCACCATGGCCGAATGATCTGTCAAATTGCTGCGTATCCTGAGGTAACATCGAGCTTCCCAGAGGTTCTGGAAATGACGACCCTAATTTTTTGCCACTTGGGGCACTTTACCGTCACAGCCCTCCTGCGCCTGCCGGCCTCATTTGAATCTAACCCGGGCCCGCGCGTCAAATCCTTCCACAACTTGGACAATTGTTGACAATTATAGCTCATCTGTAAGTGTACCAGTACGGAGATACTTTGTGATTAGCTTATTGACAAGGGCACCTTGTAACAGAAAGGAATTGTCCAAAGCAGATAACCTCTTTAAGGAAAGACTCCTCTACTAAAAAAAAATCGTCAGAGACAAGTAATTGGTTTATATTTCTATCTAAGGTATCTCTAACTTGGAATCGGTTAAGAGATCTTAAAAATTAAAGTTAAAATGGAGATGTAACTAAAACTTAGAAGATACTTGCCATGCAATAAATATATGTAAAAAAGGCTATGGGTCAGGCTTGGACTGGCCCTCCTTGGTGGAGGCAGAAAAGCAGAGAGAAAAAGAGTATAAGAGGCATGTACAGTAGCTGTTGTTTGTGTCCCCAGAATAAAATCCACGTGTGGGCTTTAGAATCAACTCCACTGGTGGGTCCAGAATTAACTCCACTGGTGGGCCCCAGAATTGAATTCCAATGGTGGGCTCCAGATACTACTATAGGTCCTGGAAGCTCATGTACCCTAACCTCATCCTATCCATTAAGAATGAGGTAGTATCTTCTTCTGTTTGTTGTGTATCTAAAATTTTGAACATCAGGTAATATTGTGTAGTTATGGGGTTGTGAACTTATGATGCATAATAGTTTATTAATATATCATGAGAGATCTAATACTCCTTGACAGTGATTTGCCCCCCAACCTCTTCCCACATGAAGTGTGTCTTAAGTAAGTGGTAATGGTTGTGGAAGAATCTAGAAGAACTTTACTGGTAATTTTTGTAGTTATAATATAGTCTATAAGCAGTTGTGGCTCGGTTTATCATAAATCATGATTACCTTTTATTTTCGGCGCAAACAATAAATGCCCCTCAAACTTTTAATCAGGAATCTTTAAAGACTGTAATCCCTATCTTCTGTTATAAAATCTTGGTAGAAGCCATTAAGGAGTTAAAGTAATCCATGCTAATATGTCTTATAAACACGCAGAGACTTTGCACTCATACCTACTTCATGGTGTGGCATAATATGTTGATCTAGCAATAAGAGGATGTAAAAAGAACACAGGATAACATTAGACAGTAGAGGTCAGGCAGCAAGGAGATCAAGGAACGGGAGAATGGGTGAGTAGATTTATTAATGCAACTAAATACATTTGGGCAGAAAAGTCAGCAGGATTAGATCTGTTGTCATTAGATTATAGTAGTAATTGTCCTTTATAAGAACTGATGCTGTCAGGAAATATATGGCAGATTTAGAATTTGGATGTAGGCAAGTCACAGATGAGAACCTCAATAACAAATTGTCTACAACATTTCCAGCTGCAAAATACTGTTAACAATGGTCAGGCCTGGCTTCCGCTCAGTGTTGGACTGCAGTTCCTTTAGCCCACCTGAGAAAATAATTATGAGGGTCCACCCTCTATCTATACAGGATATGTGCTTCACCACTTTTAAATACTCTCCTAAGTCCACTTTAGGGTAATCACGTCACCAACAGGCTTTTATAGGATATCTGGTGATTGGTTCTAAAGTCAGCTTGGGCCAGTCGGAGAATCCTTTGGTAATCTGCTTGGCCAGTCTGACTGTGCTTACACTGTACAGTGATCCCTCAAGTTAAAATGGCCTTTAGGATCCAATATTTACATACATATATACATACTATAGTCTGTCTCAGGACATTGTATCTTCAAACCAGTCTCAACATAGAATGTCACAGACACTCTGCGGCACATGTGATTGACTGGATCCAACTAATTATGAATATTTGAAATGTAAAACATCTATATTAGTGCAGTGCATGCAGTGATTGGTGGTCTAGTAGCATCTCTCTACAGTACAGTGCGGTACTATATGTTCTGTACTGCTCTTTACATGTGCCATGGATGAGCGGCTCCTTTTGGCACCAGAAAATACATTCTGTATAAAGTTCATAACCCTAAGAAGCTCCTATCCTCAACCCAGAAAGTGATATGAAGTCTCCAACAGCTCTGCATTTTGTATTATGTTGAGCTGACATTCTGGGAGCTTAGGAACAAAACACCAGTTATGGTTTCATTATACAATGGTTGTCCTGGAAGCAATTAATATGGTATGTTGAGGGACCACTGTGCAAGGATTGTACTAGAGTGTTGTAGCACCCATGGGTATTAGACTGTGACACGTCTGTGTAATGAAAGTGTTTAAGGGTGTTCTCTGATTTTGAAAAACTAATTTTACAGAATGTACCCTAGTAGGGAGTTCTGGGTTAATAGAGTGATGTCACAGGTTCAGGATTCTCATCTCTTACCCGGAGTGGTGAGCAGTTATAAAGAGCATCTCTTGTTTTGGAAGACATGTCCTATTCATGTCCTGTGCATGACATGGACAAGCAATTGATTTCAATAGGCTTTGTGTAATACTTCATTTCCAGTTTCAGTGTTACATAACAGTCTTCAGGCAACCATTAATAACCTCATTGATAGCATGCCAAGGCGTATAAGTGCATGTATTTCTGAGTGTGGTATTTATACTCGATATTGCATAAATCAAAATGTTTGATCCTGTGATTTCCTTGTAATTGCCAAGTTTGATGTACCTGATAAAGTGTTTGAGTCTTCAACACAATGAACTAGACCTCTCGCCATCACCATCAGCCCATAGGTTATTTCCCTGTACACAAGAGGTTAATACTACCACCCTTTCAAATTTATAACATTAATAGAATACAATGTGTATAAAGCTGTAATATATGTATATTAAGATGTGCATGAATTTCCTGTATCTTTCTCTCTTAGGAACATTGCATTACCTGTGGATATTACTTTTGGTGTGTTCAGTCTCAACACGTCATGGTCATCGAAGACCAAGAAATGAGGATGAAGATCAGCTCGAAAGTAAATTCTCGCTTCAATTAGATCTGACTCTGGAGATATTAATTCTTTAGGGAAAATAAAACTGTAATACACTAAAAACTGATTGATCAGATGCCCAATGGTCTGACAATCCTGGCATTTCTTTATTGTACAGAACTAATTCCACTGGCAGGTCTGAGTGCAACTGGGATATTAGACAGTATGTGCCATGGTTTTCATACTGTGTGAACCTGGTGCATCACATTGCAATAATGTGGTAGTAATAGTATTCTATGGAGATGTATGTAATTGCAACCATCAATGGTAATAAGTCAGTGCATGAAAACCTGATTTTTATTATAGCAGGGGCAGAATGATTATAAAGTACAGACTATCACCACTACTAACAGAGAGAGAAGGAGGATTATCAGGTAATAGTCACATATATGCTCATCTGAATGAGCCTTAGTAAGAGAGATTCAGGAGGGTAAATTTAACTGAAGTCTAGTTAAGTCCTTTTAAGAACTCGTTTTACTTTCTATCCTCCAGCTACCACGTACCTCACCTGAGTTTGATGACCCTCACAACCCCCACCTTGCCCATTTGCCGACCACAATGCCCCATGACAAACAAAATTCCCCAACTCAGCCCCCGTGCCTTTGTGCAGGTATAATTGCCTCCAACACTTCCCAACCCCCCCCCCCCATGACCTCAACAAAGTCGCCATCCCAACTATAATGTCCCATGACTGTCACTGTATCTCTATGACAACTAAAATGCCACCTTGCTGGCCACAGTACCCCATGCCAAACACAGTGCTCCCATCTCTTGTATAAGCTCAACTTAAGCTCACTTGCTGCAAACAGACTTCTCTGTATATCCGTTATTTAAAAAGGCAGATGGCAATCACAACCCAGGATACTAAATCTGGGCAAAAGACATAAGGCTTGTATCCCTTGTGCCCAGATCTAGCAGTGCCCCTGGCTTATTCAATACATAGTTGTGCAGGGAATTATAGTTGCCTCTTCATACAAAATTATTCAAACAAATACCTGTATGTTAGGTTGTATATAGTGGCTTGTAGTTCAATGGCCCAATCATCTGCCTGGCCTGCTTAGCTATTCGTTCTCCTTTAGCATACAAAGCAAGCCTGTGGCCAAAACACTTTGGGCGACATGTCAGAAAAGAGGCGTCTCCACACCAGTTTTAAGAAGCATTAAATGAGTGAATGAAAGAACCTGTCTGGTGTGTGGTGTACCTTGCATAGTATAATTGATATGCCTAATCTAGGAGCATAGCATAACTCAGGTGCATAGTATATCATTGTTAGCATATTTGATGCACCTACAAATGTGTCGTGCCTGGCGTATAATGCACCTATTTTTAGTGTATTACAGTTTATTTATATAGGGAATAGAGCGTCAACACTTTATTGGCGCAAAATACATCAAAAAAATGGTGCAGCCCTGATTAATACTAAAACTTTACTTTCACTGGTCCAAATATTCTGCTAGCCCGCTGGGCCACACTATCTGGGTTATATTCAAAGCAAATATAACCAACGTCGGAAGATGTAGCTTTTTTGGGGTATTTGGTTGGTGTTTATTTTACTGTGACGAGTCAGCTGTGGGACCTGTGCCATATCTACAGCAATGTGTCTACTAGGATAAAAAAAACTATTTAATTTGTGTATCTTTATTCATAGGTTTACCAAAAGACTGCAGTGAGATACCACGGTATAAAGACAGTGGAGTCTACATTATACGTCCTACGGGCTTGCATCCATTGATTGTGTACTGTGACATGACTACAGAAAGTGGTGGCTGGATTGTCATTCAACGCAATAGTTTCAACTCCGAGATAACCTGGGACGAATCCTGGACTACCTACAAATATGGCTTTGGGAATGTGGAGAAGGACTACTGGTTGGGCTTAGAGTACCTTCACCACATTACTAAGCAGAAAGTCTATCAGGTGCGGTTTGTGATTCTTGATAATAATAATGAAGAAAAATACGCTGATTACAACCTCTTCAGTATAGAAGATGAAGCTAATGGCTACAGAGTTAGACTAGGCAGCTATAGAGGTACAGCTGGAGATGCCATGTCTTCAATTCAGGCAGGGACCACACATGACAACATGAAGTTTACATCAAAGGACAAAGACCAAGATATCTATGGTGCCAACTGTGCAGCTACCTATGGGGGTGCCTGGTGGTATGCTGCCTGTTTCGCTTCCAAACTTAATAACAAAAATGCCATTCATTGGCAAGGACTATGCAATGGAAATTGCCAAGGATCCACTGTAATGATCCGTCCTGCAGATTATTGTGTCTATTTGTAATATTTACAAAGCAAGAAACAAAATATTTTTTTGTAGTTTCAGGTACATAATGTCACTTTAATGCAATGTTTTTTATCTGTAAATTTTTGAGCCTGGTTATTTCAATAAAGAAGGGGACACTAATGTTCTTCTTATTTACATACGTATGAATGCAATTGAAAATAAATTGATTGTCCAGAAATACAGATAATTGTCTACAGAGTGGGGCAGACTTGTATATTTTAGTGTGTAAAGTTATAAAATTAAAGTATCTGCGATTGAAGGTATGCAAATATAAATGAGATGTTTGAACTATTTTTTTCCTTTTTATTTTTTTGACAAATGTATTTGTTTCACTACAACAGTTTACACCTAAAGGGTTTTGTCCCCACAATGATTAGCTTTAAACATGTAGGGAAAGCCAAATGAAGACTATTACCAAATACATTGCTGTTTTGATTTTGCTTTGTTCAGGTGGTAAGGGAGATTTTATCTACTGCTAGTGTTCACAACATTTTCTTGGTTACCCACCACCTCTCCCTGCTCTCTTATCTGATTGCTCCACAGGTTGCTGTTTGACCATGATTATGTCACTCCCTGCTGAGTCTTATCTCTATCAAAGGAGTTTGTTCATTTAAGTTTAAGGGAACCTGTTACATATCCTATGCCACACTTGCTGAGGACAGCACAAGCTAGTGACAGTCATGCTGTTTCCAGGAGTGTGCCCCTTAAGGTATGTTCACACGGCATATTGGGGAGCATATGGTACACACCGCAATACGCTGGGTGTTTTGGAAGCACACGCTGATCAGCGTGCAATTCCAAAGTACGGGTGGGCCAGTACCTGCCTGGCCCCATTGACATGCATTGTCAGCGGCGCGCAAGCGCCGTTAACAATTTACATGTCACTTTTCTCCCCCGCTCGGGGAGACGACGCGTAATTCATAGCTCTCTATGAGAGCTATGAATTACCGTAATTGCGGCGCGCATTTCACCTCGTATAAAGTGCAATAAGTGGCGAAATATGCGTGCAATTACGCTTACAAATAGGCCGTGTGAACATACCCTGGTTCTGTAAGATGCAGCAGTTTCAAAGCATTTAATGTTCAAATCTGGCAGATTTCAGCCTGTTCTGCCAGAGATGAATTTAAGTGTGTTCATGAACAGGTATTAGCCCCACCCACCTGTGGATAGCCCCACCCATCTGCTATTTAGTCAAAAGCTCTCCCTATTCAAAGTAATAGGTTGAATCTGCCGTGAATGGACGGGCTAGCCATGGGCGGGCGGGGCCAAAGCCTGCTCATGAATAAGCTTGACTCATCTCTGGCAGAACAGGCTGCAAACTACCAGATTCGAGCATTAAATGCTCTGAAACTGCAGCATCTTACAGAATAAGGGGCACAGCGCTGGAAACAGCATGTCTGTCACTAGATTGTGCTGCCCTCAGCAAAGGTGGTATAATCTATGTGAAAGGTTCTCTTTAATGATAAGCTTTAACCCTTAGAGCTCACTAGCTTCGTGCACTAAAACTTATAAACCTCTTGCACTCATATCCCTCTAACAGGAATAATTGGGAATAGCAGAGCTGATATGCTATATAACCACCCACAGTCTGACCAGGAGGTGGGAGTCTAAAATTGTCTGTTGTTCTCTGATAACAGTGTAATGCTGGCTCTTAAAATGCACTGTATTCTGAATTTAGTGTTGGTAAAGGCCTATTGGCAAAAATTAGGTGGGTATTAATTCCCGTGGCAGTGTCATGTAAAGAATGGAAAACATGCACAGGTCATAAACATGAGATGACTGGCAACAGATCCCACCAATGTCTACAGGTTCTGACAAAGGTATCCTTTCTGTCTACAATTTCCTGCTGTTATGGAAACATGAGTTGGAGTATTGGACTTAAACAGGGTTGATTCTTTGTTTAGTTGGACGATACACAGGTCCAAATGCATCTGACGTCATTTACCCCCTCTGCTTCTACAGCAATAAGCCTACACACTCATTGAGTATCTTTTAGATTGAAGACAGATGAGGCATTCTGTACAAGGATAATGAGACTTCAAACTTTACTCATCAAATATTCAAAACTGTGTAATTCCTTCTTCTACCATATATTAAACATGTAATTCTGTTAAGAGACCCATACATAGTAGATGAAAGCTGTCCAAACCCATCAATTTCAGTTGCACCCAACTAGTTAATGTGTATGAGGGAGCCAGATGTTGATGTCAAGAAGAATCAGGTATGCTGGATTTTAAACAGGCCTGATCCTTTTTCCGGTTAGAGATGAGCCGATGCCAGAGGAAACAGGTAACTGCTTTCTTGTTTCATATAGAAAATGTATACAACATACAGTCCCTGACAGAAGTTCTGTCGCTTATCCATGTTGTGGAAACCAAAGCTTCTAAGCTGACTTAAAATTCATCCATTGGTTTTAGGAATGACTCATATGCAAGCTGAAACCCTCCCAAATGCGCTTTTGTAAATGAAAATAAATTTGCTTCACTGCTGAAATATTGATCATTTAAGGAACACAGAAAGGTCAGATTTTGGCAAGACAAAAGTTTTGTCGCCTTGTCATATAATGCACCCAATCCTAGTTTACAGCCTCACCTGTGCTCACTAATTGATCGGTTAATTAGTGGGTGTGTATAAAAAGAACTCCAGCACCCCAGACCTTCACTTGAACTGCAACTTGACCTCTGACAACATGCCAAAAATCCACCCTGCGACCAAAGCCTTGATTATCAAGAGGCTGAAGACCAGATCCACTGCAGAGGTGGCTGGCACCTTTAACGTGTCTCAGCATCAGGTACAAAGAATTAAAGATTTGAGGAGACTGGAGATGTTTTTGACAAGCCCAGGTCCGACAGACCCCACAAGACAACTGCTCAGGAGGAACGTTTGTTGGTTCGAAAATCAAAAGCCAGCCCCTCTTCCACTTCAGCACAGCTCCAACAGGCCTGGTTACCTCAAGTCCCTGTGTCAACTAGAACAGTTTGTAGGATTCTGTCTCGAAATGGCCTCCATGGTCAAATCATTGCCCAGAAGCCAGAACTTAACAAAAGGCAATTAAAAAACCGTGTGGCATTTGCCAAGACCCACAGCCTGCTAAATGGATGGATGCTGGAAAAGTTGCAGACGGTGGATCTCTCAGATGAATCTTCAGTTGAATTACACCACAGCTGCCGCAAATACTGCAGGAGACCTACTGGAGCCCGTATGGATCCAAGATACACCCAGAAAACAGTTAAGTTTGGTGGTGGAAAGATCATGGTCTGGAGTTACATTCGTTATGGGGGTGTGCGAAACGTTTGCAAGGTGGAAGGCAATATCAATAGCCTAAAATATCAAGAAGTATTAGCTACCTCTTACATTCCCTATCATAAAAGGGGTAAAATTTTGCACCAGGATGGTGCTCCATCTCATACATCCATCTCTACATCAAAGTTCCTCAAGGCAAAGAAGATCAAGGTGCTCCAGGACTGGCCAGCCCAGTCACCAGACATGATCATCATTGAGAATGTGTGGGGTAGGATAAAAGATAGGTAGGATAAAAGAGGAAGCTTGGATGACAAAACCAAAGAAACTTGATGAACTCTGGGAGGCATGTAAGACTGCATTCTTTGCTATTCCTGATGTCTTCATTAATTGTATGAATCATTGTCAAAACACATGAAAGCAGTCCTTCAAGCTCATGGAAGTCACACAAAATATTTAATATGGTTCTAATAGCATCACAACTTCATTCACCAATGTTATGAAACATATCTTTGTATTTGAAGTGAATTATTTGTTTGATTTTCACATTACTTTCTGTGGGCGACAAAACTTTTGTCTTGCCAAAATCTGACCCGTGTGCCTTAAATTAATATTTCATTAGTGAAGCAAATTTATTTGTTAACAAAACCTAATTTGGGAGGGTTTCAGCTTTCCTAACCAAAACCAATGGATGAATTTAAAGTCAGGTTATAAGCTTTGGTTTCCACAACATGGATAAGTGACAGAACTTCTGTCAGGGACTGTACATGCTCAGTCAAGTTAAAGGGGTATTCCCATCTCATTTATTAGTGTTAGATTATTGCTAAATACATTGCTGTCCTGATTTTGCTTCATTTTAAAGATTGAACAGCTTTTATCTGCTGCCAACCACCTCTCTGTTCTAGCAGTCTGGTCAAGAAACAGTGGCAATTGGTTAAGTCGCTACCTGCTGTTTCTTATCAGCAGGACAGGCGTTTACTGAGAGAAATTAATAACTCAGTGGTCTTGTGCACTATTATGTCTGCAGTGACACTGTTATATTTGTATGTAAATACACAGATAACAGTTTTCTCTCTCACTAGGAGCTTCCTCTCATGACAAATACATAGCTTTGACTGGCCTGCAGGGGAACCCGTGGTGGGCTATTGGGCATGATGGGCGAAATACAGAGAGAGAGGAAGAGTGCAAAAGTCATGTGAACTAAGGTACAGTAGTTGTAGGGTAGGCCCCAAGAATCAACTCCATTGGTGGGTCCTAAGAACCCCAATCTGACACTGCAGATACGGCTTTACTCACTCACATTTATAGCCAGACATCCTGCTTGGACACTTTTTTCAAAACCTCTTAATCACTAATGACCCTCTAACAGGCACAGCTAGGAATAGGAGCTAGCAGAGCTGAAATGTCAGTCAATGCTGTAGAACCGCCCACAGCCTGCACAAGAAGTGGAAGCATGAAGTAATGGGGGAAGAGCAGCTTCTGTATAAAGCAAAAGGAAAACCTACGCATGTTGTATGTAAACACTCCAGATACCACGAATAGTGAAAATACTATAATAGGCTGTCGTCTCCTTTATCTTAGTAGCAAGTACCCGAGGTAGCAGCCATTATCATAGAATAAAACTCAGAACTGTAAGAGGATGAAAAATGTTTAATGTCACCAATTATTACAGTGGGTTTGGTTGTTTGCTTTATTGATACTGCTTTAGTTGCAAGCCAACATGACCTTTTAGGCTTTGATGGAAAAATACATGCAAGAATCAGCAAGTCATAATGTATATCAGAAAGGCAGCCACTTTTAAGGTCCTAGTGAAATAAGAAGGTGAAGATGGTTGTAGTCTCATTGTCCTTTCACCTAAGTCCAAGAACACTTTTTCTATTTCTAGCTGTCAATGAATCTCAGATAGTCCCCTCCAGTAGAGGCCAACATTTCTCTTAATCAGGACACACAAAGCTGATGCCTCACTGACACCGACCAAGGTTCGGATCAAAAATGCTCATTATCTACCCTCTAGCGGCCCAACTATTAGCCCAGTCATCACATTGGGCAGCAACAAGTGTACCCCAGATTTCAGAAAAGCAAACAAGTACTTCACTAAATTTCTACATTGAATGAAGCTAGGCTAATCATAAGATTACATATAGTTTCTATGTAAAATGGTAAAACAAACAACTACCAATAATTATTATTAAGGGTCCAAATGGAAATAATATTCAACTAAATTTCCAAGAACAATATTTAAAAATGTAAGAAAATCGGGTCATGACCCAGATAAGTGAATGTCAAGGTGTAAAAAGGAGGTCATACTTCAAATTCTAAGCTTCCTAAAGTGGTACAACACATATGTACAGAATTTGAAAACTATATAGGTAGATTGTAAATGTAAAGAATATAAAACATTGTTATTAGAGCTATATGGGCTAAAAGCCCACTAAATGTAAAAATAAACTGGATTGTACAAAAGGCTATACAGAACACTCACATATACAGTATACCGGTATATGAAAAAGATTTAGAACTGACGATACTCTGTGTTTTTGGGAACGGTATTTCCATACCCACATCAGCTTTCCTGTCCTAACAACCACTGAAGAACACTCCTATACCAAAATAAAGGATTTCAAAGCAGAATTTGTGTGTGCATGCAATTAGCCTCATACCAAGTGTTGATGTGATGTAAAATAGATCTAAATATGCACTGCAAGTCACAGTCTTTTTTGTAGACATTCTTCACATATATCAAGGTTATCACCTTAAAACAGATAAGACTTGAATTAAAGCAAAGCTTCATCTTGGAGCCACTGTCATTATTATTACATTACATCTTTGGTATATGCCTCATGAATTGTCCTTTCATGAGTATTAGTAATTCCAATAATAGAGCAGAGCATTGGTGGGAAAAGAGAACTGCTCACCAAGGGGAACATGTGTGAAAACTGTCTAAGTCTATTACTTTCTTTGTTGCCTGTATCAACCAATCCGAGCTTTCTTTTCATTTCATATAGTGCTGTTAAAAAATAAAAGGGGAGCACTGATTGGTTGCTATGGGCGACAAAGAAAGTCTTTGACCTAGACAGTTTTCATACATGTTTCATCAGGATGAGGCGTGTCTGTGAACACGCAAAACGCGTAGATTTTAACTGATTATATTTTCTTAGTGGTGCTAATAAATCTACACATTATGTGATAATCTACTGGTGCCATCTATATTAATGCACCCAGTTCTTTTAGCATCTAATATACTCCCAGTCTATTTTGTTTGACAAGGGATTGGATTTATTAATTTACCCTGTTTTTATAAAATTATTTTTTATATTTATGGGGGAAATATATCAATGTCTTTACACTCTAATATACATTTATAAACTACCTGTGCCTATTTGACGTGACTGTTTCAGAAAGACTGGGCAAAGTTTTTCAATTTTGTCAGGCATGACCCATTTAGGGCTCATCCCCATGGCAAATGACAAATACCGGTCGGTTTGTCCTGTTTTAGTGCCGTCCCCATGGCCGCCGTGGGACGGCTTTTCTCCGCCATGAGCGGAGAAAAGTCCTCCCCCTTCCCATTGATATGTTCATATTCTGTCCGAGAACCGGACAGAAGAATGAACATGTCCAATGATTTTTGGGCAGAAAACTCGTGCAGTGGGTTTTCCATAGCGGCCCGGGGTGTTAGTTTGCGGCCGGTTCTACAGACGGTCTGCAAAACCGCAAACCGTCTGAAAAACCGTCCGCAAACCCGTGCCATGGGGACATGCCCTTATGATCAGTTTCCACTGCTCTTCTATTTTAGAAAAGCATCAAAACAGAAGGCCCACACTGGCATCTAGTCTATTCTAAGTAAAGGTAGGAGTAGTAAATTTGTCAGAGTTCTGTTTAAGACCGGGACCCATTCTAACTTTTGTTATGGGACCCTATGATTTTTTTAGAATGCCAAAGCCAAACTGGACATTCCAGAAGTACAGACAAGTGTAGAAATACAATCACCTCTCTGCTGTATTACCTGAAATATTTCCACTTTTGAAAGGAACAATATACATATTTAATACAAAAATATTAATTTCTGATAATGCTGCTTACTAAGTAACATTTAGAGTGACGACAATATGAAACTTCACTTTAAAAAATAAAATACAGACCTCTTATTTGTGCAAGGGTATCAGTTTGCATGCACTCTACTAGTATCTTCATGTTGGGAATTTTTGGGGGGGTCATGTGGCCATAATACAAATTTTATTACATTACTATGAAACATATCAAAATTCGAGCTGTGCTTGTTCTTCAATAATTGGTCTGCTTCCTCATTGCAAGTATCAGAACTTTCCACATCAGATCTTACAGGATTTGGTCTTGTGCAGCGGGTAACGTAATGGAGAATTTGAGGTATTATGATGAGTGTTTGGAGGTGGCACAGCAAAGATTTAATTAGAGTCTTTCATCTGCCTCTGCATCTTCTGTAGGACTTCATGCATTCTCCGCAACTGTAAAACAAAGAAAAATTTAATTGTTAATAAAAAGCAGCCTCAGACATCAGAACAGTGCAGTGTCTGCAGGAGTACTAAACGTTCCTCCTTCCCCTGCTGTGTCACATCACAGATAGGAAGAGACCAGTGTCGGACTTGGATGCCTGGCGCCCACCAATGGCCTTGTTTTATAGAGGTCCACCATTGACGCTCATTCTTGAGGCCTACCAGTGGAGTTTATCCTTGGAGCCCACGCTACAACTACTGTACACGACTGCACATACTGCACATGACTCCTACACTCTGTCTCTTGCTTACTGCCTCTTTTTTTCCCTTTCTTTCTCCCTGAACACCAGTCCAGGAGTCTATCATGCCCAGGGACCCCTCAAGGGTTTCCCATACTCTACTGTTGATCAGTTCGAGCCCGGAAGATACAGAAGCTGCCAACAGTACAGAGGAGCCCCAGGTTACAGAAAGGAGGTAACAGTATCGTAACTAAAGGCCAGGAGGTGAAAGGGGTGTTTATAGTGCATTCCCACTGTGTGTATACATGTGTGTGGTGTTTGTGTCTAATGTATACATTCCCCTGAACGACTTTCTCTCACTCTACTCTTCACTGTATGTCCTCACCAGGGCCGCCGTACAGGGGGTAAACCCAGTACTCCTGTACCGGGCCCGGTGAAACAGGGGGCCCCGTGGCAAGCAGGCCCTGTGGTTTAAAAATATGGACAGCCTGTACACAGGCCCCCCGCCAATGCTGAATGTCCACAGGGGCCCGTGCGGGTCAGCGTGTCAGGAGAGGGGCCCGTACGGCTTAGCGTGTCAAGAGAGGGGCCCTGCGGCTCAGCGTGTCAGGAGAGGGGCCCGTGCATCTCAGCGTGTCAGGAGAGGGGCCCGTACGGTTTAGCGTGTCAGGAGAGTGGCCCGTGCATCTCGGCGTCTCAGGAGAGGGGCCCGTGAGGCTCAGCGTGTGAGGAGGGGGCCGCGCGGCTCAGCGTGTGAGGAGGGGGGCCCGCACGCTCACGGGTTGAGGAGTGGGGCCCGCTGGGCTCAGCGTGTAGGAGAGGGGCCCGCCCGGTCAGCTGTGAGTAGAGGGGCCCGCGCGGCTCAGCGTGTGAGGAGAGGGGCCCGCGCGGCTCAGCGTGTGAGGAGAGGGGCCCGCGCGGCTCAGCGTGTGAGGAGAGGGGCCCGCGCGGCTCAGCGTGTCAGGAGAGGGGCCCGCGCGGCTCAGCGTGTGAGGAGAGGGGCCGCGCGGCTCAGCGTGTGAGGAGAGGGCCCGCGCGGCTCAGCGTGTGAGGAGGGGGGCCTGCGCAGCTCAGCGTGTGAGGAGGGGGGCCTGCGCAGATCAGCGTGTGAGGAGGGGGGCCTGCGCAGCTCAGCGTGTGAGGAGAGGGGCCCGCGCGGCTCAGCGTGTGAGGAGAGGGGCCCGCGCGGCTCAGCGTGTGAGGAGAGGGGCCCGCGCGGCTCAGCGTGTCAGGGGAGGGCCACGCTCCGATCACAGCAGTGACTGCTCTGTACGTCACTACAGCTGCAGCGTCTGTCACTCTTTCATTTCTCCAGCAGCTCCTGTGATCGGAGTCGGCCCCTCCCCTCTCTCTGCCGGTGGGCGGGGCTTCAGTGACTCCTGCCAGCAGAGGGAGGAGTGGCCGACTCCGATCAGAGGAGATGCAGGAGAACTGGAACGAGGTGAGAGACGCTGCTGTTGTATGTCCTGAGAGTCAGAGCGCGGCACCCTCCTCATACACTGGGATAATGTGGGGTCCCACTGAAGCCCCCTCTCTGCCCCTGCCCCAGCGACCCCCCCCTGAGGCTGTGGATGGGCCTGTCGGGAGGCTGTGTGTGTGGGGAGGCTGTGTGTGGGGAGAGGATGTGTGTGTGGGGAGGTGCTGTGTGTGGGGAGGCTGTGTGTGTGGGGGGAGGCTGTGGGTGTGGGGGGAGGCTGTGTGTGTGGGGGGGGAGGCTGTGTGGTGTGGGTAGGGGCTGTTTTGTGGGGGAGGGCTGTGTTGTGTGGGGAGGCTGTGTGTGTGTGTGGGGAGGGTGGGGGTGTGGGGAGGCTGTGTGTGTGTGGGGGCTGTGTGTGGGGGCTGTGTGGGGGCTGTGTGTGGGGGCTGTGTGGGTGTGTGGGGGCTGTGTGGGTGTGTGGGGGCTGTGTGTGTGGCTGGGGGAGTTTGCGTGTGTGGCTGGGGAGGCTGCATGTGTGGCTGGGGGGGTGTGTGTGTGTCTGGGGGGGACTGCGTGTCTGGCTGGGGGGGGCTGCGTGTCTGGCGGGGGGGGGTGGCGTGTCTGGCTGGGGGGGCTGCGTGTGTGGCTGGGGGGGGCTGCGTGTGTGGCTGGGGGGGGCTGTGTGTGAGGCTGGGGGGGGCTGTGTCTGAGTGGGGCCGGGGCGATAGGGTTGGCAGAGGATGGGGCCGACGTGGGGGTGGGGCAGATGCTTCAACTGTATGGGGCCCTGAAATTTCTGATGGCGGCCCTGGTCCTCACATCCCTCAGTGATACCAAGCATCTTTCATTTTCATAACCCTTAATAGCCTTTCTGGAAAAGAACAAGTTCTTTCATCAGAATTCACTAAAATTGAACTACAGTATCTGATGTCACCAAGTGGGCATATTGAATAGCTGCATCACTGTTTACACCATTGCTGTATCTATAGCTCCTCTCTCCAATTCTAAACCCACTAGAGCCTAAAATATTGAGCGTGCAACTACCTGCAATGTAAATTACGAACTTTACGGTGGCTCATCCGTAATTAACCTCCATCCATTTATCTCGGAGAATATGGATAGATTTCTGACGCCTGGAACCTCAGCTAGACAAAAAAAAAAACAACAAGTGTCGCAGAAATCGTCATCCTCTCAAGAACACGTGAGCTCCTCTATCAGGCTACACTCTGGCGCAAAGGACAACTCGTAGTTTCTGGCGGGAAACTCACCCCAACCCTCACAGGAAATAACTATGGCTTCACAACCAAATGACAGCTTGCCCTCAAGCCAATGGTCCTCATCCCATAGCCCTACTGGATCGCCTCAAAGGGATCACTTTCAAGCAACCTCAATTGCAAGGAAGTTCCTAACCTAATAAAAAATTCCTGTCCCGGGGCAGGAGACTTGATATATTTCAATCCTCGGTCAACTCAGCTTTAGCGCAAATATCCAACAACACGCAGAGAATTAATGAGCTGGAGTCCTGTACAGTCTCATGCGAGTCAGATCTTGCACACTTGCAACAGGATGCAAAGACTTCAGCAGCTACAGAAAAAAATTGACAAACTAGAAAATAGGAGCCGTAGGAGCAACCTTAGATTTATAGGCATCCCGGAAACGGTTAGGGGAAAGGACCTGGTGAAATTTGTGCGACATTCCAGCTTCTTTAAACCAGGAGTTCTCGTGAGAACTGCCACTTATAGAGCGTGTACATCGCATGGGTGCCATGCAACAGGGCAATGACCAGCGCCCTCGACCAGTGATTGCAAAATTCCATCACTACGTTGTCAAGGAGCAAATTTTGCAAGCCTACCGACAACAATGCACACTTGAGGTCAGAAAATCCTAACATTTCAAGATTTCACGGCCACTGTCGCTGCAAAATGGAAGCTATTTTCACCAACATGTACATGTCTACCAAAAAAGAACATTAAATTCCAATTACTGTATCCGACTGTGGATGGCCAAACGATTCACTTCACTTACCAGGCCTTGGCGGAAACGTGCTTTCCCCAAGAGATTTTCAACCAAGACAGATGACCAACTGAATGAGAATAGTCCAGAAGCACTAACCCTTATAGTCTGATACTTTCTTAATAACACTTGTTAACCAAACTAGACACATTAAGAATACTGTCGTAAATGACTCGGCAAACCGAAAAAGGGTCATTTCACACATTAAACGCTTCCATACAGATGTTACATTCCTTCAAGAAACCCATTGGCAAGATGGAGATGGGAACACACTGAAGGTCTCATGGATAGTACAATGTACATCAGCTAACTACTCCACAAAGACACGAGTAGTAACCATTGTTTTCAGCACTTCCCTGAGGTATCAGATCCTTGAGGAACACACTGATCAGGAAGGGCGATACCTGTACATGGCAATCCTAATTTTTACTACCGAGTACATACTTTTGAACATTTATGAACCTAATGCACCCAATGCAAGCTTCTTCTCTGAACTCCTCCAGTTTCTGACAACTAGGGATACCACTAACCGTATTGTGGGTGGGAATTTCAATGCTGTGCGTTCCCCGAACCTGGATATATTATTTTCCTTTACACACGACCACTGAGCCACACAGAACATTTTACATTTGATACAGTCTAAACGACCCATGAAGGGTACAACACACAACTGAGACTTCACACACTTCTCCTCAGTTCATTGCATCACTTATATAGACCTCTTTCTAATTTCGGATTCTCTATTCCATCAAATAAAGTCTTCATATATCGAAGAAATAATAATATGCTGTGCGCTCCCCGAACCTGGATAGATTATCTTCCTTTACACACGACCACCGAGCCACACAGAACATTTTACATTTGATGCAGTCTAAACGACCCATGAAGGAAACAACACACAACTGAGAGAGACTTCACACACTTCTCTTCAGTTCATTGCATCACTTCTTGCATAGACCTCTTTCTAATTTCGGATTCTCTATTCCATCAAATAAAGTCTTCATATATCAAAGAAATAATAATATCAGACCTTGCACCAGTTAGCTTGCAGATCTGCCTGATTTGGAACTGGAGACTCCCCTCTTATCTTGTGCAATCAGAGGACTTCCGTTCTTATCTTAAAGTAAACTGGAACAACTTTCTGGATGACCAATCTGGGACCCAGGTAGACACTTCTCTATTGCAGCGTACATCAAAAGCGGTCATTATGGCATACATGGCAATGCGTCATAAACACCAGAGTCAGACGTACATTACACTCTACACTGACCTGCTAAAGGCACACAAAGAATTCTTAGAGTTCCCCGATGAGAAGTATAAACGTGTCTATCTAGACAGCCAGACAGCTTCTGAATGCGCACACCCTGGCTCAAGCTAAGTGGCAAACTAAACTTACAAAAAAACTCTTCTTTACATGGGGTGGGAGGTCTGGGAGACTACTTGCCTGTTTAACCAAACCCCATGTGGCAAGAAAATACTTTCTTAGGATCTGCCACCCATCTACTGGTAAGACACTGAACAGCAGTAAAAGCATTTTGGAAGCCTTTACCTCATATTACACAACTCTGTACAAAGAACAACCATATAATTCTTTAGAAACGTGGGATCTCTTTCACAGAGCCCAATACCCTGAATTAACAACAGTGCAAAGAGACCTACTAGCAGCCCACATAAATCCCCAATAGGTGGAAAACGCCATCCCCTCATTGAAAAGCAACAAATCACCTAGCTCAGATGGGCTATTGGGGGAATACCTTAAGCTTCTTAAGGCGGACATCACTCCAACATTAACATCACTGTTTAATGAGATTTATAGAGAAAGCACAAGGGTTGAGGGCTTTCAGGAGGCCAAAGCCCTGCAGAAACCCAGAGGGGACTGGCTCATACAGACCAATTTCATTGTTAAATACCAATTATAAAATTCTGGCATCCATATTAGCTACAAGGACTTAGGACTTTCTTCACACTCTCCTAACACCATCTGAGCTAGGTTTTGTTAGAGTCCGGCACTTGAAGATAGGCATTAGGACTGCAATAGTAGCAACTGTGGCGACATCAATGACTAAACACCCCACTACAATGCTTCTTGGATTAAATGTCGAGAAGGCATTCGATTCGGTCTCTTGGAGGTTCCTCAACAACTCTCTTAGACATAGAAATTTTGCCACATTCTTGAACTTTACAGTCCCAAACGACTACATTTCTAACTATAAACGGCGTGAACGCCTCCCCAATTCCTCTATTTAGGGGCGCCAGACAGGGATGCCCCCTATCACCTTTCCTTTCTGACTTGTCCCTAGAACCCTTCTTACGCTACTTTCATTCTTGGGACAGGTTCCAGGGCATTAAAATTGGAAATTAAAAGGTTAGGGTCTCTGCCTTCGCTGACAATTTTTGGTGTTTATTTTCAGACCCAAAACATGTCTACAGAAACTGATGAATGAAACTGAATCTAAAGGAGCACTGCTAGGATTTAAAATAAATTTGGACAAGTCGGAAGTCTTAATGTTAACAGGTCCACATAAACCAACCTGGGCAAATAACTTTCCACTAGGCTGGCAATCCCACTTGGTAACTTAATTTGAGAATACAAGTTTCCAGGAACCCTTCCAGCCTGTACTCAATCAACTTTAACTCATTTATGAAACAACTTAAAAGCGGTTTAAAATGCATGGCAAAATTTCCCACACTATCTTTTATGGGTTTTAGAGTAAACCCTTATAAAGCAAATTTTTTTCCCCAAAAATATAATTTTTGGGTTTAAGCCCCTTTTCCATCTTCCTCTGGCCACGAGATGAGCGGCTTCTAAATAAGCTATTTAAAACATTATTTGGGGAAAAGAAATTACGGGGTTTCCCCCTTAAATACCCTTTACAACATACCACATACAATGGCGGTATTAACTTCCCAGATGTAAAATTTTACAACCTTGTGGCCAATTTGGGTTTAAAAATTGCAGGGCGGTTTTTTCTGGTGAAAGGGGGTTTTCCTCCCCTTTTAACTTGAACCAAATTTAATGCCCTGGTCTTTCTTTAAAACAAACCCTTTTTGTACCTCCCATTCCTGCCTTTCCCCCCTGAGAAAAAAACAAACCCCCCCTTTTTAAAGCATCCTGGAAAAATGTGACCCCCGGTCAGAAGGAAAGATTTTTTTGAGATCAAACATTAACAATCCAGCTTTTTCAGATGGGGGTCCACCCCATTTTTTAAACAGGGCGGCAGAGGTCTTCCCCACTGGGGAAAAAGCTCATGGATCCTCAGATTAAAAAAAAATAATGTCAATTAAACTTGTCTTAATTACAGCTTTGTGGCCCCGATATATTTAATTTTCTGCAAATTCAGAACTATGCAGCTGGGGGGTGGCCAAACAAACTTTTGACCCAAAAATTGAGATGAAACCTTCCCTAATTAAGCTGCCAATTTGTAAAAAGTGCCAGGGTAAAAGATATATGGTTTCTACTTATATCTTCGCCCCCAAACTAAAAATACAATGCGGGTTTGATTTGGTTTCTGCCCCACTGGAAGGAGGATTTGCCACAAAAAGGGGGTGGAAAAACAGGGAAAAAGGGCACCCCCGGGGGCCATATAAATTGCCCAAAAGGCCCCCCCGGGAAGTCTAACAAAAAAACTTCCAGGGCTGTATGAAAGAACATTTGCAGCTGCAATAAACCCCCATGGCTGCTCGGGAAGATGCCCGGGGGGCCCCCCCTCCCCTGTCTTTCCTTTAGCGGGCCGTGTTTAAAATTGCAGAAAGCTAAGGGGTTAATCCCCCGTTTGGCCGGAGGGGAAGTTCCCAAGCATAATAAAAAAACCGGGGTCTCATGCGGCGATCTTTGAAAGCTCTGTTTGGGTGGCTTAAAACCGGAAAAATCCTAAAAGGGGGGGCATACCCATGAAATAAAATTTGGGGGAAACCCCTTTTCCGCCCATGATAAAATGGGTATTTTAAAAAAACAGTAAGGGGGAAAAGGGGGATAAACCTTTATAAAAATTTCCAAAATCCCATTGTTTTACCTTGCCAAAGTGGGAAAAAGGGTTGCAAATGTATGTTTTTATCCAAACACTGTTTTCCTAAATGCCGGGTTTTTAAATCCCTTGCATCTTTTGTTCAAAAAATTATACCACCCCGTGTTTTTTCTCTTTTTTGGGGTTCAAGCATGCAAAATTTTGGGGCCCTTTGAAGCCCCACACGGGTAATATTGCTACAGGAAAACCCGTCTCAAAAGTAAGGGGGGGGTTTTGGAAAGAGAGGGGCAAAATCGATTCTAACGAGGGGAATTCGTTTTAAATTTCAGGAAAAAACTTCGGGTTGTAACAAAAATCGAAAATTTGGGGGTGTTTCGCAGGGGAACGAAGTTTGTTTTTTCCCATTGAAAAAAATGGCTGCAAAGGCACTTTGGCGTTACTTTGGGGAAAAGCACTTTTGGGAGGAAAAAGGCATAGCCTGCATGACATGTGCAGAGATGAAGCCAACCCAGCCCCGGGGGGGTTTCTGTGACGTCCCCCCGGCACTATAGAAGACCAAAGCGGCCCCCGCTGGGGGGGCTCACACCCCTCTCACTTTACTGACGGGGAAAGGGTGTTTTGCTGCGGGTGTTTAAGCGCTTTCTGAAAAAACTTTTTTTTAAAACCAGCAAATTTTTTTTGGGGTTTGTCTCAGCTTGTCTCAGAGACGGGTTCTTGAATGTTTATTTCTGTTTTTTTTGGGGGTATTGGATCTGAAATCCAGGGGTCCCGTCCCCCTGCAGCTGAAAACATTCAATATCCAAGTGGGATCTAAGCCATTTCCCCTGTTGTATTCTTTTTAAAGAAACAGCTTTTTTTACAATACAAATACCACATCTTTTTTGGCTCCCAAAATTCTATTGCGCATTTTACATCCCGGGGTTTAATTTAACGTTTTTTTTTGGGGTGTGCTAAACAAAAAAAAAAACCGTTTTTTTAAAACCCCAAAAATATATATATTTTTTTTGGTGGGCCCAAATTTTCAAAAAGAAAAGGGTTTAAATTACAATTTTTCCCCTTGTTGTTTTGGGCGAAAGAAAAAACGCCTTTGGGAAACACGCAAACAAAGCTACTGTTTTTTGGGTGGCCTCAATTCTATTGCGCAATTAAACCGGGGGGGGTTAAATTTAAAGCGTTGTTTTGCGGTTTTGCTGACAAAAAATAAACCGTTCTTTTTCAAGGGCCAAAAATTTTTTTTTTTTTTTTTTGGGTACCCTTTAATTCAAAAGAAAAAGGTTAATTAAAAATTTTATCTCTTGTTTGGGGGCGTAAAAAAATTACACCACTTAACACGCTACAAAGCAACTGGGTTTGTGGGGGTAAAATTTCCTTTTGCGCAATTTACATCCGGGGGTTTAAAATTAAGCGTTTTTTTGGGTTTGGTTGTGCTGAAAAAAATTAAACCGTCTTTTCAAACGCAAATTTTTTTTATTTTTTTTGGTAGCCTAATTCACAAGAAAAGGTTAATTTCCCTTTTTACTCTTGTTGTGGGGGCTTTAAAAAATTAAAACCTTTGTAACACCTACAAAGCAAACAAGTTTTGGTGGGCTCAATTCTATTGCGCAATTTACATCCGGGGGTTTAAATTTAAAAGCGTTGTTTTGCTGCTTTTGCTAAAAAAATAAACCGTCTTTTTTCAAAGCCAAAATAAATTTTTTTTTGGGTACCCTAATTCAAAAAGGGAAAGGTTTAAATTAAAATTTTATCTCTTGTTGTGTGGCAAAAAAATACGCCTTTTGTTCCCCCTTTTAAAAAACTATAGTTTGTGGGGCTAAATTTTAAAATTGCGAAATTTTAAACACCAGGGGAAAAATTTTAAGCGTTTTTTTGCTGCTGTGCCTGACAAAAAAAAACCCTTTCTTTTTAAACCGCCAAATATATATTTTTTTTTTTGGGTACCCTTTAATTCCACAAGCAAAGGTTAATTAAAATTTTATTTCTTGTTTTTGGGGGCGTAAAAAAATAGGGCCTTTTGTAACCCCCTTTACAAAGGGCTACTAGTTTGTGGTGGCTAAATTTTCTATGCCCCCAATTTCCCACCCAGGGGTTAAAATTAAGCTTTTGTTTTTGGGTGTGCGACAAAAATAAACCGTTTTTTTTTCAACCCCAAAATATATATATTTTTTTTGGTACCCAAAAACACAAGCAAAGGTTAATTACAATTTTATTCTCTTGTTGTGTGGCGTAAAAAATTTACACCATTGTAACACGCAACAAACTACTGGGTTTGGGGGTTGGCTAATTCAATTGCGCAATTTACCCCGGGGGGTTAATTAAAGCTTTTTTTGGCTGGTGTGCTACAAAAAATAAACCTTTCTTTTTCAACGGCAAATATATATATTTTTTTTTGGTAGCCTAATTCACAAAAAAGGGTTTAAATTTAAAAATTTTTTATCTCTTTTGTTTTGGGTAGAAAAAAAAACCCATTGTTAACCCCTAAAAAGCTACAAGTTTTGTGGTGGCCAATTCTTTTTCGAAAATTTTTACTTTCCAGGGGTTAAATAAGCGTTTGTTTTGGGGCTTTTGCTGAAAAAAAATAAACCGTCTTTTTAAACGCCAAAATATAAAATTTTTTTTTGGTAGCCTAATTCACAAGAAAAGGGGTTAATTACAATTTTTTCCCCCCTTTTTTTGTTGGCTTTGAAAAAAAAACCCCATTTTTACACGCACAAAGCACTAGTTTTTTGGTGGCTCAATTCAAATTGGGGAAAATTTCCCATCCAGGGGAAAATTTTAAGCGTTGTTTTCTGCTGTGCTGACAAAATTAAACCTTCTTTTTCAACCCAAAATTTATATATTTTTTTTGGAATCCAAATTTTCACAAGAAAAGGGTTAAATTACAATTATATCTCTTGTTTTGTAGCGTAGAAAATATCCCAATTGAAACACGCTACAAAGCAAATTTTTGTGGGGGCCCAAAAATTTAAAATTTTTGCAATTTAAAAATCCAGGGGTTAAAAAAAGGGGTTTTTTTGCGGGTGTGCTGAAAAAAAATAAACCGTCTTTTTAAAACGCCAAATATATATTTTTTTTTGGTAGCCTAAACACAAGAAAAAGGTTAAATTTTACAATTTTATCTCTTTTTGGTGGCTTTAAAAAAATTCACCATTTAAACGCTAAAACCCAACAAATTTTTTGGTGGCTAAATTTCCCCTTTTTGCGAAAATTTTACATCCGGGGGTTTAAAATTTAAGCTTTTTTTTGCTGGGGGTGCTGACAAAAAAAAAAAACCCGTTTTTTTCAACCCAAATATAAAATTTTTTTTTTTGGTAGCCAAATTTCACAAGAAAAAGGGTTTTAATTAAAATTTTAAAATCTTTTGTTTTTGTGCTAAAAAAATACCCCTTTGGGTAAACGCTAAAAAAGGCTACTAGTTTGTGGTGGTCAATTCTATTGCGAAATTTTTAAAATCCGGGGGTTTTAAATTTAAAGCGTTGTTTTGCGGGTGGGTGCTAAAAATAAACCGTTTTTTTTAAAAGAAAAATATATATTTTTTTTTTGGTAGCCAAATTTTCACAAGCAAAGGTTAAATTAAAATTTTTTAAAATCTCTTTTTGGGGGTTGGCGAAAGAAAAACCCCCTTGTAACACGCTACAAAGCTACTATTTTGTGGGGGCTCAATTTATTGCGAAATTTTACATCCGGGGGGGTTAATTAAGGGGTTGTTTTGCTGCCGGGTGGCTGAAAAAATTAAACCGCCCTTTTTAAAACACTGAAATATATCCCATTTTTTTTTTGTAGCATAATTCAAAAGCAAAGGGTTTTTAATTAACCCCTGTTTGTGCTTTTTACATTTAGTAAAACAAAACAGGGGCCTTGTAAACACACATACAAAAAAAATTTTTCCGGGCCCCATTTGTGGACGCAATTTCCCCCAAGGGTTATCCAAGCTTTTTTACGGGGTTTCATTTGGGAAAGGTCAAAAAACAGGGGGTTATTTTTAAATATATACAGAAAATTTTTCACAAACAGTTTTTTTAAACTTTTTAAAAAACAAACAGAAATTTTCGGGAAAAGGGAGGTGGGCAGGCTCTGAAATGCGAGGGGAAGTGGCAAAAACCATTTCTGATAACGGGCCCAGGTCGCAGAAACAGCAAGGGGGAACGTCGCAGCAAGGGGTCACTGGGTTGGGGGCCCAAACCCCGGCTGTCATCTAGCGGCCGTTTTGTTGTTCACCCAACCCAAGGGTTTTTGATTTTTTTGACTAGGCCCACCTTTCCCCTCCCGGGATGACTTTGAAAAACCCCAGCCAAGAGCCCCGGGGGGGAAACCCTCAACACCAACACTTAGTTGGTTTGGCCCCGGGGGGGAAGGGTCAGGGGCCCCTCCCTGTCCTAAACCCCCGCCTCTGTCCCATCCTTTTCCCCTGCCAGGGATTACTATGTGGCCCTGGTTTTCAGGCCACTATTTGCGAGGATAAAATTTTGAGGAGGGCGGGTCAGCGTACTTGGCAGCAAAAGAAAGGGGGGCCAATATCCCCAGCTTCTTGAAAGTGGCGGAAAAAGATAGATGTGGAGAGTGGCATGGGAGGTCATGGGGGGGAGAGGGCAGCCTTTGGCTTACCAAAACCCGGGATGAAGGGAAATATTGGGCAATGAAACACAAATAGATGATGATTTAACCGACCCCCCATTGGGAGCCGGGGGGGAAACAAGGGGTTCAAACTCAAACAAGGGGGGGAAAAGTGTTTCACTTTTCGCGTCGGGCAGGGGGGCAAGGGCCCGCAAGTGGGTTTGGGGTGGCCCCTGAGTCAGCAAAGGAAAACAGCCGTGTGAGGTCGGGGGCCCCGCGGGCCCCGGGGTAGAAAAAAACCCCTTCCCAGGGCCCAAAACATAGCGGCACAGGGGGCTCAGCGGGGGCAGCGGCCCGGGAGTAGTCACTCAGTGCGGAAACGTTTGGCTGGTTTTAAAAACAGCTACTCCGGGGGTGTGGCCCGTTCTTTGGGTAAGGGCACCGGAGGAGCCAATATGGGTATATGTAGAATCGGGGGGCAAAAAAAGTGAAGCGGGGGCCAGGGAAACTAACGTTGGCACAACGGCCCCCGGCGTCAACACATGGGGAGCGCACCAGTCCGGTGGCCTGGGAGAAACGTGGCTCAATGTGGTGGGCCCCTTTCCCCCGCTGCAAACAGCAGCAGCGCCCGGGGGCACGCATGGCCATTTCAGGGCCCGGCAAAGGCCCTTTCCCCACCTCTGGGAGAAGGGGAGGGTGTTTTCTTTTACATCCTCTTCCCCGGGCCCCCGATTCCTGCTCCCTCCCCTACTCATGGCGCCAGCAGGGCGTTTCAGGGTGGGGCGATTGGGAAAAAAGACAAAAAAATATGCGGTTTTCCCAAACCCTCCTAAGGGGGCAGCAGCTTTACCGGGGGCTCCCGTCCAAGTTGTTGGGGACTGCAGTCCCCCCCCTTTCCAAAAAGGGGGACCTGCACCATTCAGGAATAAGGCTTTTTGCCGAGCCGAGATGGGGAGTTCCAAGCCGTAATTTTTTTTTTCCAAAAAGGAAATACCAGCACTTTTAAAAATATGTGAACAGAAAGTGGGTCAGTTCCCTTTAGCTTATCGGTTTGTTCCAAGGTACAAAGGAAAGGGGCGGGGCCTTTGGGAGTGTAACTAGGTTTTAAAGGGGGATACAAAGTCCTTTAAAGGCCCCTGGGTGAATGTGCTTTCCGCCCAGGCACACAAACAAATTGGACAGGAAAACCCCGCTTTTCTCCTTCCACGTTGTCCAAAACTGCCTCCGCGCCAATGGGCCGCTCCCTCCTCCTCCACCCAACCCCCCATCTTTAAACCTCCACAAGTACTCCCCCCCAACATCCACAGGGTGTGGGCACAGCGGTGTCACCAGTTTCTTTCACCTAGTTGCCTCGGCGACGAAATTATCACAGGGGAGGAATGCTCCGCTCATGCAGCAAGAAAAACGATGTTTGGCTTTCTCCGCGCCAACCCCGCAAATCGGAACCAAGGTGACGGACAAAAGGGGAGGAAAATGGGGGTCCCCCGCTGCCCCCGAGGAGGGATTTGGCCCTGCGCCCTGCAAAGGCCGCCCGGGTGTTCCCAAGGTTGAAAAAAAGGGGGCCCGAAATCTTCCACCGATTTTCAGAACATTCTGAAAATGGCCAGGGAAAATGTTCATGCACTTTAAACCATTCTTTTCCCAAAACCAGGAACCCCTCCTCAGTTTTCACGGCAAAAACGGCCCTTTCCCCCCAAAACGCTTGAAAAGCGATGTTTCCCCCCGCTGGAATTCCCCGCCTGCACATGTTGGACCCACTGTAAGAACAGAAAAAAGGCCCATTAAACCGGGTTTTTTGATGACCAGGGCAGCAAAAAGTACTCCCCTGTGAAATTTGATGTCACCCCGTGGCACCCAAAAACCAGGTTTAAAACCTTCCGTTTGTTTAAGGGCCCTTTTTGAGGGGCCCCCGTTATTTGTCAAATCGCCAGGGGGCTACGGGAGGGAAAAACGTCATTTCCCCTGCTTCCCTGTCCCGGAAACCGGGTGCTGAAAAAAACTGTCTTGGGGAGGGGGACTGGAGATGGGCGGAAATACATCTCGTGGCCCAAAGAGTCCGGTGGGGGGTGAAAAAGGAGGGGGAGGAGGGAGGAGGGCATTGGAGCAGAAAACCCTTGTTGTGAAATTTAGTGGATTTTTTACCCAGGTGAAAAAGAGGAGGAGCAGGGCAGCTGAGGAGGGTTTGGGTTGGGGGTGAGGGAAAACAGCAATTTTACCTTTTCCCAAAACACCGTGGGAGTTTAAAAGTGGAAATGGAGGCGGGAGCCCCCCGGAGTCACTTTTGCAGGGTGGGCCCGCCAAACATGCTTATTTTTCTTGGGTAGTGGGGCAGCCCAAAAGTCCCGCAACCCGGGAGAGGGATTGGGCTTTGGCTCCCCCACCCTTTGGGGGCCCCGAAAAAGGGCCCAAAAAAGGGGGCCTTTTTTTTCCCCCTATTGAGAGGGGAAAACAAAAATCAAATACTTTTAGGGAAAATTTCCCCCGTAATCATTGGCCGCTGCCTTTTTTCCGGGATCGTCCCCCCCCTGAAAGGGCTGACCGGGGGGTTCCTCAAACGCTCAGTAATACTGCCCCCGCTGGGGTGGGGGAAGGTGGGGGGGTAGGAGCCGTAAACCCGCTCCAATCAGCCCGTAACCTAAGTCTGGAGTCACTAAAAAGCAGCTTCTTTACCCCTAGGTTTAGGAGGGCAGTCACCAGCAGCGCAGAAAGGGCATGGAGCCTTCCCGGAACCAACAGGGTTTTGGGGCCCACTTTTGGGCAGACCCCCCTCTGCCCCCCCAGTTTTGAAAATCCCTTTGGGCTACTGGGCAGCCCAAAATGGGTTGGTTTTGGGCCCCAACTTTCCGGGGTTTTTCAAATGGAGGAAAGGGTTTTCCTTTCCCCCCCCGTTTTGTGTTTGGGATCAGAGCGGTGGTTTAGTGCGGCGGGGGGCCCGTTTAAACCCCCAAAGGGGAAAAACCCCCTTTTCCCCGGGAAATGTTGAAACGACCTTAACCCTTTTCAAAGGGTGAAAACCCGGCGGGGAAACGGCCAGGATTTCCCCCAAAACCAATGCCTTAGGCGTCAGTCTGGGTTTTAAAAAACCTGCCCCCAGCCACTATTCCCGTTTCCGGGCCCCCGCCTGTGCCCCCACATCTGCTTATAGTTTTTTTTTTTCCCTCTGCCCCCTCCCCGTCTTTCCCCGGGACTGGTATTTCCACCCCCCTCCCAAAAACCCGTCATTGTGCCACTCTATGGCTCATGCTGGGGCTTGGGTGTTGCTTTTTGCCGGGGGACATTTCCCCACTGTGTCATTTTGCCAAATCTGCGGGGCCCGGTTTTGTTTTGCCACCTCCCCGAATGTCATTGGGGCCACCTCTGACCTCCCTGCTGTTTCTCCGGTTTATCACCTCCACTTTTCCCGTCCCTTGGCCCTTTCCTGACCTCAAGCTGCTTTCCCGGGCCCTGACCTCCGGGTCCCCAGTCATTGTGCCGCTCTGTGGCCTAATACTATTTTTGGGCCCCCTGCAGAATGTCATTTGCCCTTTTCGGAAACCTTTCCCCCCCTGCTGGGTGCTGTGACTCCTGTCGTTTCCCTCCCCCACTGTGTCATTGTCCACTGTTGCCTCATGCCCGCTGCCGGGGGCTGCTGCCTTTTCCCTCCAAAAACTGTTGGGCCCACTCTGTTTTTTCCCCCCCAGAATTTGTTTATTGGGGGCCACTGTCTGACCTTTATGCTGCTATGTGGCCCGTGCCCCCTGCCCTCCACACTGTGTTTATTGTGCCACTTTCGACCCTTAATTTCTGCTGCTGTTGCCCGCCGTGCCCCCAAAAAAACTGTGCATTGTACCCTCTTTGGGCCCCCTTTTTTTGTGCCAGCTCCAGAATTTTTATTTTTGCCACTGGGCCCGACCTCATTTTTTTCTTGGGCCAAACCGGGGGACCTCCCCTGGGGTCAATTTTTGCCCCCTCCCCGCGGCCGGGTACGTTTTGCCACTTCCAGAATGTCATTGTGCCCCCTTGACCTCAAAGGCTGCGTGGCTGGGGCCCCCGTCACCTTTCCCCACCTGTCCCTTTAAAGTTTGCCAAACCCGGGGCTCTCAGTTTTTTTTTTTCCCAGCTTTTGCTGCCCTGGGCTTTATCCCGGGGTAGTTTTCCCCGTTATTTTTTTTTGGGCAATTTTTTCCCCCCTTTAAATGCCCAGGGCCTTTTTATAGTGAAGCGGGTTCTAAGAGGGCGGCATCAAAGTTTCTTTTCATACAAAAAACACAACATTGTATGAAGAAACCCAAAAAAAGCTCCCCCCTGCCCTAATTTTTGCATGGCACAACGTTCTTCAGCCCCCGCAGGCTCTGGGCCCGCCTGGAAATAAACTGTTTTTTTTAAAAGGATTCTTTCCGAAGTAATTCGGACCGAAACAATTTTTGTCGGAAAATTCGGCGAAGTGACCCAAAACCAATTTTTTTGGGGAAAATTTGGCCCCTCCTTTGGGTGTGAAATGCATGGAAAAAAAAGGAAAAAATCCAGCGTCCTCAATTTTAAAAAAGGGTTTTTTGGGGTTTTTCCAACGTCAAAACATCAGGTACAAAGTAACACGTAGACGCCCCGGGCGCTGGTTTTTTTTCCCATTTTTTTTTATTTAACTTTGGGTTTGGGCTCCCAATTCCTGTTTCATCCTCTAAGATGATGAGCTGGCTAGTAATGCTAACTAACTCAAAATGCTAATGAAATAAAATGAAGAGTGGAGGAGGGGGACATGAGGGAAAAGTCAAAAGTTTATTTGATGGTATTTTTTCTTTGAAACATAAACATTCCCAAAGAAATGATCCAGTAAAGCAATATTTTGTGTTTTTGAGTAAAAAAAAAAAAAATTTGGAAAAAATTGGGTGATCTTTTAACCTTTTTACCTTTGACAGAAAGGGGTGTCCCTTTTTAAGGGGAAATTTTTTAAATGCAAACATCTTTTCACCTTTTTTTATTTTGGGGCCCAATTTTTATACTTTAATAATATAAACCCCTTTAAAAAAAATTTTGACTCTTTCATTTCTCCCTATTTGCCAAGAAAATTCCCCTGTACCTTTTTCCAGTTTAGTTTTCTAAAAACTATACTTTTTATTTTTAATTCCGCCGTTGAGTACAATATATATACTGTGCAACTTGGCTTTTGGGTTGCCCGTTTAAAATATTCAAAAGGGTTTTTTTACACTGAGGGCAGTGTCTAAGAAAAATACAAAAACGTGCAATAATGTAAAGGAGATGATACTGAAAAACCAATCGAAACCCCCGCTCCCTCACCGTAAGGGGGGCACCCTTCTAAACTTCCAGGATTTTGAGCCCGCCTTAACCGCCAAAGAAAGGCCTTTACTCCCCTTTTCCCGCACTCACGAACCAATTTTCCGCTTTCAGCTTTTCTACCCTGTCTGTTTGAGGGTGACCCCAAGGGGCAAAACCAGCTTTTTTGTTTTTTTTTGACGAAGCCCGCAATGCCTGTTTCCGCAGGGCCCAGACTAACTGCGTATCCAGATTTATTATGGTCTTGTGCGGGCCTAACCCTTTTCAATCTGATATGCCAATTTCAATATCTGTTTTTAATTTGTCTTTTGCCTTTTTTTTCCCCCCTATTGCCCCTTTGCCCGGGAATCTTGCCCCCCCCTTTTGGGGGGGAGGGGGGGGGGGGTCTGGCCGCCGGGAGAGACCCACATCGGGATGTCCGCTGTTGTTTGGGCGGGGGACCCTCCTTCCTGGTCTAAACAAGAAACCCACTGCCCCGTCATCCGGAGTAGGATAAAAACCCTTTCCACACTGAACCCCCAACACAAACGCTAACAAACCCCTCGCTTTGTCCGGGGAACTGCGGGGGAAAAATACACCGACAAACGCAAAAAATCCTAAATCACCTCGGAGGCGGGGGGCCAAAATTCCCTTTTCCTTCAGAAAACACTGGAGGCGGGGGCCCAGGTTCTAAAGGCCCCTGGCGGTAGTTGTACACCTATACTCCTCAAAACTGGGGGGGGTGGTGTTTTATTTCATAACACACTCCCCCCGGGTAATCCATACTCAATGCCCCCCGGGGCGATTTCTCTACTTGGTGTCCCATACAAAACACCGTTACTCCCCCCTTTAAACATCTATGCTCCCTAAAACCCCAAAATGCTGACTTCTATGCCCCCTTTTAACTTTAGGGGGAAAGAACTGCAACACGTTTTATCATAGGAGGTGATTTCAACATGACTTTACAGCCAACCAAAACAGTTCAACTCCAACGCCCGGACTTACCACACCTCTGGGGTTCTTTTCCCTAAAACCCTTTTTTCTTCTCTATGACCAGGCGCACTCAAAACCTTTCCGCCGGACTAAACATTCCGCTCAGCGGTCCAAAACGTCTTTCCAAAATCGCCCTTTTCTTAACGCCAGTGCACAAAATTTCACTCTATACAAAGAGCCACAATAGAAAAATTTAATTTTTGATCCCGCCCTGGTAAAAATTATTTTAGCCGACCGGCCCCACCCACCTCCCCCAACGGGGATTTCCCTCGTACTGACCCTGAGGGTTTCAAAAATTTTCTCACAAACCCCTTGGTCCAATTTTTCCCGATGATAAAATTGACGAATGGGGGGAAATGGCCCCATTGGGCCCATTCAAAACTGTGATGCAGGCCAAAACCCTATCTACCTTAAAAAGAAAGGGAAACACACAAAAAAAATTTTCCAACCCAAAGGGATCCACACTGCCCATCCCCCCTTTTCCACCCAGGGAAAAAAAAAGGTAAAAACATCTCCACCAAATCATTGTTAGAAGTTTCTTGCGGGAAGCCGGGGGGGAAAAGGGAACAAAAAAAATGATCATTTTGGAGGGTAATAGGATGATTTTCTATACAGGAAAATCAACCCAGACTAAATCCCACATTCGAACACATACCCAACCCCCAAACGTCACCACGGGGGGGCTGACACATCCCAAATATATTTTGCCCCAATACTTTCAATTTTCTAGAAAACGCCCCATCGGGTCTTGGCCCCCTTTTTTAACGGGTTTTCTTTGCCCGCATACCCAGAGGCTTTTTGGTTTTGGGGGCTACACACGGAAACCGGGTTCCTGCCGTTGCTGCCCCCTCCCAAAAAAACCCGGGGCCCGACGGCCTCCCCTCGAATATTTAACTCTTGAACCCGGTTAAGGGGTTTTCCCCTTTTTCCTTTAACGCAACAAAAAAGGTTTACAAAGACCCTAAAAATTCTAAACCCCCGGACATACTTCCCCCAAAAAGCCGCGGAGGGCCCAACACTCCCCCATCATCCCCGCCCTATATCCTTCTCAATCAAGAAAAAAAAATCAAAATAAAATCTTAGCAGATGGGCGCAAGCCGTGTAGCCCCCTTTTAACCCTCCATAGGTTTTTTACATAAAGCTTTCCCATTTGGGGGCAACAACACCGTAGCACCCACAACTAATCTCTGACCCCCCACGATCTATCTCTATGCTGTTGGCCTTTTGATGCCAAAAAAGGCTTTCGAACCAGTTCATGGAAATACCTTAATACCACCCTATTTCCCCTAGCGGCTTCGGGAAAATTTTCCCCTCAGCTTTCACACCACTGCCAACCCCTTTCCCCCACTGCCCCTACAGTGAAGGTCTTAACTCTAACCCTCCTATCCAGGAGTCCACGCCGGGGCTGCCCGCCCCTCCCCCCTTTTTTAAACCTTCATTGACCCCTTATTCGTCGCCTTAAACCGAGACCCCATTCAAGGCATCCGACTGGCTCTAAAGAAATTAAACTTTTCGCATTCGCAACTATATTTTATTATATTTACCCCAATTTTTGGGACTGTTTTGTCAGGTTCCCCGATACCCAAATAGGGAAATGCGGGTTTTCAGGGTAACGAACACAAACCGAAGCTCTCCTTCAAAGGGGTAAACCCTTTCCCTCCTTTTGAAAAACTCCCCTTTTATATGGAAAACAGCTCTGACTATCTAGGGGTCCAAATACCAAAAAAGCAAGTTCCCTATACTCTAAAAACATAAAGCCCTTCTTTCCCCTCTTGAATCCACTTCAATCGGAAAAATCTTTTCACCTCCCCCTTGGGAAAGAGCTAACAAATTAAATTGACAATCCCCAAATCTTATTTTTTCTCCAACGTCCCTCATACCTTACACCCAAAACCTACGGGGGTTTTTAACTCCTGCTTCCGGAGATTTATATGAACAGCCCGCAGCCCTCAAAAGCCATGAAGGTTCTTTCCAACCAAGAAAAACAGGGGTTTTAATTTTCCCCACCTTTACTTTAAAATTTGCCATCGCCAGGTTATAGGGGATTGGCTGCTCAATACCTTATTATACACCAATACTAAACTAGACCAACAACTAACACCTGATATCTCTCTAGTTAGCCTACTGCATCTATCATTCCCGAACATCCCAATGCACCTCAAATCAAATCCTCTTATAATTACAGCTGGAATACATGGACTAAGGCGAGACAGCTTTGGGGACTTAACCCCAGACACGCACTTCTACTTCCCTTCACAGGGAACCCATCTTTCCAGGGCGGGCGAGCGCATAGCAGATTCCTCCTATGGCAGCAGGGAGAGATAGGAAAAATAGGTGACCTCCTAGATCCCACTACGATAAGGCCTGTTCTCTTCAATGAAGCCAAACTGAGGTTTCCTTCCATTGGCACTCACCCTTTTTATTATCTGCAAGCCTGCAGTTACATGCACGAGGTTATGAAACATCTCACGGATCGGGACTGGGACGACCCCTTTGTAGCTTTGACATTACCCACTCAAACATCCAAGGGCCAAATCACACGCTATTATAACTCCCTTCACTCCCCACTAGATTACGCTACCAAGCAACAGGGATTGTCCGTATGGCCACACTCAATTGAATCTATTTCTCAGAAAGATATCCTCACTTCTCTAACACTGGCAATGAAATTTATTCCCTCCATGTCCTACTGGGAAATGGCATACCGCATCGCCCACAGGGCGTACATCTCCCCACATAGGGGTTATCTAATGGGTACCTCTCCTACACATACATGTCCCAAGTGCCTCTCTCCCCATGCTGACCTTCTGCATTGCCTCTGGTCCTGCCCTCCAATTAAAGTATTCTGGTCTCGGGTCCGCTCTTTTGTGACTACCCACTTACTCCCTTTCTGCCCTGACTCCCCTGAATGGTACATATTTGGCATCCTCCCTGCCGGGTCCCCCAGCCTCCGTGGGTATCAAAAGAAACTGCTATATTATATATCAGCAGCCGCAAGAAAATCCATACTGCACTACTGGATCCATCCTTCTCCGCCGACGCACAAGTTGTTTTTAGATCTCATCTATTCCGGATGGATTGGGTGGACACCTCCCTTTATAAAGAACAAAAAGGGAAACAATTTTATCAATTATGGAAAAACTTTATTGTTCTACTCCCAGCTCATATTCAATCAAAACTTAAACAATGCTTTAGCCTCACCACTTGGTATCTGGAATACCAAATCGCAGGAGATGATCCTAACTGGTGAACACTTTTCCTTTTTGTACTGTGGTGCTGTCAACATGTGAAGGTGACGGTGGATCTCTCATTCTCTCGCCGATGTGCCAGACGCTCCCCCTCCCCCCCCCAAGCTCTTCCCTCTTTTCCCTCAACTTCTCTTTCTCGTGTTCATAACATTCTTCTCAAATCCAACGGTGTGACCTCTGGATGTGATCACTTGACTTTCTGTACTTGCCTATACTTTAAGATGGCACCAACATGCCTAACAATAAAATGACATTTACTGAAACCATAACTGAGATAACTCACAGGATCGCATCATTGGGTGACACCTGCTCTACTTTCTCTCCCCACTTTGTTCTCATTACGAAGTCTCAAACCGCATTGTTTCATCTTAGCGATATGATGTGTTATATGCCTTTTCAACTTAAGGGTCACACATGTTATAGGTTACTATTAACTTGCAGTTTTTTTCTTTAGGCTCAGACCACTGGCTACGCCGGACATCTTTAGTCATTATCTTATGGCTGATTATTGATGCCTCTGTTATAGTGTAACCATTACCACTGAATTTTTTTCCTTCGATGTAATTATGTTGACCACGATATATGTAAGGGTGGAACCGTTTGTATTAATATACCCAATTCTCCTTGGTTTGTATTTGATGTTTCACCTTTTCAAAATTCTCCAATAAAAACATGTTGTAAAAAAAAAAAACTTTAATATGTAAATAGGTTGGTAAAGAGACAAAAACTCACTGAAGCATGAAATGTATCTATTTCAAGACTCTAATTCATGACCTGGCCCATTTTAGTTTTCCTCAGCACATGCAGATTTGAAATCTATAACTCTTTCGTGTACGTGGTTATGTAAATAATTATTTTGCCTTTTTTTTGCGAGGCTTTATTTTTACGTATATTTTACATCACTATGTTTAAAACTTTTTATAATTTCAGAAAAGTGGAAACATTTAAAAAGACCATTCTTTCTATTTTCTAAATAGCAAACAGTGCCACTAAAATAATTTTATAAATTTTGTACCCTTGTAGTTATATGAAAAAAAAATGTCCAGCTTGTGGCTTTCTTTAGAAAACTGAAAATGATTTATTGTTCCACATGTTAAAAACACTGATAACAAAAGCACAGTAAACCACATACAAATAACACTTGTACGTTTCAAGCCCACATGGGCTCTTGATCAAAGCTTTTAAAAAAAAAAACATATTTTTGCATTCCGAAATCCTCCATTCATAAAGGGACTGGGCCGATGAATTAGGGCATTTTGGATTCTGGACCTAGAACGATGATCACCCATTGGTTTGAACTATAGAAACAACCTCATGTATATCTACTAGGGTCTTTCTTAAAAGCTTACATTATGATATGTTTTGTACTTTTACATTTAAATTTGATTATATTTCCTAGTACAAAAAGGTGGAGTTTACCTTTCATCTTGTGCACCTTGCTTTTTCCTGATTGGTGGCTATTGATTTTAAAGAAATGCAATTGATGATATTTTTCAATGCTGTGATCAGGCTTATAACACATGTTATTTGTATGTGGATTACTGTGCTTGGGTTTGTTTTTTTTTTTTTTTTTTTTTGGGGGGAGGGAAAGGGGTTAACATATGGAGCAATAAAGCATTTGTAGTTGTTTAAAGAAAGCCACAAGCTGGACATTTTTTGCATTTTGGATTTTGCACAAGAGACCCAAAACAATAAACCCTTTGGGAGTGGCTAAAGTTTAGTGCTTGTTGTTTACGTTTTTGAACCCTTTTAGTTATGGTCACTTTTACATACATGATTTTGGTTTCTGGGGTGCAGCTTAAAATTTGTGGTTTGGGGGACTATATTTTTTTTTAAATAATTATTTTTGTGTGTCTTTATTTATGTTACATATTGGATCCACGTAAAATCAAAAAAGACCTTTGGGGGAGATTTTTACAATACATTTTTTATTACTGATCTTCCCTGTAACTGGGGCTGACATATGATTACCAGTTACAAGGGAATACAGCCTACAACATTCACTACAGAGCTAATCTGGGTCGGTTAAGAAAACCTAAAAAGGGATAATAAAGCATACATACTGTCAGGGGGCCGCGGGGGACCGCTGCGCCCGCGTCTCCCCCCTGTCCCCAGGCTCCTGGCGCGGGTGCCGCGGGGTGGCCCCCGCCCTCTCCGCTGCCCGGGGCCGGGACTTACCAGCCACGCTCCGGGGGAAAGCGCCCCTTCTGTTCCCGGGCCCCCGCGCGCGTGCCCGGTCCCCAGGCGCGCGCGGCGCGGCTGGTCGGGGAAATTTAAAGGGGGCCCGCGCCCCAGTAAGGTTATGTGGGCCTGGTCCTTTTTAAGGGACACCCCCCAAAACCCTTGCCAGTTCTTGGTGTGCGTCCAGTTAGTTTTTAGTTAATTTAGAGCTGTTCTGATCGCCCTGTACCATCCTTTGCTACTTCCTGACCTCCTGTTTGCCGGGGCCCGCCCAACCCTCTGCCGTCTCTGCCACGAACTCTGCCCCCTGCCCTACCTTTTCCTGTCCCCGACACGCCCTTTGGGTTTCGACTCTGTAACCCCCCACACCCCGGCCGGCCCATCGCTAGCAATACGTCAGGGGTAACCCG
>JAODAL010001393.1:0-233429 GCA_025379985.1 Phyllomedusa bahiana
GCCTTTCGCAACATGGGACCAGCCGTATATTACAGCTGGTCCCATGCTGCATCCCCGTGGCTGGAGCTTATTCCGGCCGCGGGCGATTAACCTTTTAGCTGTCACAATCAATCACGATCGTGACAGCTAAGGAAAAGGCACAGGGTGGGAGCTCCCTCTGTCCCCAGCGGAGCAGCCAAGGCGCGATTGTGGGTTCTGATGGCTTCCCTGACAGCCCTGAAGCCTAATAAAGTCTTTTGGGCTGTCTGTGACATCACTATGCCTTGCCAGGCATAGTGATTGAAAGTTGCCATGGAGAGCAGTACACAGCAGTAGAGATGAGCGAACAATAAAAAGTTCTAGTTCTGTTAGAACCTCGAACTTTAGTGTGTTCGGTTCGAGGTTCTATTTGAACTAGAACTCTAACTCGAACCCCATTAAAATCAATAGGAGAAGATATCCTGGTTAATTTTTATACCAATACAGGTAAGGAGAAGCTGTAATTACCATCCATAACAGTAAACTGGATACGTGGAAAAACTTAGTGAAGAAGATTAGGCTCTAATTGTGACAGAAATAACTTGAGAGGCTAAAATACTTCATTCCTTTCCATGGCTAACTGAAAAGATGAGGACAGCTTGCAAGCAGGGGCATAGCTATAGGAGGTGCAGTGGTAGCAGCTGCTTTGGGCCTGCA
This sequence comes from Phyllomedusa bahiana, assembly GCA_025379985.1. Lineage (NCBI taxonomy): Eukaryota > Metazoa > Chordata > Amphibia > Anura > Hylidae > Phyllomedusa > Phyllomedusa bahiana. The sequence goes on from JAODAL010001393.1 coordinate 676, forward strand.
TCCTGAGAAGGCCCAAAAGCCCCTTTGACATAAGGGATATTTGGAGATGGTGTGTTATACAATTACTGAACCCCCAAAACTGCAAAACGGAACTTTTGGGCACTGAGTATGATTTAGCAAATTCAAGCACTCTCTATAGTATATATCCATGTATATGAGAGTTAGGCATTATGCGAGCCTGCAAATGTCGCCAAATAACAGCTTTTGGATGTGGAAAAGATGCAGCCAGCAATACCCTCCCTAACTCCCTAACTATTGCTGGCCATGGAAAGGAAAATGCTATCTAACTAAGAGAAGTCTGTACAGTACAGAGAGTGAGCTGAAAATGGCGTTCACAAGACAATACAGTGAAATATATATAATATGGTCATGGGATTTTGGCAGCCAATGAGAGCCCTACACTTCAGGGATGACGTTTTTGACACTTCTCAGTGCTCTGCACTGATTGGATGGCCGCCAAAAGTGCAGAAAGGTGATTGAATGGCCACCAGAAGTGTAGAAAGCCACTGAAAACTAAACTGAAAATGGTGTGTCGAACTCGAACTAGAATTTTACTCGAACGAACAGTATAATGTTCGGTTCGGTTTGAGTTCTAAAAATTCGAGATGTTTTACTAGAACTTAACTTTTCTAGAACAGTTCGATCAACACTACACAGCAGACTTGTCACCTATACTGCACGGTGAGCACTGTTAAAGATAAAAAATACTACTAGGAATTACAGCATTTTCTTCATCTTGGCTTCCAAAAAAAATGGATTTAAAAGTGATTAAAAAGCTCTCACCCCGCATTTTCATGGCCTAGTGGTAAAAAACCTATGGAACACCTGTGCACCCAAAATGAACAATATTCCCCTAGATGAGATCAATGAGTGGTGTTGAATCCAAGATTGGGTGACTGATGGAAGGTTTCACCTGTTCTGGTACTTTGGGGGCGTTATAAATGTGCCTACCGTAATCTGAGCTCCCTCCTTTGTATGCCCTGCCATGTGCCCAACCAGCATTTTACATCCACATATGGGGTATTACCAAAATTGGAACAAATTTTGAAACAAATTTTGGGGTGCTTTTCTTCCAGTATTCCTTGTAAAAATAAAAAAAAAATCAGCTAAAATTGCAGATTGTTGGAAAAAATTAAATGTTTCATTTTCACAGTCTAGCGCTAAAAAAATTGTGAAAGACCTATGGTGTCAATATACTGTAGGGATTTAGTCCCAAAGGCAGCCTTAATAGATGAAACCAGCAGCAAAGTTGGTGCAACTTAAACGGATGCTTTATTTTCCTACCACCCGTTGAACACAAAATATAAACAAACTTCACATAAGGCTTACTTCAGCCGGCACAGGATTGTCCATGGAGCATCTAGCCCAGCCACTGGGTTTAGGATGCACATTCAGTCCTGGTGCCCACACAGGGCTCTCACCTTTCCTGCTATTGGTAAGGAAAGGCACGACTTCTGAAGAGTCTCCTGTTTGCCTCAGGACTTCCAAACACAGCTCCTGCTCCACAGGAAACTTGCAGTGAGGCTGGCACCACACCCCCAGCTCACCTGACTTACCAGGCTTACATAGATAATAAAACCTGGCCTGGACCTGGGAATATGGGAGCGACCATCCCACCCGGCTCTTTGGCCGCTCCGGTAAAGCCCGGCCCGGAGTAGCTGCTATCTACAGTTATACTAATACTACCAAGGATGTCAGCCGCCTAATGCGTCTGACACATACTATACTGGGCCTTACCTCACTGATACCAGGCCTAACGGTGACACATATCTTGCATCAATGACTGTGCCTTGCGCCCTCTTACATACCCCCCACCCCCTGCCCAAAGCTGGGGTTCTGGGCACCTTCAGCCACCATGCAATGTACCCTAAACAGGGATCTGCATTTCCTTTCAGTTTTCCTGGCCTATGCTCTATAGAAAAATAAAAATCCTGTAGAGCCAGGACCCAGCGGATGACCCTTGAATTTTTCCCCTTCTTTTCTCTTCGTCCTCTAAGATGGGCAATATCTGAACCTAGCCTAAACTTGCACCCTAGCAGGTAATAGCAAAAGGAATCCAGAGCCCACTTGATGACTGGGCATTCTTTTTCAATAATAGAATACTTCTGCTCGGCTGGAGACAGCTTCCTACTGAAATAGCTGACTGGATGTTCCTCTCCATTCATGACTTGGGACATCACAGCACCTAGACCCACATTCGATGTGTCTGTCTGGACGACAAACTCTCTGGAGAAGTCTGGGGTGACTAACACAGGCTGTTTACAGAGGGCAGTCTTAAGCATCTGGAAAGCCTCTTCAGCCTCTGGTGACCACTTCACCATGGCTGTCTTTGCACCTTTTATCAGGTTTGTCAGGGGCACTGCTATCTCCGCGAATTTGGGAATAAACCTCCTGTAATACCCAACAATTCCCAAGAATGCCCTGACCTGTTTTTTATTTAGTGGGCGGGGCCAGTTTTGAATCGCCTCTACTTTTTTAAGCTGGGGTTTTATTTCCCCTCGTCCTACAATGTAACCCAAGTATCTGGCTTCTTCCATCCCCATGGCAGCAAACAGTCCCAACCCCGGCCATCCTTTTCTACTACTTTTTTTAGCATGGCCTTTAGCGTCTTGTTAAAGCGCTCTACAAGGCCATCCGTTTGGGGGTGATAGACCAACGTGCATAATTGGGAGATCTTTAATGCCTTACAGAGATCTTGAATTACCCTTGAAATGAATGGGGTTCCCTGGTCTGTGAGAATCTCCTTAGGTAACACAGTTCTTGAAAAAATATGAACCAACTCCCGGGCGATTGCTTTAGTGGAGGTATTTCTGAGGGGCACTGCCTCAGGGTACTGGGTGGCGTAGTCCACTATGACTAGGATATATTGGTGACCCCTAGCGGATTTTACCAAGGGCCCGACCAAGTCCATAGCTATCCTATCAAAAGGGACTTCAATAATAGGCAGTGGCACCAAGGGACTGCGGAAGTTGGCAACTGGGGAGTTTACCTGACATACAGGACAGGACTGACAGTAGTCCCGAATTTCCCGGAAACATCCAGGCCAATAAAACCTCTGCAAAACTCTCTCCAGGGTCTGGTCTGCCCCCAGGTGTCCCCCCAGCACAGTGTGCGAGCTCCAATACCATCCGCCTATACGCTTTCGGCACTAGCAGCTGTTCCACTAGCTCTTCCCTGACTCTGGTCACACGGTACAAGAGGTCCCCATTCATAGCAAAGTGAGGATACCTCTCATCTGCCCCTGGCTCTTGCGGTACCCCATTCAGCACCACCACACTATTTAGGGCTCCTCTCAAGGTCTCGTCTTGGAGTTGGGCCATCCCGAAATTCCCCCGAGACACCTCTAAGTCAGGGACAGTTTCCTCCCCTGGTGACTTCTCCTCATTATCTTCTATCATGACCGACAGAGGAAATTCCGGGGTTACCTCCGGGCTATCTGCAGTTATACTAATACTACCAACGATGTCAGCTGCCTAATGCATCTGACACATACTATACTGGGCTTTACCTCACCGATACCAGGCATAACGGTGACACATATCTTGCATCAATGACTGTGCCTTGCGCCCTCTTACAATACTCACTACATCCCTGGATATATCCTTAAGGAGTGTAGTTTCTAATATGTGGTCTTATTATTGGTGTTTATTATGTATTAGCACCTTAGGGTTTCCACAAACCCTGTAATGGCGCCTAAAGAAAATTGCAATGTAATGAGACCCCCTGCTCCAATTTTGAGGCTTGTGGGTGAGCCAAATAGCGCACTAGGGTAACATATAGAATATCTCTAAAAATGGCAGAATGTTGAGTTGCATTTCCCTGGTCACATCAACCGTGTTCTAGTGAATAATGGATAAAAATTGAAAATCTGCAAAAAAAACTTGAAATTACCACACAATTTTGCTTTAATTTCTGTGAAACATATAATGGGTTGGTAAGCTTTCTTAATGCTTTTTGAATACTTTAAGGGGTGTAGTTTCTTAGATGTAGTCATTTATGGGGTTATCTAACATACAGGCCCCTCAAAACAACATCAGAACTGGACGGTACCTAAAAAAATCTAGGTTGCAAATTTTATTAAAAATGTGAAAAATTACTACTAGATTTCTAAGCCCCCTAATGTGTTCAAAAAGAAATGTAAAAAATGGTGCCAACTTACAGTAGACATATGGTAGATGCTAGTTATAAACTTTAAACTTTGAAAATGGCATTTTTTCACAATTTTCACGATAATTTGATATTTTTCACCAATAAACAAGGACTGTATAGAGTACATTGTTACTAACTTAAAGTACAATGTGTCACAAGAAAACAGTATCTGAATCATGGATAGGTAAAAGTATCAAAACTGTATTCACACATAAATTGACACAAATTGTCAGATTTTAAAAATGGAGCTCTGTCAGTGAGGTCAAAACTAGTAAGAAACAGTAAGAGGTTAATGAACTAAAGCACATAATTCTCAAAAAGAACAATGATTAGCAGATAGCTGGTCAGAAACATTATCAGGAGACACAATTACTAATGACACATTAGGATCCTTCGTATTCCATACCTTGCTCAGAAAGGGTAATGTATCTCATTGAGGAGAAGCACCATGGTGGTGTATGAGGATTTATCGCCGAGCTTTAGGAAACATTCCAGTCCTGAGAATTTTCATATGTAATTTTCATTTTTATAGTAATTGATCTAGCTAATTTGTTGACATCTTATAAAGTGTCATATATGTTGAAAGATCTATTCGGACAAAAACAAAGTCCCTTGCCCAACAAAGACAACTGTGCCTCAGATAATATGTAGCTGGATAAATTCACCACTGCAAACGTGAGACTTGAAATAGTGAAGTAATACCAGCTCACCTAAAACGACAGTCCGTATGAAGTGTTGTGAGGATGCACAAAAAATCCGGGAGCCCACCAGCTGCAGACATGTACAAGTAGGACCAGTGAGGTCAAATCCAGCACCATTTAAAATCCACAATTTCTTTTATCGTAGATCCATAAAAATACAGTAGCATTGCTACGATTAAGGGAGGGTGGTACACACCTGACACGCGTCAGCCTTAGCTATCTCTACTGTATTTTTTATGGATCTACAGTAAAAGAAACTATGGATTTTAAACAGTGCTGGATTTAACCTCATTGGTCCTACTTGTACAAATTCACCACAGGACTGGGTTCTTTTTGTAATTCCGGGTTTTCCGTGGAAATCTCTGTTTGATTTTGTTTTCGGCCCAACCTTCTGCATCTTTTCTTAAAAATCAGATTCAGTAGAAGACTTATCCATTTTGGAATGGCTTTTTCTGTGTTCCTTACAGTTTCTGTTATGATTGGTGGAGAAATATCAGAAAAATCCTCTGATGTAGAAATTCACACAAGATCCACCAAAACTTCCATATTATGCATGCCAATTTTGTTCAAAATAGAACAAGGGGACTTGGAATAAAAGTTCTTTTGATTCCATGAATAAACTGTGTTATTTCAGTAATCCTGAAAGTCCCATTGAAATTTAGATTTTTTTTAAATTATTTTCCTATTGTTACAATTAGGTCTGTGTTTCGGATTTGGGTCAGTGTCAAATCTGACCTGATTGAAAGTAATTTGATTCAGGTGGGCCTAAAATTAATTTTGTTGTGCAAATCACCAAAACAACAACCGTTAAATTGGATTTTTGGGGGGGCATAGTTTAAGTTTGCATCGATTGTTGTTGGGGTTGGTTGTTAGGATGACGCATGTATCTTGTGTACGGGGATGACCTTGGTAACGCATTGAGGTGCAGTGCAATCACTTGGCTATCACGGTTGTCCTGAGTAACTGCGTAGAGTATGGTGGATGCTCTGGTTACCGTGTAGCCCTGTCGTAGCCTACACCAGGAAGCAGAGTCTAAGGGGCCGCTTGTCTTCACCAGCGCCCGCTGCAAAGCTGGAAGAGCTTTGCTGCAGGGTATCCCCAGATCGCTACCCCCGAAGCAGGTACAATCGGTGACAGCCAAAGGACGGTGAAGCCGGAACGTGCGCGCAGCCTTAGTGGCTTTTACGGGATGTGCGTCTCACAGGAGGAAGATGCAGAGGATTGTGTCCGTCGAGGAGGAAGCAGGACGGGACCAGGTGAGTACGGTGAAGGCAGGAGCCGGGAGCGGGAGCGAGCAGCAGCCCAAAGCTGCTGGGAAACTGACGTGCCCGCAGTCCAGGTGTTGGACCGCGGAACGAGCCGTTACAGTGACCTGACGTGATCTGATGGCGCCCAGTCTCCTTATTCAGCTCGTGTTTACCAACACAGATGGAATTGGCTGTATAATGGCTAGTACACTTGTATGTAATTAATGTCTATGAGTATTTAGGGCACAATGGATTCCCGCACCATTTGCTACAAACAAGAATCTGTCATTCAAAATGCGTCAGCGATGCCGCTATGTTGTACATGGTATGTCACTTGTTGTGCTTATTTTATATATTTTTCTACTCAACAAAGCCTGGAATTTCATAGTGCTGCTGGAAAATCTTTTCCTAAGTTCTGCATGATCCTGCCCCTTTCCTAGGGGGCTTTATTTCCATGCAGACATTCATATTTTTAGAAGTGGTGAGCTGGCTTGTCCTTATTTAGATTTAAGTTTAGTTTAAGTTTACATAGAAATTACGGCAAAATTTTTTTTTAGGGTGAACATAAAAAAAAGTTTTGTTTATTTTTAATTATTTTATACCATTCACATTTCACACTCAATAACCTGTTATAACCTGAATGTGTGTGTAATGTATACACAATTTTTTATTTTGATTTTATTACTTTATTTTTTCTACACCTTATTATTTATTTATTTTTTTACTTATTTTTTAATGCCATTAAGGGATAAGTATTTACACTTTTTTTTACACTTAGTAACGTATTAGCATATAATGTATGCTAATACATTACACTATTTGCCAGTATGACACAGGCTCCTGCCAGGGCAAAACACAGTGCCCTGATAGCTGCCTTGCTATACAGACACCCCTGGGGCTATTTTAAAAATCAAAGTTGCATGAGAAGGGTATGACAACAGTGTATAGTTCAAGAAATTGACATACATAGAAGACATATAAAGTGTGTGTAGTTTTTTCTGAGTTGCTCTCACTAGATTTCATGCCCAATTTTGATAGATGTAAGCCAAATTATATGTCTAGTTGTTTCTTTGTGCGGTGATTATTGCACAGCAGGATGTTCTGAGATGTTCTGACCATTTCACAATTCACATGTAAGAAGCAAATCTGACACAGGTCTTGGGTTCCTGTCCATGTACGTCAATATATATTCCCTCATCATGCAGTCAGGTGACAGTTTTGTCAGCTTGCATAGTCTGCCCGTACCTGAGATAATGGAGTGCTGAGATACTCAGAGAGACCAATTTCAGACTAGACTTACTGTCAGATAACTGTCTCAAGACAGCTGTATTGAGTGCTCTATAATGACTCTGTTAGAAAAGGGCGATTTAAAGGAGGTAATCAAAAAAGTATTCAACACTATGCTGGGCAAACAAACAGATTTTAATACATGGAAAAAGGCAGCCAGTGATATTGTGTCCATATATAAAATATGGATGAACTGATGGGAGGGGTGGAACTGACAGGAGAGACAGTTTGCTAAAGACATTATTATCACTATCAAGTACACAAATTCCAGGATTTCTGACAGTCAAGCACTTGCTGAAAGCAAAGCTGTAGGATAGATAGAAAGGCAGCCAGCTAGACATAGGGGACACAGATATGAGATAGGTACAGACTTAATAATGCCCTGTGTGGTAACAGTCATTGATTAGTTTAGATACCAGACCAGGGGTAAAAACATTGTAGCTATTGAGATGGACAGACGGACAGATTTATGAGAATAACATAAATAAATAAACTAAAAAAATAGATAGATAGATAGATAGATAGATAGATAGATAGATAGATAGATAGATAGATACAAAGATAAATTATGAACTAGCTACAACCTTATACATATTAGTTGGTTTCAGGATGATCAATGTGTGACCTTAAAGGGGTTGTCTCACTACAAAGAATAGCTTTCAAAATATAGGAAACACTAAATGAAGACACTTTCCAAATATATTGCTTTGTTTATCTTTTTTTGTTAAGGAACTACCAGTGATTTTATCACCTTCTAAGGGCTTTCTGGTTCCCCAAGTGACCGACCTGTGTACTTCTTCTCCCCTGCTCTATGTTCTATCTGATAGCAGAGAGTGACTTCATCACAGTCATAACACAGGTCAGCAGGCTTCAGTGAGAGCTTGTGTGTTATCTTATCTTTCAGACAAAAGACTAATTACTCTACTGTTTACATTACCTCAGAGAAGGTAATTTAGCTAATCTAGACTAATAAGCAGAGAAGTCTGAATACATGGAGCTCATATGCTAATTACAGACAGCTTGACCAGGAAGTGACAGAGCAAAGCAGCATTATTTTATTCATGCCTCCTATGAAACTTTGAGATGAGACAACCCCTTTAACTCTGGAAATCTAGTAATTGGTTCTTCAGCTCCAAAATATCACCCAACAGGCAATGCAAAATGTAGAATAAAGTAAATTAAGCAAATAACTAGAAAAAGCAAGCACTTACATCAAAAATAGCTGCTGGAAGCTGGATATCACTTTGTATATTGAGGATATGAGCTGCTATGGGTCACTTACTTTTTATGCAATGTAGCAGAAAAAAGAAAATAGGGCCTCTTGTAGTGCCCAAAGGAATCGCTCATCCTGGCACATGTACAGAGCAGTACAGAACATGTAGTACCACACTATACTGTAGAGAGACGCTACTAGACCACCAATCACTGCATGTACTTCAATAAGACAGAGGTTTTACATTTAAATGAGAATTTGGTTTGATCTTCCAGTCAACCACATGAGCCTCAGATTAGCAGCATCTGTGACATTGTAAGATAATTGTGGTTTTAAGATACAATGTCCCATTAAAGAACATTGTATGGTGAAAATATTTTATTCTGAGGCCATTGTAACTTGAGGGAGCACTTTATTGTGTATTTACCTTTATAGGTATCTTATAACAAATAGTTAGAAGTGGTAAGACAACATTTCCTTCAGCTAAACAAAGCTTCTGGCACACGTTGCGTGGATCAGCAAATCTCCTTCACATCCTATAGCTGTTAAGCTGTTGTTTAACAGTTTGTCTAAGCTCTGTGCAAAGATCTTTATAAATTCATCATAGATGCTGGAATTGATCCAGACTGAACACCATTTTCGTATTAAATCATCAACATCATTATTTTACTTGAAGCCCAGAGAGCTATAAGATTTTTGATGAAGAACAACAATCTCACTGAAGGTTGCTGAAGGGTCACTGAGATGAAGATTATCAATTCATCAATGCTAATGGACCATAGGAACAATAAACAACAAAACGTTATTCAAAGGTATTGCTGCCATATAGTGATCCCAGGGCAAGAAAACATGTCCACTGCATTCTATGGAAACTTTTGTACACGTATAGTAAAAAGGGGGAATGCTATAACCCATTAACCCCTTACCACCACAGCCAGTTTTGACCTCCCTGACAGAGCCCCATTTTTTAAATCTGTGTTAATTTAAAATCTGTGTTTATGTGGGAATAACTCTGTTACTTTTACGTATCTTTTATCTACTTCAGCTCGTGAAACGTGTTGTTTTACATTTGCATATTTCAGTAAAATATGACACTTTAATAGTGGTTTATGCCCAGGTGTCATATTTATCTGTGAAATACCGCTAGCGCTACTATACTCTTCTAAGTTCTGTTTTAGCTACCTATACCATGTGTTTCAGAGTTTTTTGGTCCATACAATCCTCGTTTAAGTTCTGAAAAATAGCAAAACGTTATGCAAATTTTTTAAAATGTGCTATTTTCAAATGTCAACAATTTCTGCATGTAAGACAGATAAGTATACCCACAAAATAGTTTATAACTAGCATCTACTGTACGTCTACTGTAGGCTGGTATCATTTTTTAAATGTCTTTTTATTTTTTTACAATATTAGGGGGTTTAGAAATTTAGGGCCACATGTACAAACCTGTTTATGTCTAAAACTCACTTTTTTGCCCATAGGTTACTATGGGCAAAAGAGTGAGTTTTAGAACTAAACAGTTTCATACATGTGGCCCTTAGTACTAATTTTTTCACATTTTGAAGAAATTTGCAACATTGATTTTTTTAGGGACCAGTCCAGTCCTGACATGGCTTTGATGGGCCTGTATGTTTGATACCCTCATAAAGGACTCCATCTAAGAAACTACACCCTGTAAAGTGTTCAAAACAGCATTTAGGAAGATTACTAACGCTCTAAGTGTTTTACAGAAATTAAATTATAATTTTAAAATTGTATCCATTATTCACGAGGACACGATAGATGATAACTGGAAAATGCAACTCTGTATTTATTCTCATGCCATTTTAAGAGACATCCCATACGTTTTCTTAGTATGCCATTTGACTCAACCACAAGGGTCAGAATAGGAGGAGCACCTAATGCACTTTGGGGTCTCATTGATAACTTTACTAAGTGGGTTGGTACAATTACAATAATATCAATTTTATATAGATTTTATCTTTGTAAAAAATTGCATTTTTATGTCTTCTTAGTCTCATAGCCATAGCTTTTTTTCTGTCTATGGAACTATTTAATGGCTTGTTTTTTTTGTGGGATGAGTTGACATTTTCATTGTAACCATTTTGGGGTTTATATGATGGTTTGAAAAACTAGATAATATCCAGCACCTGGTGAAGGGTAAGTGCTAGTGGAAATGAGAGTTGCAGCTCAATACCCAATGTAAGAATATAATTCCACAGCACAAAAAAGTTTTTTGCTTTTAAGAAATAGAATTTTATATAATCATCATGATAAATGTACAAATCATTTGCAGTGATTTTCCATACAATTGTTACAAGGTAGAAGGATATGTGGTTTTAAGGAAATGTGATCTTCAATGTAGACGTTTCAGTTAAGGCATCAACCTTTCTCAATAGATCACATGATAAGTATATAAGAAAATACCATGTATAAAAAAAGCAGCATGGAAATATGCAGCACAAAGGGAATGCACTATTGGATCGCCAGGCAAAAAAGTGGAGACCTAGAATAAGGAGAAGGCTGCACATAGGCATGTGCCAAGAGATGCTGGAAATGGCGATCGCCATACTAGTCCTCCGCTTTTCCTATGGAATTACACCCTTACATATATGATGCTTTGAACTCTTTATACCCAGGTTTTTGGGAGGTGTGATGAACATAAAGTAGCAGTCCTGGGAGTCTATTTTTATTTCTATCAGCAGTCACCTAGCGGAATAAATTACATGCTAGCTTTACTCAGCATATAGATACACTTATAGCAATACCCAATCGGTATATTTGCTGTATGATTTACTATTTTTACACAATAAAAACACTTCTATTCAAAAAAGAAAACAAGTTTTTGCTTTGCCATAGTCTGAGAACCATAACTTGTTTATTTTTCTGTGTATGGAGCTGTGTAGGGGCTGTTTTTTGTGGGATGAGTTAACATTTTTATTGGCACAATTTTTTGTTGGGCATGTCTTTTTAATTGCATTTAAATCCATTTTTGGAAGGCGCTCACCATACAGTATGCATGTCATGTTAGTTTTGCACCATGAGTGAATGTGATTACAGCGATATCCAATTAATATAGCTTTTTTTAATTTGTAGCATCTAAAAAAAAGTGTTTTTATTGTGTAAAACAATATTTATGCTTCGCTATCTTCTGATAGCCATAACTTTTTTATTTTTCAATATACAGAGTTGTTTAAGGGCCCTTTTTGCAGGATGAAGTGATGTTTTCATTGGTACCACTTTGGTGTTTTTTTAATGACTTTTTGATCCCTTTTTATTACATTTTATGTGATGCGTGATGAACAAAAATCACAATTCTGTTACAGATTTTTTTGTGGTGGAGTTTTACGCCGTTCACCATGTGGGTTAAATAGCTTGACAGATTTATAGCTTAAAATGTTATGCACACGGGGATACCAAATATGCGTACTTTATTTATTTTTGATATTTTCTGGGACAATTGCCATTTGTAAGAGGGAAAGGGTGGTGCATGGTGTTTTTTTGTTGTTTTTTTTTTGTTTGTTTTACTTTTTTTATGTTTAAATTTTTCATTTACTTATCCCCATAAGTGACTTGCATCAGTGATCTTTAGATTAATGCATAGCAGTAGATAGCAGCACTTTTATGCATTGTAACTGTCAATCACTATGCCTGGCTGAGACCTCAGGGCACGGCCGGGTGTAGTAATGTCACAGGCAACCCAGAAGCCTTTGTTAGGAGAGCATTACATGCGACAATCGCTGCGGCTCATTCTGTGTTGTCCTTATCTGCCACGGTCGTGACAGACCACAGCAGCTAAGGAGTTAATTGCCCACGACTGGAGTGAGCTCCGACCCTGGGCAACAGAGCATGGGGCTAGCAGTATTGCACAGCTGGTTCCATGCTCTGATTGTGTGGGCTCCGCTTGTGAATCCGGACGATGTCCAGGATGTACCTATGCATCCATTTGCGGTAACACCTTCCCACCAAGGACTTATAAGTCTAATGTTGATAAAAGGTTAAACTTTTTGATGCTGTACTGCAAGAAACCAAGAATTGACATCTGTTATGTATGTTACCACCCTCGAATCTACAACGCCCTGGAATTAATGGCGCTTTAAAATAAATAATAATAATAATAATAGGGACACAAGTGCTAATCCTAGTGAAGTTAGTCCAAATGAGAAAGGTGATACCCAAATTAAAAGCTTCTCACCTTGGATGGTTGTACTGTTATGGTTCAAAACAAACATAAGCAAATTTTTAATGATGATTCAATTGCTTGCTGCCTTTTCTCTGACACTGATAACCTTGCATTCTTAGGATTTCAGCAAAAAACAATTATTCCAATATTGTTTATACGAGCAAGCAAAAAGAAAAGAAAAAATTGCGCTGGAGTATGAACTATAAAGTGTGATTAAAATAAGCTAGAAAGGCGATTTCAGAAGCGTCCCATTTATTTGTACACATAGTACATACATAAAAAAAAAAATTACATTTAAACCACATTAAAAGTTATTACCCTATTTTTCAGACTATAATACCCCCCTGGACTATAAGACGCACCTAGGTTTTAGAGGGGGAAAATAGGAAAAAAAATTAAAGCAAAAAGTCCAGGCTGAAGTGTAGTTTTATTGGTACCATTTTGGGATAGATGTGACTTTTTGATCACTTTATTCCAGTTTTTATGGGATGTGAAATGACCAAAAAAACCACAATTTTAGCGTTTAAATTTTTTTTTGTTCTATAATGTTCAGTATATGGGATAGATTATGTTATATTTAATAGACTTTTACGGACATGGTGATATTGTTTGTGTAAATTTTTAGTTTTTAATTTGTAAAACATCAAAGGAGTGGGTGACAAACTTTTAATATTTATTTTTTAAAACTTTTTTTAATTTTTTTTTTAAACTAGTTTCTTTTTTCACTTTCATACTTAGTTTCCCTAGGGTACAAGATCACTAGGGGGCACACTTCCTTGTCCTATATACAGCAGTACTGTTCTACTGCAATACTTATGATTTTTTATTCATTACCTATTACACCCTGCCTTAGGCATGTTGTAAAAGGTGTACATACATGGAAGCCTGCATGAGTTACATTGCGGGGGGGTGCGCAGCACCGCTCCTCATTCAGACTGCGCTGAGCAGCCACACTAAATATATAGTAATATACCATCAGGCCGCCAGGAGACTGCAGTGTTGCAATGGTGTGGGAAGTCAGCGGCAGGGTCTAACCCTTTAAACCCCGCCTCTGGCTTCCACCAGCATCACTCCTCTCCAGCCTCCTGCCGCCCTAATGGTATATTCCGACTATAAGACCCATTTCTGTTTTCCCCCCTAATTTGGAGGAAAAAAGTGCGTCTTATAGTCCGAAAAATACGGTAGCATAAACAATGTGTTTAACATCGCAGGATGGACCTGAGGAGGTACAGTGTGAACTGCGTGAAACACGTTGTCCATTTATGCTCAATTCGTTTAATGTGGTTTTCATTTAACTTATTTTTAATTACTGTATGTATGTACTGTGTGTGCAAACAAATAGGCACTTTTTTGCAATAATCTTCTTAGCCTATTTTTATCATACTTAGTAGTTCATATGCTAGCGACAATTTTTTGTCTCTTTTTTCCTTGTTTGCATAAACAATATTGGGAATATTATAACCCACTAAAGGAACACTAAATATAAAAAATGAACAAAAATTTCCAAATGTCCTTTTGTTTCCTCTTTTTCTTTGATTCTATTTTGTCTTGCATTTTAATTAAAGCTGAAAAATATATACAGAGATCTCTTTGTGTCTCAGGTCATGTCATAATGCGCCTAACACATAGACGAGACGCATCAAACTTTAGTCTCCATTTATAATAGCACAAAAACCACTTTCATACATTCAGGCGCATTATACACTGAAAATGGGAGTCACCAATTCACTTCGAATCTTATACTTTTTGTGGTAAATAATACGTATTTAATAACTTTTTTTGGGGAAAGTGGATGATGGAGGAAACAGAAATGCATCCATTTTCCAAGGGATGTTTTTTGCAGTGTTCACCATGCGGTGGAATTATTATTGGACTTTTATTCTTTGGGTCTTTATGATCATTTTGATGCTAGATTTTAGTGAGTTTTTGTACTACTTTTGCACTCAGATAGGGCAACATAAACTACCTGACATGTTTATTTTAAATCAAAAACTGTAACAAAGGTTAAAACAAAACAAAAAAAGAGTTTGATTAATACATTTATGTAATTATTCCTATTTTGTAAGAATTAAGTCTGAGTTTTTGGAATAGAGTTGCTCCCAATTATTTAAATGTAGTGACCAAGTCAGTATATTGGAGCTGGTACGGTTCAATGTAGCTATTTAGAAAGCTGGTGTCAACTGCTAATTGCAGCTGAAACCTGCTGGTAATGGTTTAACACCTTAGACGCCACGATTATCATGGCCGCGCTAACTAAGTGAATGATCAATGGTCTCGCACACCATTTCTCACTCTATAGGAACCACCGTGGCAAGATTGCAGGGTGCTGATCAGTTAACATGGCGGCTGAAAGCCTTGTGAGGCCACAGGCAGTAAGTGATAAATCTGCCATCTTTCTTCAACCTTCTGCACTGTTTATACAATACAGAAGGTGCTAAATCTAAAGGTAATAAATCTGCCATCTTTGTTCAACCTTCTGCACTGTTTATACAATACAGAAGGTGCTCCCTAGTGGTCAAGTACCCTAGTTGAACTATATTTTCCAGTGGTAAAAAATGTTTAAAAGCATCAAAAGCAATAAAAAATATTAAAAGTTCAAATCACCCCTCTTTTGAAGAGTAAAGAGCAAACCTGAAGCAAGGGTGGTTGCCAATGGGAGTATGGCCAGAGGGTATAAATATGGTTTAGTTGAGTTTTAGGTTGTTGTTCTAAAGCAAGCGGGGCAGCCCCGGACCTAAACCGGCTGAGGACCAGATTGCAGCTCCTTTTCTCCTCACCTCAGATTCTAGGAAGGAACATAAAGACTAAAGAACAGGAGAAGACCTGCTAGTGGAGAGGGTGGCAGAGCATAAGGTAAATGTGTCTGGGAAGAGACCTCTTGGGGACTGATGTATAGAGGCTTAGGGCCTAGCTCAACACTTCTGAGTTGTTCTGTTTCATTTGAGTTTAAAAAGTAGAACTGGAATTTGTATTTTGGTGCGACCCTGCTACAAACTGCTTGAGATGACTGCAAAGTTGGTTGCTGAAGTGCCTAATCTTGAGTATACCATTTTTTCAGCCAAAATAGTTTTATTAACATGAATAACTCTATTGCACTACACCACTCTGCCTCGTGTCTGTTATTCTGATTCAACACCAAGGACACCTCAACCAAGGACACTGCCAATCTGAAGCACATGTGATTGACTGGAAGATCCAACCAATTATCATGAACATTTTAATGGTAAAAACTCTGTATTAGTGAAGCACATGCAGTGATTGGCGGACTAGTAGTGCCTCTCTTTAGTACAGTGCAGTACTACATGTCTTTTAATGCTCTTTACCATGATAAGCACCTCCTTTGGACACCAGGAAAGAGCAGCACTATTTTCTATTTTTCTTTTACATTGTGTATAAAGTACATGACCCAAAGAAGCTGCTCTCCTTAAAATAGATGATTTCCAGTTTCCAGCAGCTCTTTCTCACTATTATATGTAAGGAATTGCTTTATCTATATTGTCATTTGCTTCATTTCCTTTCATTTATATTTTTTTATGTTGGGTGACATTTTGGGGTTATGGTTTCAACATATAATGGTCACCCTGGAACCAATTAATAAAGTATGGTGAGGGACCACAGTTAACTTTTAAAGGGGTATTAAGCTGCAGCTTGTCTCTATTGAAACCCTTGGCATCTATTGTGTTTCTCTTGACATGTGTTTGGTAACAGGGTCGGAACTAGAATTCAAAGTCCCCCATAGCAAAATGAGATCTGTGAGGTCTGTGCTGAATAATGAATTTAAACTGAAACTGCAACATAAGTAGCAATAAATAAGGACATGGATACTAGCACCATATTTCAGAGAAGCCACATAGCAGTGCCAGATAGCAGAAAGCCACCAAGCTGTAATTCTATATAGAAACATAATGGGGCAGATTTATCAAAACCATGTAACTTTTAGATAGTGTAGTGTTAGACTGGACAGTCTTAAATTGTGCCACATTTATCATAGTGTTAATAAATCTGGCACAGAACTGTCTATTCTAACTGTAACCCTTTTTAAATTGGCTTATTTCATGCCACTAACTGTGCCAAAAGTTTGCCACTTTTTTGACACACGGCGGTGAAGGCTAAACCATCCCCTTTTCATAAAACTATGTTCTTTTACTGAGACCATGCCACTTTTGAAGTGTCTAGAAACTGTCTAAATTACATCATAAATGTAGTGTAAAGCATGTATGACATTATTTTGTTGGGCTTTTTATACTCGCACACATATTGATGACCACTTTCCCCACATATACATTCGTATACAGTCATGTACTGTATGGAAAGCTGTAAATCAGTGTAATAGTAAACATATACATGGCTTTTTAAACAAATATACAACTTTCAATACATCAAATCTGTGTATTGTCTTGATTAGTGCACTCCCTCCTCTATATCATCTGGCTCTACACAGGGCAGTATAATCTGGCAGGATTCCTGCAAATTAACCTATGCCTGACCTACACTTTTCAGCCTCAAAAATTGCAATACTAAGAAGGACAAGCTGTAAAATTATGCAAGTTGAGAAAGTAGCAGGTGTCACTAAGATCTGCAAATAATCACATTTTCAAGCATCAAGCTTCAATTTGTGGCATGTGGTGTGGAATGAATGTGCGTTGCCTCCTGTTTGTCAAAATGCCAACTATTGCCACTATTTGCAAACTGAGAGGGACTGTATCCTTGAACAGAAAGAACGTGGTTTATCAGTCTGGTAGATTACTATGCACCTAGGCCAAGATGTCAGCACTGTTCAATGTTGCACAACCCAGTGTTTGGGAGAACAAGGATGAATTGGAATGACTGCAAGAAGTAAGCAAAGGTAAACCCCTGCACAAACAGGTCATCTGATTGGAAGAAAGGTGCGCAGAGATCTAGTCTGTACTGCACGTGAAACATGACGTGAAATCCCAAGCCTAGGGAAGCAAACAGCATCAACACAAATCATCAGAGGGCATTTGTACAACATTGGGCTACGACACAGATTTTCCATTGACCTCATTCCACTGCTTTCAAATGCTATAATGGTACACAGCAAGATAGAAATGGAAGTTGGAATGGAAATCAATAATGATCCCTGCTTATGTCTCGGACGCAATGATAGCCAGAGACTCGACTGGAGACCAGATCGGCAATGCCATGAAGATGCTTCTACAGGGGAATTTCACACTAGTTCTACTCCCGGGATTATGATGTAGTGTGGCATAACATGTATTTAATTCAAACCTCTCTTTTCTTCCTTTCAGGTATACTAACAGCTCAATATTACATTAATTTGGTCTTGGACCAGAAGTATATGGCCATGTCTCCAAAGTGCCTTATGAGCTATTATTGAAAAGGATAATACCAGACCGTATGTTGCTTGTGTTTCTGTTAAAAGCCTGCGTGGCCTAAATATGCTACCATGGCCTGCAGCATCTCCGGACATCTGGGGCATCATTTGTTGGCAATTGCCAATAGCCAATCTTGATGATTTGTGTGCACAAGTGCATTCAGCCTGGTGTAACATTCCTCAAACAACCATTCATAACCTCAATGATGTGGCAGCATGCCAAAGGATGTACGTACATGCATTACTGTGCGTGGCACTCATACTCGATACTACTACTAAATCGAGAATATTTTGCATATCAATAACATGTATGTCGATCCTGGGATTGTCATATTTCCAAGAGTTTTCCCCCTTGGTTTTGAGAAGTGTATATAATGTCTTAGAAGCATTTTCTAATGTCTAAGCTACAAAAACAACTAAGGAAGGGAAGATCTCTCCTTAAGGAGAGCACCGAATGAACGGCTTTAAGTTTTTTTTTCCCTTTTTTCGCCCTCTACTTGGGCATTGCATATACAAGGAATTAGGGGAAAGGGGGCTGAAAGCCCCAGGGGCCCTCTTTTGGGGTTGTAAAAAAAAATCCTAAATTTTGGTTTTGGCCCCACCGATTTTGGGAGAAAGAAAAAAGGATTTTTTGGGCCAAGCCAGTACTTCTTCTAAAGACAACGCTTTTCGGGTTTTTTTGTCCCTCCCCATGAAAAGGAAAGAAGATACGGGTGGCTGTGTAGGGGGGCACCCGGGTAGTTTCGGGAAGGGGAAAATCCCCCCTTAAAGGGAAAGAGCCCCGAACGAACGGCTTTTTGGGATTTTTTTGTTTTCCCCTTTTCGCCCTCTATTAGAAAATTCTCCCATACCAAAGGAATTATGGGGAAAGGGGGGCTGAAAACCCACACCCCCCTTTTGGTTGTAAAAAATCCCCCAAATTTGGGTTTTTTGGCCCACCGAGTCTTGGAAAACAAAAAGGTTTTTTTTAGCCAAGCCAGTACTCTCATCTACAAAACCAACGCTGTTTGGGGAATTTTTGTCCTTCTTCAGTGCAGAAAAGGAAGATACTGGTTTGCTTGTGGGGGGCTTTTGGGTACTCAGGAAGGGAAGATCTTTTCCTTTAAAGGGAGGGGCACCAAAGGGAACCCGGCCCTTGTAAGTTTTTGTTTTCCCTTTTTGCCCTCTATTAGCATCTGAAAAACAAAAGGCTTTTGGGGAAAGGGGGCTAGAACCCCCAAAGCACCCCCCCTGTTGGTTGAAAACAAATCCTAAATTTTTGCTTTTGACCCCCCGAGTCTTGGGGAAAGAAAAAAAGGTTTTTTTAGCCAAGCCAGTATCTCTAATCACGGGAAAAAACGCTGTTTCGGGATTTTTGCCCCATCTTCAGTGCAAATTTTAGAGAAGATAGGGGTGGCTTTTGGGGGAGGCATCGGTAGCTCAGGAAGGGAAAAAATTTTTCCCCTTTAAGGGAGAAACCGAACAAAGGGCCTTGAAATTTTTGTTTTGCCTTTTCGCCCTTACTTAGATTTGCATACCCCACAAGGCATTAGGGGGGAAAGGGGGCTGAGAAGCCCACAGCGCCCTCTTTTTGGTTGTAACAAATCCTAAATTTGGCTTTTGACCCCCCGAGTCTTAAAAAAGCAAAAAGGTTTTTTTTTACCCAAAAGCCAGTTTTCCCCCATCTACAGACAACGCGGGTTTCGGGTTTTTTGGTCCCTCTTCATTTCCCAGAGTAGAAAGATACGGGCCTGGCTGGGGGGGAGGCTTGGGGGGTAGCTCAGGAAAAAAAATTCTCTCCTTAAGGAGAGCACCGAACAAAGGGCTTGTAGATTTTTTGTTTTCCCCTTTTCCCGCCCTCAAACTTAGATTTCCCATATAAAAGGGGGCATTAGGGGAAAGGGGTGAGAAAGCCCCGCGCCCCTTTTGGGGTTTTAAAAAATCCTAAATTTGTTTTTTAAAACCCAAACCGGTTTTAAGAAAAAAAAAAGGGATTTTTTACCCAAAGCCAGTATCTCCATTACAGCCCAAACGCTGTTTCGGGTTTTTTTTGCCCCCTCTTCAGGCAGAGTGAGAAATACTGGCGGGCTGTGTGGGAGGCACCCGGGTAGCTCGGGAAAGGGGAAAAATTCTCCTTAAGGAGACACCGAACGAAGGTTGTAGTTTTTTGGGTTTTCCCTTTTTCGCCCTCAAACTTAGCATCGGGCATTTTCACAAGGCATTATGGGAAAGGGGCTGAGAACCCCACCCGCCCTCTTTTGGGTTTGGGAACAAACCCTCAATTTGTTTTTGGGACCCCCCCGTTTTTGAGAAAGAAAAAAGGTTTTTTTTTAGCCAAAGCCATTTCCCTTTTCATTCCCAGAAAACGCTGTTTCGGGATTTTGCCCTTTTTTCGGGGCAGGGGTTTCGCGTGCTTCCCCTTTTAAGGGGGAGAGATTCCCTTCCGGGCTAAAAAGGGCCCCCAAACACCACCCATACCTTTCTTCCTACCTGCCCCCGGGAAGGGGCAAAAAATCCCCGGGGAAGCGGGGGTTTTGTTGGTAGGGCGGGAAAAATTTTTTTTTTTTCCTTTGACGGGGGGGTTTAAAAAAATTTCGTTTTGGGGGATTTTTTTTAAAAACCAACAAGGGGGCTGGGGGGCTTCTCACCCCTTTTTTCCCAAAAAATTGCCTTGTAAAAAACAAAAAAAGTGATTTCTTTGAAAAAAAAGTTAATTTAAAAATTTAAACACATAATAAAATATAGACGCATTGGCAAAAGGTAAATTATAAATATATGTAAATGGATAATTTGGCTTCTACAAAATTGTTCTAAAACTTTACAGAGCACATGTGAACTGTGTGAAGATAAGCCCTGACTTATAATAATAGTCTCCTACAAGATCATCAGGAAATAAGTCGCCTTAAGGGCAGAAAAGCAAAAAGAATTTCTAAATTGTTTTAAAAAACCCAAAAAAAACCCCAAAATTTAAAGCAAAAATTTTTTAACCCACTGTGGGGTGGGAAAAATTTAAAATTTTTCCCGCTTGGGGGTGAAAAAAAAAATGCACCTTCTTACAGATCCCCCAATGAGCTCCCTTTCCCTTCCCAAACTGGTTTTTTATCCAATTTTGGAAAACTACTAAACCATGGAATAAATGAAGGGAAATTTACACAGAAAGGGAGGGGCTTTGTAGCGGGATTAAAAATTTTTCCCCTTTTCTTGTGCGGGTTAAAAACCACTACCCCCCACCTAACACCCGGAAACATAAGGGTTTTCTTTTCATTTTTAAAAATGAGGTTATCCAGCATTAGAAAACCATAGCTACTGTCTTCCAAAAACAGCACACACATCCACAGTTTGTGCAGGTAGCTCGGGCCCTATTTCTTTTCAGGAAACAATTTTTAAAGGAAGTAGTGATGACGTTTACTTTGACTATCGTCATTGGGTCAAAAAGCCCGGAATCGGCAATTATCAAAGCTTTTCCCCGATATCGAAAAATTAGTTTTATCCCCGATGACCATTAAAGTCTAGGGGAGAGGAACAACACCTTCTTTAAATTACCCCCCAAAACCCAGGGTTGGAGAAGCAGAAATCAACACCCAAACAACAGCCCAAATGGTTACGTGTTTACACCCTTAGGCAACACACTTGGGTTTATAAAAGCACAAAAAAAAAAAGTCTTAGACCATTCACATCCCTGTCTTGTCCCACACCCTGCCCCTTTTTAAACCTGAAAATCACCCACAAATTAAAAAATTTCCAGAAGGAAATTTGTTTTTAAAAACCCCCCCCCCCCCCCCTTTTAGTTGAACCCCCCCCGGGCCCCCCCCCCCTTTTGGCCCTATCCCTCCCCAGGGCCACCACCCTGACCCCCCCAAACCCTGCATGCCCCCCAAAGAAAAAAAGGGTCCCGGGAAAAAGGGGAGTCTTTAAAACCCCCATTTTATTTAAATTTGGCCCTTTTAAACTATATCTGCCCCCTGAAAACCACAGTAGGCCCTTTAAAAACCTGTCTGCCCCCCAGTTTAAAAAAAGTGCCGGAAAACAAAGGCCCCCTTTGAAACCACCTTTTTTAAGTTTCCTGGAAATTGACTTATCTGTCCGGGGCCACAGCATGACCCCCAAACCTCCCATGCCCCCCCGGGCTTAAAAAGTCCCGGGAAATAGGAGTTTTTTAACCCACCTTTTTAGTTGAACTGGACTTTAACTAAAATCTGTCCTTACCCCCAGTAAAACCATTAAACCTGTCTTTGACCCCCAGTTTAAAAAAAGTTTCGGAAAAAGGAGTCTTTAACCACCATTTTAGTTTCAGGACTTTGGGACTATATCTGTCCTGAAACCCGCAGTATGCCCTTTTAAACCTGCCCTCCCCCCCAATTAAAAATTGCCCGAAAAAGGAGTTTTTAAAACCCCCATTTTAGTTTCATGGAATTGACTATATTGTCCGGGGCCCCCAAAAACCCCCAAACCCTTTGCATCCCCCCCCAAAAAAGGTTTTAAAAAGTGCCGGAAAAAGGAATCTTAACCACCTTTTTTTAGTTTCACGGGACTTTGGACTTGTCCCGGGTCCGGGGCCCAACAGACCCCCAAAACCTGCATGCCCCCCCAAAATTTAAAAAAGTCCCGGGAAAAAAAGGAGTTTTTTCAACCACCTTTTTAGTTGAACGGGACATTGACTAGACCGGGCCCCTGAAACCCGCAGATGCCCAAAAAAAAACCGTCGGGCCCCACAATTTAAAAGTGCCGGAAAAAAGGATCTTTAAAACCACCTTTTTTTATTAAAAAGGGACATTGATATATCTTTCCTGGGTAAACAGAAATTGGCCCCTTTAAAAACCCTTTTAAATCCACAGATCACAAAGTGGCATATGCTATTTTGTACAGTGACTGTAAATTTGAAAAAATTTTTTGGAAAATGACTTTTGTTTACGGGAATTTTTTTGGGGAAAAGTTTTTTTTTATATTTTTTACATTTTACATTTTGCTTTTTTTTTCAAGTGTGATAACATACAACATACCACCCCCCTGCATTTTTTTTAAAAGGTTTTTTTTTTTCAGTTTTAGTTGTGTTAATTGGTCTGCACACCCCATAAGTAATACAAATGTCCTAATCTTCCCCCAAAACAATTCTTTTTTGAGAAGAATTTTTCCCTCCTTGCTTCTGAGAGTGATTCAGCCAAACAATTCAATGGTTTATTTTTTTCCCCCAAATCCTTTTTCATTGATTTGGGACAGACCCCCCTGGAGATTTAAATGAAAGCGACCTTTTATTAGTGGGCTCCAGCCCCCGAAAATTTTAAGCCCCAAAAATTGGCAATTGTGTCCCGCCCCCGGAGCCCTTTTTGCACTACTTAACCTCCCCAAAAAATCACCTTTTTCAAAATTCCCGTTTTTTTTGAGAAATTTGAAGCTCTCCTTTATTGCCCCTTAAAGGTGGAGCCCGTCTGCCGTCACCCATCGTTAACACCCGGGGGTCCAGCCCGGGGGCCCGACTTTCAGTGGGGGCCCGGGGGAAGCCCAGGTTTTGCATCTGTCACTATTAACCGCAGTTTTTAGTTTCCAGGGCCCGGGGTTAACATGGGGGCGGTGAGAGCCAAAGCTGGCGTCCGTCCCTCTATTTTAAAACCCCGGGAAAAATGCCCTTATGACGCAGCCCCAAAAAAACCCCGTCGTGCTGAAGCAAGTGCTGAAGCGGAAAATGTGGGTAAGACTTCCAGCCTTTTCCCAGTAAAAAGCCAAAAAACCCGGGGAGGGGCTTGCCCCTCCGTTTGAGTGCGGAAACCCAAATTTAGCTTCACTTTTGGGAAAAACTGGGGTTAACGTTTCCCGTTCCACCCAAAGGGGCCCTTTTTCAAGTTTCTGGTCCCAATTTTCCTGTACCTCCCTTGTACAATTCAAGGAATTTTTTTGCCGCTATTTTTTTACATGCAAAATTTTTTATTTTTAAATTTTAGAAAAAAACATTTTTTTAAAAAAGGGTGGGGAAACCCCCCCCCTGTCTTTGTATCTTCTTTTTTTATTTTTATTTAAAAGGGTTGTCCCCCAATACAGGGAATTTCTAGAAAATGTTAAAGACTTTCAAAAACAAGTCATTTTGGGAATATGTGTCCATTAAAAATGTCCTAACCCCATTTTGGGTTTTTTGACAGCAAACCCTCACCCTGGGGCCAACTTGGGCAATTTGGAAGAACAAAAAGCTTTTTTGAAAAACCCATTTTTTTCAATTTTGGGCCTGTAGTCTTTGCTGCATTTCACAAACAAAATGCCCCCCAAAAATTTAAAAACATACCCAAAGACCACTTTTGACAAATTTTGGAAGAAAAAAATGGGCGTTAGAAAAAAACATTTTTTTAAAAACCCGTTGTATAGCTGCATTCAAAAAAGCAAAATGCCCCCAAAAAAATTTAAAACATACCCTTGTTCCCCCTGGCAATTGTGAAGAACAAATGTCTATTAAAAAACCCAAAATTTTTTTTATAATAGGCCCGTATATTGCTTTCATTTCAAAACAGCATGACCCAAAAAATTTTTAAATATGACCTTTTCAAAACCACTGTTTTTAAAAAAAATTTTTAGGGAGAAATTTCCCTTAGAAGCCACATTTCTGTTTTCCAAAAGGGCCATGATTATTGCGTATTTTAAAAGCAAAAAATGACCCCCCAAAAAAATATAAAAATGATTTTTTTCAGCCACTTTTTAAAAATTGTGAGGGAGAAATGCCCCCTTAGAAGCCCATTTCGTCCAAAGGGGCCACGATTATTGCTGTATCTCACCGGGAAACCCTGGGCCCAAAAAAAAATTATAAAAGACTTCTAAACCCCCTGTTTAAAAAAATTTTAGGCAACATGACCTCAAAAAACCCTTGACAATGTAAAAATTCTAAAGATGAAGTGAGTAAATGGAAAAATGGTTTTTTTCATGAAACCCCTTTGGGGTCTTTTACAGTCTCCTCACAGCAAAAAACCCGCAAAATGAATTTTTGGGAAAAGGGGAAAAAAAATTGCAGTAAGGGAAAAAATCATTTTAAAAAACCCCTTTTTCAAGAGGACCATTACTGTTTAAAAAGGAATGTGAAGTAGACCCCGGGAATAATCGGTGACCTCGGCAAAATTTTTTTGGGGCCCCAACATCCCTCAAAAAATCCATGCCTGAATTTATTTTATGAAAATCAAATGAAACCCCATTTTCTGTGGAAAGACGGATGCGTTTGTCTGTTTAAAGACTCCTCCAGCTGTCGGGAAAGGGCCCCTAGATATGCGCTGGCTGCCCGGGCCCGGACAACATCTCTATTTGGGGTGGCGAAAACGGTCAGGCCCTTCCCTCCATTTTGGGTACCCAGAAGTCTATTTGGGGCCAGAAAAAAACCATACAAAAACATCGGGGGTTTTAGACGCATTTTTGTGCACCAATGATCTTAAGCTGGTCCCCTGGGGGGGTTGTGTGCCCTGCATTGAAAGCGCTGGGAGGTGGTAAAAAAAGATTGCCAGAGGTCACCCATTAGGCACCCGCCAAACCTTTCCCGCTGCTGCCTGGGGTGCCCCTAAAGGCTACTTCACCTAACTGCTGTCACCGTCGCTGGCGTTTTTCCCCCCGTGACAATTTTAAGACAACAGATGTCTCCCCGTTGATAATCAGCAAGGTCTCCCTTTTTCCGGGTTTTACTTTTCTATTTGGGGGGGGGGAAGGAAAAATGCTGAGTTTTTTTTTTGTACCGGGGGTCCGGAGGGTGGGCCCCCCAGTAAAGGGTTTTTCATTTTGATGGCCTTAATGCCACCCCCCCCCCCCCCCCCCCCCCCCCCCCCCAATCATTTTTTGGGGGAAATGGGGACCCCAAACACTCATTTAGAGATGGGCCTTGATTTTTCCCGCCTCGGGGCGGGGGGGACTACAAACTCATCTTTTTCATCCTTCCTCCCCCCGCCTCAAAATTTTTGGGAAACCTCTTTCCCCAAGGGAGGGGTTCGGTAACGTCGGGGTCAGGAATACCTTTCCCCCTCCTCCCTTCCTCCGGCCCAGCTTCAACACAGGCCCCACTTGCCTCAGATGATGCCCGTGAGAGCTGAGGACCGCCTTGCACTAGCCCTGGAACCCCCCAACCAAATGCCTAAGAAAACCGTTTAAATTTTGGAAAACTGTCGACCTTGTGGATTCGACGGGGGGAAAGAATTTCCCTTTTCCGCAAATTTGGTTTTCCGTCTTTCCCCCTCCCTGTGAAAAGTTTTTGAGTGCCCAAAGTCGTTCCAGAACTAAAGATCAACCCCAATTGCCCAATGCTGACAATGGGGAAAACGCCGCCCCTGGGCCATTTTGGTGGGTTCTTCAAAAAAACCCGGCAAGGATGGGGCAGAGCTCTTTCACCTGCCTCCCCTCCCCCGGGGGCTCAAAAAACCCCCGGGGCCCCCAAACCCCTTTCTTGTCAGACCATGTGTTCCACCCCCGTTTGGGGTAAAAGGGATTGCGCTGCTGCCCCAATCGCTGGAGCATGTGAGGGGGGGAAATTTTCCCAAAGTTTTTTTCCCCAAAAGTCAACAATGGAGGTTTACGGGGAGTCCCCAAGGGTGAAACCCCTGCAACGCAGCCAGGCGGGGGGAAGCAGGGTGCGAAGGGGGGGGAAATGGGAACTCAGACCCCCCGGCTTTCTTCAAACAGGGGTCCCAAAACCCGGGGGGCGCTTTTGAAAATTTTTGGACCCAAAGAGGTTTCCAAAGAACCCTTGCCCGGCAAGGGGGTTGGCCCCCCAGCCTACCCCATCTTAAGGGCGGCCACGATTTCGCCCGTTTTTCCCCCATTTCCCCCCCTTCCTGGCCAAAAAGGGGCCCTTGGGCACCCCCCCACGCCCCGGTCTTTTGTTGCGGGGGAAAACCGTCCACGCTCCCGACCTGTGTGTTTGGGCGGTCTCCAAACAGATTTTAAATTTCCAAAAACGGCCTGGTTTACCCGGGCAAAAGGATGGCCCCAAAAGAGGACCCCGGGGAAAAAAACCCTGGGACCATCCCGCGGGTTTTTAAAAGTGTGCGCGAGCCTTAGAGCCCCCCGTCACCCCCAGAGGGCATTTCCAAACCCCGCCACCCCCGTGAGCTGTAACCCGAGATATGGGGGCCTTGGCCCGTGCCTTCCCAGTCCTGTTTTCCGGGGGTGATTGGGGCCCTTTTTCCCCAAAAGATGCAGGGGCAAAACCCTTAAATTTTTAAAGAAAACCTTTTGGGCCAGGGCAGGGGCGGCTTTTTTTGGGGAAAGAAATGCCTGCTCGGCATCTGGGAATTTGGGGGCCCAAAAGGCCCAAAGGGCCCCTGACGTGGCGGGAAACCCCTCTGTGTCCACCCAAAACGGAAAAAACACATTTTCCAAGGGGAAAAAACCTGGCAATGGGCCACATTCAGGCTTTTGGCTTTGGGAGGTTTTGGGTTTTTAAAATGGTTTTTTTCCTTTTTTTCCTTTTCCCCCAAAAACCCGGAAAAAACAGAAGGCTGGCTTTCTAAGGGCTGGCCCCTGTAAAGGGGTTTCAGGTCTCAAACTGGCCCGGGAAAGGGGGAAGGGGTAAGGGTGGGTCTTTTGGTTTGGGGCTGGTGGTTTCTCGGGTGACGGTGGAGGCTGAAGCGGAGGCTGATCCCTTATCATGAAATCTGAAGACATGGGCCCGCTGAGAAAAAAAGCTTTTTTGGGGGGCGGAGGAGGAGGGGGGAGACAAGGGTTTTGACAGTGGTTGGAAGCCCGGGATCGGTCTGGCCTTTTTGGCCAAGTGTTGCCCCCTTTCAACTAAATGCATTCGCTGCAGTGACTAGCATGGGGGTGGTGGTTAAAACCAAAGATTCTTCCTCTACTTATGGTTTAGGCAAAGGCGGCATATACATGGCGGGTAAAATCAGAGGCTTGCTAAAAGAAGGCCCAGCTTGAGGGGCCTGGACCTTTTTGAGGCGTAAGCGAGAGCGGGGTTTTCCCGTGACCGTGGCTGGTGGAATTATCAGGGATTGTGGACCGGCCCCTCTACCTTTTTGAGGCGGGCCCCCGTATTGACCTACCCCATTTTTTCCTCCCGCCAGTGATAAAGGCTGCAGCAAATTCTGGGGAAAAAGCCCAGAGGACCCGCAATGTGTCATCATCTAAACACAGGTGACTGGTCGCCCTGACTTTTGCACCGGCTGGGGCTACAAGCGGGGGGCCAGCAAGGGGTCCCGCCGCCCGGGATTTTTTGCCGATTGCCCGGCTTCCTTATCCTCCCTGAGGGCTCATTAACTGGGTGTCAGAGCAGAAAAAATCACCCCTTTTGGGCCCTCTTGTTTTTAATTTGCCTTCTACCCCAACCCTTTTTTTGTATCAAGATTTCTTCAGAAAAGGGTTTTATCCACAGTGGTGGGTACAGAGTTGACTTTGGGCCCCTTCGTTTCATGTTGGAGGATGTGATTTGCTGTGAGAATTGTGGCCGGGAATGGGGGCGAGGAGGTAAGATGGGGATGGGGTTGTTTAAAACCACTGAAGAAAAGATTGGCGAGCTGTTCGTTACTGAGATTAAGGGCCCTGCCCAAAGCGAGGGAAACGGCTGGGGCCCTTTGGGAAAACGACGATCCGGGGCTTTGATGTTGTCGCCAGCACGGAAGGGACCTTTCTGTCCCTCAACCTCCTTTTCCTCCCCCCCCTCTTTGTCGTTTACCCCGAATTTTGCTCCTGTTTTAAAAAAATAAAATTTTAGAAGGTAGGAAAAGTTTTGGAAAGTTCTTATTAAAAGACGGCAAACACAGCTATTTTCAAATTTCTAAAATCAAAAAAAAATTTCTGGGTTGAAATTTTAAAGGGAAGGTACCTTATCAAAAAAAGTTGACTACCAAAAGAGAAAAAAAAAAACACCTATCTGAAATGTTTAAAGGTTAATAAAAGGTATTTTTGGCACCCTTTAATTCACCTGTGGTGAAACAAAATTTCTGGATTCAAATTTTTAAATGCAAGGGGGCTCTTTAACAAAGTGGCCTGCGCCAAAGGAAAAAACACGTATCTGAAAAGTTAGGATATAAAAGGTATTTTGGGCACCCTTTTAATTCCCCCTGTGGTGATAAGAAATTGCTGTATTAAATTTAACTGCAAGGTGGCTTATCAACAATTGGCCCGCGCCAAAGTGAAAAAAAAAACCCTTTCTAAAAGTTAAAGGGTAAAAAAAGATATTTTTTGGGACCCCATCAATTACCTGTGGTGACTAAAAATTGGGTGTATTTTAATTTAACGCAAGGTGGCTCTATTAACAAAGCTGGCCTGGCCAAAAAAGAAAAAAAAACCATATCTGAAATGTTAGGATAATAAAAAGGGATTTTGGGCCCTATCAATTCACCTGTGGTGAACCCCAAAAATTTTTTATTCAAAAAAAAACTGCAAGGTGGCCCCTTCAACAAAGCTGGCCGCGCCAAGTGAAAAAAACAGTATCTGAAATGTATAGGATAAAAAAGGTATTTTTGGCACCATCAATTTACCTGTGGTGACTACAAAATTGTGATTCAAATTTAACTGCAGGTGGGCCCAATTCAAAAAGCTGGCCTGCCCAAAGTGAAAAAAAAACAAAGTATCTGACTGATCGGATAAAAAAAGGATTTTTGGCCCTATCAAATTACCTGTGGGGACTACAAAATTGCTGTATTTAAATTTAACTGCAAGGTGGCTTATCAACAAAAATGGCCTGCACCAAAGTGAAAAAAAAAAACGTTCTGAAATGATACGGAAAATAAAAGGATTTTTGGCACCTATCAATTCCCTGTGGTGACTAAAATTTTCTGTATTTTAAATTTAATGCAAGGTGGCCTTTTTCAACAAAAATGGCCCGCGCCAAAGTGAAAAAAAAAAACGTATCTGATGTATACGGATAATAAAAGGTATTTTTTGGGACCATCAATTCACCTGTGGGACTACAAAATTGCTGTATTCAAATTTAACTGCAAGGGGGCCCATCAACAAGCTGGCCTGCCCAAAGTGAAAAAAACACGTATTGAAATGAATACGGATAAAAAAAGGTATTTTTGGACCTATAATTCACCTGTGGTGAAATAAAATTGTGTATTCAAAAATTTAACGCAAGGTGGCTCTATCAACAAAGCTGGCCCTGCCCCAAAGTGAAAAAAACCGTTTGAAATTAACGGTAAAAAAAGTTTTTTTGGCCCTTAAAATGGGTGATACAAAATTGTGGATTCAAATTTAAAGCAAGGTGGCCTATCAAAAAAGCTGGACTGGGCAAAAATTTAAAAAAAAACACCCATCTGAAAAAGTTACTGATAATAAAAAATGGAGTTTTGCACCTAAAAAAAAAAGACCTGCAGTTACTAGAAAGATCTGTATCCAAAAATAAATAATATTCAATAGAAAACTGTTTTAAAAATAAAATTTCAATGCAATGTCTACATAAGTTGGGTGCAAAATATCCATATTCTTTAAAAGGCTTGTCTTGTTGGCCCGCGCCTCCCCCCCTCGCTCACCCCGGCTTTTTAGGGTAGTGTCCCTTTAATTTCCGCCTAATACCTAAAATCTGCAAATCTGATTACTAATTTTTAAAGGATCACAGTAAAGTAGAGCTGTCTTGTGAAAAATATAATAAATTTGCTGACGTTTGCACAGAGGGGGAGAGCGCCGCCTATGCTTTTTGGAACTGCGGGGAAATGATCATAAAAAAAAAAAAAAGGGTGTTCTAGTAAAAAAGATGTCATGTGATTTTTCCAGCCAATCGCAAGCATACACCCCAGTATGAGGGGCGCACACACAGCTCACCCTACTCTTTTCTAAGTTGTTTGCTGGCCGCCAAAAAGACAGGAAACGCAGAAAATGGGCGTTTAATAATTATGGCAGATTTTAACCTAAATTTTTGTGTGATCAAAAAAATTTCCGATCAACATAAAAAAACCCTGCCGATTTTAAAAATTTGTCGTAATAATCGCTAAACCCCATTGGAAAAAATTTGGTGCTGTTTTTTAGAAGCCCTATTAATTTTGGGCCTCGTAAACCCCTTTAAATTGCAATGCTTGTGCAGTGGGGTTCCCTGCACTACTTCAGAAAAGGACGTAGCCAGCCAGGGCCACAAAGTCTTAACATGGTCATCCTTCTTGATATATATGCTTGTCTTTGAACTCTGCACACGAGTTATAAAATCAGTATATATTCCATATAACATGAAAAAGAAACTAAATTAAATAAAAATTAGAATATTTTTCTCATTGATCAGCTTATTGATGAGGTAGCTTGCTTTTGAGAAGGGGTCAAATACCTCTTTTCAGTTGGACATAGCCTGGTTAATAAGGGGTAGTGCTGCTTACATAGGTCTCAATTAGACACTACTTTGTGAAAACTGGTGAAAGTTCTGAATCCAAATTTTTTCTTTATGTCTAACTTTAATTCTATCCAAAATCCTACCCCTAATTTAAGTTACTGTTTTGCTGCACTCCTGAAGTGACATAGGATGTGAGGTCAAAATGGAAGTGACACTGACCTGGGATGGTTACAAAACAGTAATTTCATCAATAAAAAGGAGGAGGGAAAAAAAAACGAAAACCAAATTTAGGTTTACAGAAAAAAATTAGGTTTGCTCCAGGAGCACTGCTGGACTTTTAGCACCAGTGAGTTAATTTATAAAAATTCATGAAAAAAACCCTAATTCTCATCCCAATTTAGAGATAGTGTTAAGGCCAATTTTTGGGTACTTTTTGACACAATTTAATTCAGGCTGACCCAAATTGAATCACTTGGATTTGGGTTTAATTTCACATTGCCCTAATTCGGTAGTACAGCACTATTAGGGTGTTGATGGTAACAAAAGTTCTAATAAAAGTCACATAGACACTGATCTGAAGCAAGGACCTTTTCTGGTATATAACAGCTCAGCTTACCTGTAGATCAGCATCAAATTCATGCTTCAAATGAGCCTCCTCAGCTGCTTCCACCAGCCTCTAAAAATGAAGATAAATACCAGAGTCAGTGAGGAGTTACAAAAGTCATATGCCAATGCAGTATATACCAATGTTGAAGGGGAAGGGGTGGTAGAGATAATGTATGGAAAAACACATTTACAATGGAAATTAGTATTAGTATGCAGGTGGCAACTGCATAATTGTCAGCAACCTATGATGTCCATGGCACAGATCCTAGGATCTGACCCATGGCTAATAATGTCACTAACTGAAGGTACATTAAAATACTGCCAGCAGCTTTGCAGCTATTGCTTCATTTTTTATATGATACAGATGAGATTTTCCTTAGAGGTTCTTCAGTTATTTTATTTGTATTTATGTTTATTGAAACTGCTGCACATTTAAACTGAAAAAAAAAAAAGGACCATAAAAAGCACATAGGTTTTAGAGGAAGAGAATAGGGGAAAAAAATGGAAGCAAAAAGTGCAGGCTGAATTACATTTTTTATTGGTACCATTTTTGATACCACTTTTTCTTCCAATTTTTTGGGGATATAAAATAATAATTTTTTTCTTCTATGGACTTCATTGCACGGGATAAAGGCTGTGGTATTTTAAAAGATCGTGTTTTATGAACGCAACGATAGGAATTATGTGTACCTTTTTTATTTTTTTATTTATAAAATGGCAAAAGGAGGTGATATAAACGTTTAATATTTATTTTTTTACACTTTTTTAACTTAAGCATTTGACCACTAGGAGGCACGATCGCTTGTCCTATATACAGCAGTACTATTGTACTTCCATATATAGAATTTTCATTCATTAGCTATTACACCTTGCCTGTCTACATACATGGCAGTTATGGCAGCCTGCGTAAGGCCTCCGGCTGCCATGGCAACTAATCAGAGGGAAGAACGGTGCACTGTGGCTGCCATGGCCGAAGTGTCTTAAAGGGGTTGTCTCACTACAAGGATTGCTTTCTATATTAAATACAAGTTACTTTGCAATATATGTCCATTAACAGTGTCCTTCCTATTCTTAGATATCCCCTCTTGTATGGGCTGCATCAGCTCCTCAGGTCGCTGTAGCTACAAACCTGTTTGATCTCTCCTGATAGGTTGCCAGTGCTGTCACTATAGCTACAGACGTGGTGTCCTCAGCAGCTCATCAATGCAAGCTAGTAGGAGCCAGTAAACACCCATGAATTCAAAAAAGAAACAGAGAAAACAGGACTGAGTTAAAATGAATTGATGTAATGAGACAACCCCTTTAAGTGTTACTCTGCTACTGGCTCACTTGCTTCCTGTCCCCACTGGGTACTGCCAGGGCACCCCCTCCGCCCAGGACCTGAATTGCCCCAATTCTACCTCCAATGCCTGGACACCTCCCTCCCACAGTGAGGGACAGCGAGTCAGGCAAGGTACCTTTAGTCCTCCAGCTGCTACATTGGAACTGTAAGACCCACCCCCATTTTCCTCCCAAATCTAGGGGGAAAAAGTGTGTTTTGTAGTATGGAAAATACGGTATATTCAGTTCTAGCGTAAGATTGGGATGCCTGATGCCCACCAATAGAGTTGGTTCTTGGGGCTCATCCTACAACTACTTTACATTACTGCACATATTGCACATGGCTCCTGATTTCTGCCTCTTTTTCTCTGCCTTTTGCCCAGAAAAGCAATCCCAGGGCCTAGGGGGGTCCATCATGTCTAGGAGCCCAATATGACCAGGAACGCACCAGGAATTGCTCCTGCTCCCTTATGTGCCAATGCAAGCCTGATCACCAGGGTTTTAAACAAGTGACAGTTGGGCCCTTCTTTTCCAAAACCCTCTTCTGTTTTTTTTCTGGGCCTTTTATTCAAATGGGACATTTAAATTGGGTTTCAAACCACTGGTTGATTTTCAGCATAACCCCCTGACCGACCCTCAAAAAGTTCAGAAACGGTTTTTCTTCCAATCAGTGAGTCGCCAATGAAAACATTACCGCTGAACCATCTGGGGGGCTGCAATGGTGATGTCCCTTTCCAATCCCGGGCCAGAAAAAGAAGAAAAATGGGGAGTTTTAAAAAGGGAGGCACACTGAAACCAAGGGTGGAAGGAGGGGGGAGTAATATAGCTTTTTTTTTTTTTTTAAAAAAAGCAAAATAAATAAGACTTTTCTTTTAAAAATTTCCTCACAAAGACCAATCCAACATCTTTAAACCCGTGATCACCGTTATCAAGAAAGATTATTAAAGTTTTTTCTGCCTTTAATTTCAAACTTTTTAAATTTTGCACCTTAAAAAATTTTTCAAAACACAACTTCTCAATTTTTGGTTTGAGCCATAGAAAGAAGGGCCCGCCAAAGGAAAACTTTTGGGTCAATATCACAATTAAAGGAAAGCCTATAAACATCATTATAAATTACAATTTTCAGCATTAAATTCCCGTAACAATGAAAAAGAACCGCAGGACACACCAAAACTACATTTAAACTATTAAAATGCATATGAAAAAAATTTAATAACTCCCGAATGTGCTGATGTTCCTACGAAATAAAATTTAACAATTATTTTATATGGGGTATGGGGCTTTTTTAAATTTGGGTGTTTTTTTTTTAAAAAGTAGAAAACTCTTTGACAAAAGAGGGAAATTTAAAAGGGATTTTTTACAAATATAAAAAATCTCTCAATTAAAGACCCCAAAATAAAATTTTTTGGTTTTGTTTCCTGTATTTTAGGGAAAAAAAATAAAAAAAAGTAAAGATTTTGGATGTTGGGTGGGTTTTTGGGAACAAACAAGAATAAATTGAGGGGTTTTTAAAAAAAAAAAATAATGGAGGGGCCGATCCAATCCTTAAAAAAAATATTTTTAAAGTACAATTTTAATAAAAGGCAAATGACTTAGGCCCCATTTACGCAAAAGTTTCTTTTTAATTTTCTTTTTTTAGGGGCCCTTTTTTACTGAAATCCTTTAACCCTCCTTTTTTTGACCAGGCACATTTTTCTTTTTTCAAAAGTGCAATTCAGGGGATACTACAAATTTTTTCGCTTTTGTTTTCCCTGATAAAGTCCCATGATATTTAGAATTTTTTATTTTTAAAATAAAAAAAAAAATAAGATGGGGGCGGGAGCGGGTTTGGCCCCTCACCTCCTGGCCAAAAGACTATCAATTTCTACGGTGCGGTAAACCCGCTAGTAAATGACCTGTCACTTATCTCCCCCCCGCGGAAAAAATTTTGGATTAAACCCTAAAAAAAATGGGACGTATTCCAGCCATAATTTTTGCGCAGTAAAAGGCGCGAAATTAAAGGACTGAAATACTCCCATTTTAAGCCGTGTTTAAACATAGCCTTAGTGTTTCACTCGGAATTTTTGCTGCACAGACTCTCCATGGGAAAGGTCAATCGCAACAAAGTTAAAATTTTTGGGGCCCCAAAAAAAACCAAACTGCCCCTTTTAAAAGCACTCTTTCAAAGAAACAAGTTTTTATTTCAATGAGTAGGTTACAAACCTCCCCTTTTTTTTTCAAGGGGTAAATGTCACTGGGCCCTCCTAAAATGGACCAAAGAAAAAAAATGGCTTATGCCCAACCCCAAAAAAGAAATAACTGCCCAAAAAGTAGTTATTTTTGGGAGGAGAGGCCCTCTCCACATTTCTTTTTGGATATCCACCAATTCCTTAATGAAATTCTACTAGAACATTGGATCTGATGCTTAGGAAATGATTCACCAATGTTGTGCTGCAACTTCTTCTGTGGGCTAAAATCAAGGAAAAAAAAGCATCAAATTTTTCCCCCATTTAACCCGAACAACCTGAGAAAAAAGCACCCCCCCAAACGGGACTCCATTAGAGAAAAACTTTACTCGAGGGGTTTCCCGAATTGGGCTACCAACCCAGACATCTGCCTGTTTAAAAAAATAGAAATCACTTTGAAGATTTGCGGTGCATATATATAAAACTTTGACATTGCGTTCTTTCATGTTGTTCTTTTTAGGGGATAAAAACTGAGGCATAAACTTTTCAACCATCATTTTTAAACCCCCTTATATGGCATGTCCCATGAGATTAAGTGCTTATTTTTGTTTTAGGTCCTTTTTGAAAAAAAAATCTACAACCCCAACCCCCGTTTTTATGCTATAAAAAGTTATAGTAAGGGTAAGGTTGTGGCCTTTTTTTATATTTTTTTTTTATTTTTTTTTTTTTTTTTTTTTTTTTTTTTTTTTAACTTTTTTTTTTTTTTTTTTTTTTTTTTTTTTATTTTTTTCAGTTGTTTTAATATTTATTTTTTTGTTTTTGTTTTTCATTTTTTTTTTTTTATTTTTGTTTTTTTTTTTTTTTTTTTTTTTTTTTTTTTTTTTTTTTTTTTTTTTTTTTTTTTTTTTTTTTTTTTTTTTTTGATTTTTTTTTTTTTTTTTTTTTTTTTTATCGTTTTTGTTTTTTTTTTGTATGTTTTTTTTTTTTTTTTTTTTGGGAAAAAAGGGTTTAAAAATAAATATGCTTTTTCATAGGACAACAGGACTGGGGAGTGTTTTGCCAAAAGGTAGCAAAAGTCCCTGGTTTGGGACTGAATCATAGGAACAGAGCTGGAAAACCCCCTTTACAAACCCCCGAAGTTTAAAAAGGGAACCCCCCCCGGGAAAGTTTATAGGGCCACATGTATAAAACCTTTTTGGTCTAAAACCCCTTTTTTGCCCATTATTTTTTTAAGGGCCAAAAGAGTGAATTTTAGACCTAAACAGTTTTCATACATGTTGCCCATAGAGTTTCTGACTGACCACTTTCTTTCATGGTACAAAAGAAGCAAAGTAAACTTTATGCAGGACAATGCACCATCTTATGCTGCAAAAAATACCTCTAAGTCATTGACTGCTATGGGCATAAAAGGAGAGAAACTCATAGTGTGGCCACCATCCTCCTCAGACCTTCACCAAACTGAGGACTTTTGGAGTATCCTCAAGAAAAACATCTATGAGGGTAGAAGGCCGTTCACATCAAAACAAGAGCTCTGGGAAGAGATGCTGACATCCAGCAAAAAAAATGCAAGCAAAAACTCTCAAAAAGCTAACAAGTTCAATGGATGCAAGAATTGTGAAGGTGAAATCAAATAAGGGCTCCTATGTTATCCTCTATCTTGGTCTGTTACAATGTTTTTGATTGAAATAGCTTTTGATTTCAGTAAATGTGATAATTCAACGCAGCAAATTCCAAAAAATTACCATTTTCAGTTCTTTACAACCCATAACATGTTTTGTAACACTGTTGTGCATAATAATTAGGATCCGTGCAATCTGAGTCTTTTCGGTTTGGAATTTTTTTTTTATCAATGGGCGGTTTGTCCAAAGAAACTTGTTTTATATGCTAATGATTGATAATTCCAACATTTTTCTGACTGTTATTCGCATCAACCAATTAGGTCAATGCAAGAACAATATAATTTGCATAATAATTTATCATGATGATTTCTGATAGTCGATTATCGCCGATGACCATTAAAGTCTGTGGGAGAGGAACAACACCTTAATTCTTACACCCAAACAGGGCTGGAGAAGCTGGAATTAACATCCACAACAGCAAATTGGATATGTGCTACATCTTAGGCAAGACAATTAGGTTATAAAAGTCACAGAAAAAAAGTCACAGACCATTCACTATCCCTGTCTTGTACCACAGCATGACCCTTAAACCTACATGACCCACAAATTAAAAAGTTCCAGAAGGCAGAATTATTTGAACCATCATTTTACTTGAAATGGACATTTACTATCCCTGTCCTGGAACGCAGCATGACCCTTAAACCTGTCTGACCCACAGATTAAAAAGTGCCGGAAAAAAGGAGTCTTTCAACCACCATTTTAGTTGAACTGGACATCGATCATCCCTGTCCTGGACCGCAGAATGACCGACAGATTAAAAAGTGCCGGAAAAAGGAGTCTTTTAAACACCATTTTAGTTGAATTGGACATTGACTATATGTGTCCTGGACCGCAGTATGACCATTAAACCTGTCTGACCCACAGATTAAAAAGTGCCGGAAAAAGGAGTCTTTGAAACACCATTTTAGTTGAACTGGATATTGACTATCCATGTCCTGGACCGCAGCATGACCCAAAAACCCGCACAGGTGCCCTTATGGACAATCAGCAGAAAATTTCTCAATAAGAAATAAACTATATTAAAAATAACTCGTTTTCCATTACTGCTACTGCTAGAGCTACTTGCCATTCTACTGGTGACATTGTTCCACCGTGACATTAGAATGTGAAGCAAACTAAACAGATGTCCCCAGTAGGTCAACGAGGCCTGTCTGAAAATCCTGCATTCAGGAAATTACTGATCAAGGCAGGTGAGGCTGTAAACGTGGATCACGCAGGTTCAGCTGGCAGGGCTGGACTTACAGTGGGTGTGGTGAGAGCAAGGGCTGGCGTCCGTCATCCATTAACACGGCAAAAATTCCCTTATGACGCAGCAACGACAACAGTCGTGCTGAAGCACAGTGCTTGAGAAATTTCTGCCTCTACGAGAGCGCTTGCCCCTCCGTATGAGTGCGGACCAATTGAGCTTCACTTGGAAATGCTGGTGGTTGACACTCCTGTTTCACCCAGGTGCCCTTTTTCTTGGCTTTCTTTTTCTCGTTTTACTCAAAGTGTTGGAGGAAATTGTGGTGGCGAATGTGCTACATACACCATGTCCTCTGAATAACCTACATCTGTTCAAGTCTTCCTGTACCTCCCTTGTACAATTCAGAGGAATATTTGTATCAGCTATTTTGTACATGCAAGTTTTTTAGTTGTTTAATTCTAGAAAACACATTGTTAAAATAGGATGGAATTCCACCACGTCTTTGTTTCTCTCTTCTTTTTTTTTAATTGTATTAGATGGGTTGTCTCACTACAGGGATTGCTAGCTATGTTAAAGATCTTGCAAAAACAAGTCATTTTGTAATATGTGTCCATTATTAGTGTCCTACCTATTCCTGTTTTTGACAGCACCATGCCCCATACATTTCAAAACATCACTGTTGAGCCACTGTTGACAATTGTGAAGAACAAATGTCTGTTAGAAGCCACATTTTTTTTTACAATAGGACCTGTAGTATAGCTGCATTTCACAGCTGCATGACCCAAAAAAAAATTTATACAAAAATGACCTTGTCTCAAGCCAAGCTTGTTTTAAAAATTGTGAGGGAGAAATGCCACTCAGAAGCCACATTTCTGCTCCAAAGGACCTTGATTATAGCTGTATCTCAAAGCACCATGCCCCCAAAAACCATTGACAGTGCGAAAAATTTGAAAGATGAAGTGAGTAAATGGAATATGGTTTTTTCATAAAACCGTGCACAATTAGTGTCTTTTACCGTCTCCTCACAGCAAAACCAGCAAAATGACCTTTTGGGAACTGAGAATAAAAATTGCAGTAAGAAATGATCATTTAAAAAAAAAATTTTCAAGAGGACCATTCTGTTTGAAGAGGAATGTGAAGTAGACCGGCAACTAATCGGTGACCTAGGCAATTGGGGCCACAACATCATCAGAGATCCATGCCTGATTCATCTTGATAAAAGTCAAACGATCAACATTATCTGTGGAATAGTATAGAAGATAAATCCACTGCACACCGTTTTGATTTGCTTAGTTATATAGATAATTTATTAACAAACGTGTGGTAAGGATCAAACAAGGAAAATGAAACAAGATGTATCTCTACATATACTCAATAAATGTTTTTACATAGAATTTTTTAAATGAGATTATAGAATCTAGATGCATAGAAGAAATCAACGTTTCGGCTTATATGGCCTTTATCAAGAACATCTGTGAAGAATAGAGAGACACCATGATGAATTCAGTATATGTAGCTATAACAGAAAAAACTGAAATGGGGGAGAAGAAGAAAGATAAGAAGATATATATAAAAAAGGGGGGAGAGGAAGAGAAAGGGGGAAAAACAAGAGATTTGAGAGTTGAGAAAAAAAGGGGGGATAAAGTGTATATAAGGATAAATGAAGTATAGAGAGACTGCAGTGAATATATGAAATAGAAGATATGGGGAGGGTAGAGAGATGGGGATGTGAATAGAGGTAGAACAGGACAAAGATCTTACCTAGGAATAATAGATGCTGAACTAAGGTAGATGATTTGAGTCTTAGTATATGTAAAGTGCTATGCCAAAATGCCAGCTGGAAGAGGAACATACTATATAAGTGGGAGTAACTATATGAAGGTTAGAAAAGAGGAAGACATAGGTCATGTAAAAACATTTATTGAGTATATGTAGAGATACATCTTGTTACATTTTCCTTGTTTGATCCTTACCACACGTTTGTTAATAAATTATCTATATAACTAAGCAAATCAAAACAGTGTGCAGTGGATTTATCTTCTATAGTTACAAGACCTTGGTCTTTTCCACCTTGCACCCAGATCCATATTAAGTTCCTAGGTGTGCGTGACCTTTTAATTACTTATCATTATCTGTGGAAAGCCGGATGCGTTTGTCTGTAATGACTCCTCCAGCTGTGCTGAAGGTCCGCTCAGATATGACGCTGGCTGCTGGGCAGGACAACACCTCTATAGTGTGGCCAGCGAGCTCGGGCCATTCATCCATTTTGGATACCCAGAAGTCAATTGGGTCCGAAACATATCCAAAAACATCGGTGTTGAGACGCAGATAGTCCTGCACCATGATCTTAAGCCGGTCTCTGTGTGTTGTATGTGTGTTCTGCATTACATGCATTGGAGAGGTGGTAACTAAAGATTGCCAGAGGTCACCCATTAGGCTTCTGCCACAATGCCTGCTGCTGCTGCTGCTTGGCACTCTGCTGCTGTCACGTTGCTGATGTTGTTCCACCGTGATATTTGAAGAACGTGAAGCAGACGCAACACATGATCAATCAGCACGGTCTCCGTTTCCTGCATTTTACTCTCTATTTGGGTGGGTGGAAGAAAAGTGCTCAGTTTTGCTTTGTACCAGGGATCGAGGAGGGTTGCCACCCAGTAACTGTTGTTCAGTTTGATGGCCGTAATGCGAGGATCATGTTGGAGGAAATGGAGCATCCAAGCACTCTTGTGAGAGATGGAGCCTTGATTTCCCAAGCCTCTGGGTCGAGGGGCACTAGCAAACTGATCTTCGTCATCTTCCTCCTCCGCCTCAAATCCGTGCCAACCTCTTTCCAAGGCAGGGACATTGGTAACGTCAGTGTCCAAGAATACCTCATCCTCCTCCTCCACTTCCTCCGGCACAGCTTCAACAGAGCCCTGACTTGCCTCAGATGATGCATCCTGAGAGCTGAGGCGCCGCCTTGCGCTAGCCCTGGACCCCGAACCACTGCCTAATAAAGACCGATAAAGTTGTGAAACTGTGGGGCCTTCTGTATTCGACGGAGAGAAAAGCTCAGTGTCCGCATCTGTGTCTGTCTCCTCCTCCGTCGCTGGTAGGACCTGATGTTTCAGAGTGTCCACCGATCGTTCCAGAACTAAGATCACCACAATGCTCATGCTGACAAGGACATTGTCCGCACTGACCATTTTGGTGGCTTCTTCAAAACTGGCAAGGATGGTGCAGAGCTCTTTCACCTGCCTCCACTCTCGGTGGCTCAACACCCTGAGGTCCGCACCGCTGCTTGTCAGGCCATGTGTCACTTCGTACTGCGTAATGGCATTGCACTGCTCCCACAATCTCTGAAGCATGTGGAGGGTGGAATTGCAGCGTGTTGCCACATCAACAATGAGACGGTTGACGGGAGGCCGAGCTGACGCTGCAACGCAGCTGAGCGGGACGAAGCAGGGTGCGAACGGCGGAAGTGTGAGCTCAGACCTCGAGCCTTCCTCAGCAGGCAGTCCAGACCCGGGTAGCGCTTTAGAAATTTCTGGACAATGAGGTTCCTGACGTGTGCCAGGAAAGGGATGTGCTCCAGCCTACCAATCTTAAGGGCAGCCAGCAGATTTCAACCGTTCTTGCACACCACCTTGCCTGGCACAAGGTTCTTGTCACCCAGCCAGCGCTCGGTCTCGTTGCGAAGAGCGGTCCACAGCTCCTGACCTGTGTGTTGACGGTCTCCAAGACAGATTAATTTCAACACGGCCTGGTTTCTATGGGCACGTGATGCTACCA
This sequence comes from Phyllomedusa bahiana, assembly GCA_025379985.1. NCBI lineage: Eukaryota > Metazoa > Chordata > Amphibia > Anura > Hylidae > Phyllomedusa > Phyllomedusa bahiana. The sequence continues at coordinate 42,734 of JAODAL010001393.1, forward strand.
GTGGACCTTGGGGGAAAGAACCCTGCACCATCCCTGCGGTTTTGAAGAGCGTGCGCCGAGCCTGAGAGCCACTGTTACCACCAGAGACATCCACCCAGCTCACCCAGTGAGCTGTCACTGAGATATAGCGGCCTTGGCCGTGCTTACTAGTCCTTGTATCGATGGTGAGATGGACTTTGCCGGAAACCGATGCAGACAATGCACTTGAAATTTTAGATGACACGTGGCTGGCCAGGGCAGGGACGGCTTTTCTGGAAAAGAAATGCCTGCTCGGCATCTGGTATTGGGGGCAGGCAAGGGCCATGATGTGGTGGAACCCATCTGTGTCCACCAGACGGAAAGGCAACATTTCCAAGGCCAAAAGCCTGGCAATGCCGACATTCAGGCTTTTGGCTTTGGGATGGTTTGGGTTAAAGTGTTTCTTCTGCTCCCAAACCTGGTAGACAGAAGGCTGGCTGCAAGACTGTACGGCATGCATGTCAAACTGGTGGAAGGAGAAGGAGTAGGATGGGTCTCTGGCGGTGGTGTTGGTTCTCCAGCGACGGTGGAGGCTGAAGCGGAGGCTGATCCTTGATCATGACTCTGAGAGACATGGGCAGCTGAGGAACGCTTGGTCGTGGCGGAGGAGGAGGAGGTGGAGACAGAGGGTGTGACAGTGGTTGGAAGCCCGGGATCGGTGTGGCCTTTTATTGCCAAGTGTTCCCTCCATTTCAACTCATGCATTCGATCCATGTGACTAGACATGTTGGTGGTGGTTAAACACCTAAGATTCTTCCCTCTACTGATGCATTTATGGCAAAGGCGACATATGACATCGCTGGGTGAATCAGAGGCTTGCTCGAAAAAGGCCCAGGCTTGAGAGGTCCTGGACCTTTTCGACGGCGATAAGCGAGGAGCGGTGTTTCCGCTGATTGTGGCTGGCAGAATAATCTCAGCGGAATTGTGCGACCGACCACTCCCTTTTTGAGGCGGGACCCGTACTGACACTACCCACTCGTCTTCCTCCTCGTCCAGTGATGAAGAGCTCGCAAGCAGATTCTGCTGAAAAGAGCACATTGGATCCGCAATGTCGTCATCATCTTCAACAAAACAGGTGAGTTCCTCGTCCTGACCTTCTGCATCCAGCTGCTGAGGGCTACAAGCAACAGGCACTGCAAGACGTTGCCGACCGCCAGTGATTTTTGCCGAATGACCAGCTTCCTTCTCCTCCTCTGATGGCATCAGCGATTTGGCATCAAAGCAGACAAAATCATCCTCTTTGGCCTCTTGATCTTTTGAAATGCCTTCTGACCCCAACCGCATTTTATCATGAAAGAGGTCTTCAGAAAATGGATTATCCACAGTGGTGGGTACACAAATTGACATTTGGGCTGCCTTTGCTTCATGTTGGACGGATGCTGACGATGATGATGATGACATTTGTGGCCGTGACTGGGAGGACGAGGAGGTAAGACTGCTGGATGCAGGTTGCATTAACCACTGAAGAACAGATTGGCGACGCTGTTCGTTACTGAGATTCACAGGGCCCTGACCCAGCGATGTCAGGCCTGACAGTCCTGCAACCGATGAACCACTGGCTTGCGTGTTATCGCCAGCACTGGAAGGAGCACCTTCTCTCATACCTCTACCTCCATGTCCTACACACCTCTTTACTCGCTTGCCAGCTGCATTTCGCTCCATGTTCAGAAAGATAAAAATTTAAAAAAGTACGGAAGAGTTTTTGAAAGTCTCTTATTGAAAGACGGCAAATCACAGCCATTCTTAAATCCCTCTAATTTCCAACAGCCAACTAGGATTAGAAACAGAATTGTTTCTATCGAATACCTGTGAAATGCGGTCTGGTGGAAGAACCGTAACACCAAATCAACAGTGTTCTTCCTTCAGTCCCAGGGATTTACAACTGCCCTGTAGGACTAGGAATTGATAGTTTTCAACAAACTATCATACAACTGCGCTATCTGAGATTCACCAAGCGCAATAAAACTATTCAAAAGTTACACGGATGAGAAATTGCGTTTTTTGCAGCAATGACACATGAGAACACTTGCTAGAAAATTTCTGTATCCTAATGTAAGTACAAAGTGGCTCTTTGAACAAAACTGTGTTGCACCAAAGTAAAAAACAGCTATTTAAAAGTTATATGGATAAGAAAAGGTGGTTTTTGCACCAATGAAATACACCAGCAGTTACTAGAAAATTTCTGTATCCTAATGTAAGTACAAGGTGGCTCTTTGAACAAAACTGGGCTGCACAAAATAAAAGGTACAATTTCACCTCAGGTGCGAGGTGTGCTGGGCAAAAAGTGGTAAAAAAAATGCCATTTCAATGCAGGTTCAAAGCAGAGTCTGGGCTGCACAATATACACCCTCCTTTCAAAAGCCTGCCTGCCTGTCTGTCTGTGTTCGTCCGCAACCCCCTCCCCCCCGCGGCTGTACAGCGCTAGATGCTTCTTTAAAAGTCTCTGTCTAACTAAGAACTGAAATTCTCTAATCTACCTATATTCTAATGTTCACAGCTAAAAGCATAGTTGTCTGTATGAATAAAGAGAAGAACTGTGTCTCTGAGCTGAGCTGTATTGAGAGAGACCTAGCACACGTCCTGCTCTAGTGAGAGACACTGAAACACTGATGCTGAACAGGAAACGCTGTTCTATGCAAAACGAGGTCATGTGATTTTTCCAGCCAATGACAACCATACACATCACAGTCATGACGTCGCACACCCAGCTCACCCTGCTCTATGCTCTAAGCTGATTTGCTGGCCGCCAAAATGACAGGAAGCACCGAAAATGGCGCGATAGTAATAGATTATCTGCAGATTGTCACCTAAAATATTGCGTGATCGGAAATTTCCGATCAGCCTAAAAATCGTGCCAATTTCAACTTTGTCGATTATAATCGCTCATCCCTAATTATTTGACAATGATATTATACCGCACCATGTTATCTGGTCACTGGATACAAAATAAACAATTAAAAAAGTTGAAAAAACTTTCTTTGCCACAGTATAAAAGTGTGTTAGTTGTTGAGCTTTATTACGGATGTAGCAAGACTAAATTGGACAGAGAACACATCAGGATATCATAGCACAAACAGTTATCTCAACTTTTCAATGCTTTTTGATGAATTTTGTTTTGTGATAGGAGCATATAACACAATTAAAGGGGTTTTGCCACGATCTCATTTCATACTTTCTGTATCCAGCTCTTCAGCTCTGTGTGCTCAGAAGGGGGCGTGTGTGATGTTTGAATTGCATATCATGTGACCCAGCAGGGTGACATCACCAGGCCTTTCCTCTCTGTAGTCAAAGAAAGGTCTGTGCATGTAAAGCATTGTGAGTAGCTGAGAGGTGATGTTTTTGCTTCACAGCACAAGGGTCCTAGGTTCAAATCCCTGCAGGAACCAAACCTGTGTTTTATTTTCTCTTTATCAATGCACATACCTGATTGAGGTTTCTTTTTTATTTATTTGCACTGTTTGACTAATTACTAAGGAGTACAGAGGACAGGAATAGAATGACAGCACGTGAGGTTTGAACATTCAGTAGCTGCCTGAGAGGAGAAGTGATGTCTGAGCATGTGCGACCAGGACTGAGGAGCTCTCAGCCCTGGTCGCATCCCCTGGAGACAAGCTGTAAAAAATGGATTAATAAAGGAGCAGCGATTACAAAAACCGTCAAGAATTTTTAATAATAATGAATGGTGAAAATGTTTGTTATTTAATTTGAAAGCTTCCCACATCAATTTTACTTTGTGGCAAAATCCCTTTAAGTTAAACTCTGCTAATCCATCTACCTGTATTACAACTTCTAATGCACATGACTCTATAAGGCCAGGTCTGCACAGCATAGTTAAAATACCGTCGGAAATTTGTTGGTATTTTATCTTCGCCTTATTGGTTTTCAGATTTTCCACCTGCCCAGTACATGCAGGCTACGGAAATACGGCGGGAGATATGACATGTTCCGTCTTCCGTCAGACGTTCGACGTTTAGAAAACCCATAGTAAAAAGTAGGTGCTATGTAGACTACAGCACAGATTTTCTATTGTGGTCCATGGGGCACTGATTATAGTCGGATTTTTTGGCGGATTCTAAATACTGAATATCCCGAAAATCTGACCATAAACCAGTGCTGTGTAGACATAGCCTGAGACACACATGGTCTCTTTTGGGATACTTTTAGTCTTTGTCACAGTGGTATACTTTTTATATGCTGGACACTTTCTCTACTAAAAGAGACTACAGTTGGTCTACAGGCTCCTATGGTTCCAGAAGACCTTTTTTAAGATCAGAATACTGTTTTAAGGTATCCTGATGTATAGCCAAACACAATTTAATTTGGACCTAATACATTACATGAGTATATATCACAATGACTGGAATAATGTTTTTGCATTTAGGATAAATACGGATATCCATAGAGGTGATTAAGTACAATATTCAACTTATCCATCAACTCTTAAAGAAAAGCAACAAATTTCTATCAGTCAGTTTTGAAAATGATTAATAGGAAATGATGATTACAAAGTAAACCAAATGAAAACCTATATGAAAAATTAAACTAAGCCTCATTCTCATCAAGATGCATGATAATATAGGATTTAGAACTATGCACTTTAAAGGGTATTCCCATCTCCATCTAGACCCAAGCCAAAAGCAGCCTAACACAGTGAGTGATCATCATCTCTGTGTGACTGTGTCAGACTGCAGGGCACTGCTAGACTATGGGGCTAGAGGAGGTTAGGTTATGTTCACAGTAGAATGTAGATGTGAATTTCGGTGTAGAATCCACTTGAATGCTTTGCTGAAATCTGTGTGCATTCCACGTCCCATCACAATTTAATGGGAATCCTCAGCATGCTTTATATAAAATCTTACTGCAGAAAAGAAAATTAACATTATCAGGTCTGCCATGATTGTGCTTCTATTACATGCTAAAGGCCTGCAGCCGTGTAAAATATGATATTGCTTAAAGGACAATATACTGTAGTACATAGGTACCATAATACAGTATATTGTATAAGCAGTCATTTTTAAGAGGTAAAAATAAATGAAAAAAATATATATGTATATTTATTTTTACAAAAATCAAAAAATATGACTTTATTTATCTTGAACAGTTACTCCCATAAAAAAATTCTGCCAAGTCATATGTACTCCAGAAGGGTACCAAAACAGACTTCAGCTTGCTCCAATACAATTAGCCCTCACACCGAAAGAAAGCTAAAAAGGTTTTTTGTATAAGAAAATGAGAATGCAGAGTTAGGAAAAAAACATTTATTTTTTTTTTCTTCACAAACAGTAAAACCTAACAAAAACCATTTACAGTCTATTGGGTTTTGGTGGAATTGTACTGAGCCACAGAATAAGGATACCATGACTTTTATACTGCATGACATAACCCACAAAAAAGTAAAGTAGAAAAACAATAGCACAGATGGATTGTTAATCCTACAAAAGATTCAGAAGGCGGGGTGCAGAAGCTTTGGCTTTATGGGGCTCTAAAATCCCTGATGTCGGCTCTACATAAGTATATTCAATAGAAAACTGTAGGTATAGCAACACATATTTAAGTTTTGCTCGATTCACACCATAAAAATGGGCATGTAAAGCATGCTGCAGTATCAGACAAAACAGGTAAAACATAAAATGTGTGAATGAAATTAATAAACAACAAAAAATTGGGAATCTCGCAAGAGAACAAAGAGTGACTTTTGATCACTATATTTACTATTTTGCCATAGGCAAACTTAAACTCTATCAGTTCTCTATCTATTAAACACTAAAACGTAACTTTTATTATATCTAACTCTTAACCTCTATACACACTATTTAAAAACCTGATCTCTATCCTCATCATTTAACCCTTTTTGCTTCTGAAAGAGGGAATAACTCCCTTTCTATCATCAAGTCTGGTGGAACCCCACCTATTAACAGGAGAGCCTTATATCTATAGCAAAGTACTAGCTTCAGTAAGGGATCCCAAGCCAACTACTTGGGCAGTCGTCCCTAATCTCATAGACACAGAACAAATAAGGCCCCCTTGTGACACCGTCTGCAGCAGGTGACACTTGTAGACAGAGGTGAGAGATCACAATTTAAAACGTCATGCCTGACCTCGCCGACATGTTTCGCCAGCTAACCTGGCTTTATCAAGGCTTAGAGGTCAGGCATGACGTTTTAAATTGTGATCTCTCACCTCTGTCTACAAGTGTCACCTGCTGCAGACGGTGTCACAAGGGGGCCTTATTTGTTCTGTGTCTATGAGATTAGGGACGACTGCCCAAGTAGTTGGCTTGGGATCCCTTACTGAAGCTAGTACTTTGCTATAGATATAAGGCTCTCCTGTTAATAGGTGGGGTTCCACCAGACTTGATGATAGAAAGGGAGTTATTCCCTCTTTCAGAAGCAAAAAGGGTTAAATGATGAGGATAGAGATCAGGTTTTTAAATAGTGTGTATAGAGGTTAAGAGTTAGATATAATAAAAGTTACGTTTTAGTGTTTAATAGATAGAGAACTGATAGAGTTTAAGTTTGCCTATGGCAAAATAGTAAATATAGTGAAATTAATAAATTCACGTTTACTAACAACACACATGAGGTCGCTGCAGGAATAAAGCCATTAGCCTGTTTGCATGGTGCTCCATATAAATTTCTAGGAGATACTAAAGCACAGTAAACCTTTCCATAGCTTCCATATAACGCTGCAGCATGCATGTGCGGCCAGCACTCTTTACAAATCTTCCCATCTCCTTAAATAAATGAATATATATACACGTCATCAGCGTAGGTGGTGAATCTATTTTACAGTCTCTGTACCGGGTCCAGGCTTCATATAAACATATACTATGAGCAAAAAAACCATAAATATACAGCTAAAATTACTCAAAGCTATAAAGTAACTGTGCCCTAGCCTATCCTTGTTCTATAAAAATGTTTTGCCAAGGGACTTGGTGGGGGGGACTCACTAATGTAATTCTTGCCCTGGGCCCACTAATGTCTTTCTACAAAAGATCAAAATGTTTTCATATCAGGCAGTAGCACATTACTATTATGTATTTGTGCATTACTAACTCACAGGGGGCAAACTATGAAAATTGTTGAAGACAGGGGAAGTTGGCAGGCCAGGGCGAGAAAATGGGATTAGTCATCCGCTAGTTGGTGTTAGGGTGCTAAGACCCGCTTGTGCGCTGCTACTGGAAAACAAGTTACCACTTTCCATTTATCAAGAGGTGATGTGCTCTAATGTCTAATGGGTATAATTACACATTTGGATAAATACCACTGAAAATGTGGCATAAATAGCAGACAGAGAGAGCACTTCCAGGCTAAGCTACTGAGTAAATGATATAAATGCTGCAATAAAGCACATACAGTCCAGCACTAATGAAAGCATTGTATTTACAAAAGCCCTTAAAGAGAACCCACCACAGCAGCTTTGCTTATTTGTTGTATGACTACAGGCTCCTTTTCTGTTCTGTAGACCCTTTTAAATTGGGGAGTGGTAGAGATATCATGGTTCAAAATTCTTATCAACATGACCAGCACAGCCAGAAGCCAACAGAGATAGTAAAGGGCCCCTGTGCAGGTGCTATATATGGGCCCCGTGGTATCCAATATTTTGCTATAGAGTAGCCCTTACATAGAGTAGCCATTGTCTCCTTAAAATCCATCACTAATTCATAGCTATAGAAAAATATAAATCCACTGCACACCAGTTGATATAATGTATTTAAATATAATTTATTTACAAGAGGCTTGGATCATATTAAGTCAAAATTTGGTGCCCAAAATATTACTGACCACGGACGTCTCGTCCTTTACTCCTTACCATAAGCCCGGACATACTCCTATGCATCCTTCTGGATATTGATTTTGCCTGCATTGGTGCCTTTCATCTCCTTATAAAACCACCTTGCTCTCGCATCTATTATAATCCATTAGATGTCTCTTGATAAAAGCGATTGCCGAAACGTCGATATACTATATGACATCTACTTCACCTATATCTATGTAAAGCACTTGTCTAGTATACTTTTGTATATAATTTTTTTGGGCACCAAATTTTGACTTAATATGACCCAAGCCTCTTGTAAATAAATCATATTTAAACGCATTATATCAACTGGTGTGCAGTGGATTTATATTTTTCTATATTCGGATTCATTGTCTTTCCACATTTTTCACCCACCCTACCTTGTCTTCTATATTGGTGTGAGTGACCATTATCTGTATATTAATTCATAGCTATGACAGTGTTCAGCTCAGGCATTCAAATACAATCTAATAGACAGTATGAAGCTGATGGCACTAGACCCCATTAGCTACTAGGTCTTCGTTGCACCTATGGTATGTCTGTAATGTTATGGAAATGGGGACACAGTAGGCAATGGTATCTGCAAATTAGTTAAATAAATTTACCCAAAGGCACCTGAACAGAGCAAAATATAGCAATAGGAATTATGGACTCTTTTTGTCTTAGGCTCTAGTACTGCTGGAATACAGTCTTTGGCGGCATAGCAGTGGGAAAGGATTTTCTCTATCTATCCACACATAGGGCAACATGTCAGAAAAGAGGCGTCGCCACACCAGTTTTAAAGTGCAATAACTCAGTTTAAAGTGTGCCTGAATGAACGAACCTATCAAAAATCTGCCATGTGATATACCTTGCGTAGTAATATTGATGCGCCTATCTAGGCGCCTTGCATAATTTAGGCACATAGTGTATCATTGCTAGCATGTTTGATGCACCTACTATAGGTGCATTTAAATGTGTCATGCCTGGCATATAATGTGTCTAGTTTTGGTGTACTACAGTTCATTTATATAGAGAATAGGGCATCAACAGTTTTTTGCCACAAAATACACACAAAAAAATGGTGCAGTCAAATTGGGATATGTCACCCAAAGTGTCTACAAACTCCTGGCCTGCAACTCAGTCACACCTGTCATAGGCTTTAATGGTAATGAATAGAGAAGGGCGAATTTCTGAAAAATTCGATTCGGTCACTTCGACGAATTTTCTGACAAAATTCGTTTCGTTCCGAATTACTTTGGCACGAATCGCGTTAAAAAGCAGCTATTTCCAGGCTGCACAGAGCCTGCAGGGTGCTGTAGAACGTTGTGCCATGCTTAAATATGCAGAGGGAGCTTGGTTTGGTCTTCATACAATGTTGTGTTTTAGTATGACACGCAGATGACTTCCACCACTTTTAGAATCGCTTCACTATAAAATTCCCTGGGCACTTAAGAGGGCAAAACTGACCAAAAAACTGAAGCGGGAATGTAGCCTGATAAAGTCATGCCAGCAAAAACTGGAAAAAAGCAAGCTGAGAGCTCAGGTGGCAACATTAGTGACAGAGTGTGGAGGTGACGGCGGCAGCCACAGCAGTATGAGGTCAGGCAGTGGCACAATGACATTCTGGAGGTGGCAAAAACAGGAGAAAGCCACAGAATGGCACAATGACTGAGAGCGGAGGTCACGGCGCAGCAGCATGAGGTCAGGCAGGGCAAATGACATTTTCTGGATGGTGGCAAGAGCATTATTCAAGGCAACAGAGTGGCACAATCCCGACACAGTGTGGAGGTCACGGGGGCAGCAGTATGAGGTAGGCAGTTGGCACAATGACGCATTCTGGAGGTGGCGCAAATACAAGGAGGAAGGACACAGAGTGGCACAATGGCCTGAGGCGAAGGTCACGGACGGGCATGACTCAGCATGAGGTCAGGCAGTGGCACAATGACACAGTGTGGCGGACATGGCAGCAGGCTACGGAGCAGACAGCTGAGGTCAGAGAGTGGCACATATGAACACAGTGTTGATGTCACGGGAACAGCAACAGCAAGCATGCAGCATGAGGTCATAGAGTGGCACAATGACAGGAGTGTTGAGGTGGGTGGCCAATACCAGTCACTGGTAAAGATGGTGGTAGAGGCAGATGGAGAAACTGTCAGCAGATGTGTGGCATCAGGGGGGGTGGCGGCATCAGAATAGTGGCTGAGGCAGTAGTTTGAACCCAGACTGACGCGCTAAGGCGTGGTGTGGAAATCATGGCCGAATGATCCCGCCTGATTCATTTGACTAAGGTCAGTCGTTCCACATTTCCGTGGTACAAGCGGGTTCTCCTTGGGGTAACGATGGCCCCGCACGCACTGAACACACCGCTTGATGCCACTCACATTACTGGCAGGGCAGGAACAGCTTATACTACTGGCAAAACTCGGCAAGTTGCGGAAACACATTCCAAGTTTGGCTGCCAGTAGTCAGCGGATCTTGCGCTAACTGAGGGTGGCAGGAGTGCTGTCCAAGTGGCGCCGACAACCGTGTTGGTTCAGGGACTGCTCCAGGTCTGTGCTGCTGCTGGCGAATGCCCTCCATCCACTAGGCGGGGTGAAGGAAGTTGGCCTCATTCAGTGACTTCCAGATGCTTAGAGTTATATGATGGAGGCTGGTATCGCTTTACACCCCCCACCTTCCCCCAGCGAGCCGCTGGCAGTAGAACAGTGGCGCTGAGGGAACCCCCGGTTAGCCGGGTCAGAGGAGGGACGATGCCGCACATAGGCATGCGGCGGGCCCAAGCTGATTACGGAGGATTTCCTTTAGGATTTGAGTTTGTCTTCCCTTCTAATAGCTGGGAAAAAGGCTCCCGGATTTATGTGACTCGGTAGCGAGGGTTCCATAGGGTGGAGAGGCCAGATGTCATCCTCTGACCGGATGCTGACTATTCGGCTGTTCAATAGCACAGGCATATAAGCATGCTGGCGGGCCATCTGCACAAGTTGACTCCGAGGGGCTCCTGCCTCCATTTCACTGTATACTGCCACAGAGCTTGGTGGTCATTCTGCCTCATCTTCCTATCTCCATCCACTCCTCCAGGCGTGCTCCTTGCTCCTCTCTCTTGTCAACCTGGGTGAAATCCACTCATTTTATCACCATGACAAGTGCTTCTGCTTCCAATGTTCCTCCTCCTCCATTTCAGGTCCCCACCAGGACTCATGTGGCCACGTGGATTAGTCGCCCACGTACCTCCAAAAGTCCCCTGCCCAGACAGAGTTTTTTTCAGATCTGTTCCAGGACAATGAAGCAGTGAATGACGTTATGTGTGCATCCCGTTTAGTCCTGGGGCGGCTTACAACATAACGTCGCCTCCTCGCGAATGGCCTCAACAAAGGAGTGTACGCATGAGGCTGCCACTGGCAGACATAAATGGTTACACAGGGGGAGTATCTTCTGTCTTGCCTGGATCATCAAAGAATCGAGTTATGGTGTGTCTCTGTTCATATTGGCGGTCCAACATGTGCAGGCTGGAATTTCCAGCGGGGTTGGAAACATCGATATCAGAAGTGTGTTGGGGGTGGCCATTCTGCCGCCTCTGCAATTCAAGGTGGGTGTCTGCTATTGTACGAATGGATAAGTTGGCATGCACAGTTTCTTGCATTTTCAGAATGTTCTCTGAAGATGGTGGAAGACTTCAGGAAGACTTTTCTCAACCAGAATGTGAACACATGCGCCATCAGGGTGCATGTGGACGCATCCCTTCCTCGGTTGCAGCGCGGACACCATGTTCTTCCCATTGTCCGTTCACCATGGTTCCGATGTGGCAGTTGGCGCGGAGAGAAAGTCCAACCACTTGATTTCTTGCTGCATGACGCGGAGCAGTTTCTCTCCCCTGTGTGACTTCGTTCGCCGAGGCAAGTCAGTGTGTAGAGAACTGCGTGACACCGATGCCTCACACATTGTGGTATGATGGAGCTGTTGTGGTGGAGGCTGAGATGGTGGTGTGGTGGCAGGAGGAGGAGGCGCGGGGACCGTGGCGCAGGTGCATGCAGTTTGACAACGTGGAGGATGAAAGCGGCGTCTATGTCCAAGTTGTTGGTGTGCCTGGGCTGAGAGCACATTTCACCCAGTGGGCCGTAATGGGACATGTACGGGCCCTGTCGGTAGTACAGCTCCAGACGTCCGCGCTGCCGTTGCACTTGAACAAACCGATAAGCTCAAGGACTGACCCACCTTCTGTTCTACAATATTTATGAAGTGCTGGTACTGCCTGTTTTGCGAAAAGAAATTACGGCTGTTGGAACTCTCCATCTCGGCTCGGCACGAGCCATTGTTTCTTCTGAACGGTGCAGAGTCACCATTTGGAAAAGGGAGGGACTGCGGCGTACAACAGACTTTGGACAGGAGCTAACGGTCAGCTGCTGCACCTTGTAGGATGGTTGGACGCCATACTGATGTCTCTTTGCAAAACGCCTCGCTAAACGGACTGCTGGCGCCATGAGTAGAGCGAGGAGCAGGAGCATCTGGACCGGGAGATGATGTCAAAGAGAAGAACATCTCCCTTCTGCAGAGGTGGTGGAGCCTTGACTGGCTGCCAATGGCGTGGTGCCGGCTGGGCGCTGCTTGCTGCTGTCTGGTGGCTGCGGCAGCGAGGATGGACCACCACATATTGAGCCACGTTTCTCCAGGCCACCGGATGGTGACGCTGCATTTTTTGAGCGGGGCCCGTGGTGCCAACGTTAGCCCCCCGGCCCCACGTTTCATTTTCTGTTTTCCCAGATTCTAAATAAAAACCCCATATTGGGGCCCCTTTCCGGTGCCCTTACAAAGAACTGCCACCCCCGCCGAGTATGGGTTTAAAAACCGCCACGCCCGCACTGAGTGACTACTGCCCCCGCCCCCCCTCGCTACCCCCCGTGCCGCTACTTTTTTTGGACCTCGAAGGGGGTTTTTTCCCCCGGGGCCCCGTTTTGGTTTCCCGACCTCACACTGCGTTTATCCTGCTAAACTCACGGCCCACGACCCACGGGTGGCTGCGCCGCCCCCTGACCCAAAAGTTTATCCCCTTTCCTGAGGGATGAAAAGCCTTTGCCTCACCCGGCTCCCAAGTGGGTTTGGGGCAAACATCATCATCTTTTGTGTTTCTTCGTAATTTTTCCCCCTGTCCTCATCCCCGGTCTTGGTATCCCAAAAGGCTGACCTCTACAACATGGACCCCCCAAAGCCACTCTCCCCCATTTTTTAACTTTGCCCCCTACTGCAAGACGCAGGGGATATTGGCCCCATTTCTTCGCTGCCAAGTAGCTGTTTGACGGGCCCTCCCCCAAATTTGTTATCCGTATTTAGTGGCGCGAGCCCAGACCACATAGTAGATCTCTGGCTGGGGGAAACCCCGGATGGGAAAGGGGGGGGGGTTGAGGACAGGTGGGGGCCGCTGACCCGCCCCGGGGGCCCATCCCAAACCCTAAGGGTTGTGTCTGACTTTTCCCCACCGCCTTTTGGGCGGGGGTTTGTCGGGATGCCATCTGGGGGAAGAGGTTTACCTAGCCCAACCCAAATCAAGCCCCCTTTGGGGTTGCTGAAAACAAAACGGCCGCTAGAGGGAAAAGGGGCATTTGGGCCTCCCTGGAGTGCCCCCTTTCTGGGGACGTCCCTTTTTCTGTGCTGAAAACCTGGGCCTTTTCCCCGGGAAAAGTTTGTGCCACTGCCTTTCCAGGTGAAGAGCCTCCCACCCTCTGTCGGGACATACTGTTTTTTTGGGAAAATGAAACAGACACTGTTTGATGATGATATCTGTATGTTTAAATAAAACCCCCGGGTTTTTAAACCCCAAAAATGAACCCATTAACAAGCTTGGGAAACCCCTTGGGAAATAAATTGGGGGCCCCCAAAAAAAAGGGCCCGGGAAAAAATTTTATTTGAAATTGTCGTTTAAAAACACGGTTGTTTTACTAAATGTAAAAGGCAAAAAAACAGGTTTTAAAAAAATTTCCGGAAACATAAATTAAAAGGCTACGGGAAAAAATGTATATTTTTTTGGCGTTAAAAAAGCGGTTTTTTTTTTGTCAGCACACCGGGCAAAAAAACGTTAAATTTAAACCCCCCTGGATGTAAATTGCCCCAAAAGAATTGAGCCGCCCCAAACTATTAGCTTTTTTGGGGGGTTACAATTCCCGTGTTTTTCTACCCCCACCCCAAAAAAGAGTTACATTTTTGAATTTAAACCCTTTGCTTGTAAACTCGGGCTACGGGAAAAAATTTTAAATATATTTTGGCATTAAAAAAGACTTTTTTTATTTTTGTCACCCACACCACAAAAAACCCTTTTAAATTTAAAACCCCTGGATGAAAATTTGGGCGCCAAAAAAATTGAGCCAAAACCCAAACAGTACTTTGTAGCGGTTACAATTGCGTGTTTTTTTATCCCCACCCCCCAAACCAAGAGTTTTACATTGAAATTTAAACCTTTGTTTGAATTTTTAGGCTACGGGAAAAAATTTAAAAATTTTTTGGGGGCGTTGAAAAAAGAGGGTTTTTCTTGGGGCCCCAGTCACACCACAAAACAAGCTTAATTAACCCCTGGAGGGTAAATTGCGCAATGGGAATTGGGGTAGCCAAAAATAAAGTGGTATTTGTATTGAAAAAACGCTGTTTTTTAAATGAATACAACAGGGAAATGGTTAATCCCACTTGGATATTGAATTTTATATGCATTTCGTGGACGCACACTGGGTTTTTAGATCCAATAAACCCAAAAAAAAAGAAAAAGAACATTAAAAGGGAAAATCTCTGAACAAATGAGAAAACCCCACAAAAAAAGCTATAAAAATCCCAAATTTTTCAGTAAAAAGCTATCAGCCGCGGGAAGGGACCCTCCCTGGTTTAGCACATTGAGAGGGTTTTTAGCTCCCCGGGGTCGCGCCCCGGGTTAATATTGGGGTGACATTTACAGAATCCCGCCGGTTTTCTGAGGGGCTTTCCCCCTCTGCACATGTCATGTAGGGTATGCCCCCTTTTTTTTTTCCCCCCCCAGGTTTCTTTGCCCCCCTGTAACGCCAAAGTTCTCGCAGCCATTTTATCAATCAAAAACAATTCGTTCACCCGAAATTCCCCCCCCAAATTTCGACTTCCCTTCCCAACCCAAGTTTTCCTTAAATTTTAAACGAATTCCCCAAAAAATTTTTAAATCGAAATTTGCCCCTCTCTAATTGTGAGCCTTGCAAATATGGCAAGCACGCTTTTGAGCTCACACCAAAGCAAAAAAACCCTTTATGGCAACCCCAGGGATTTGCCCAAATTTCTTTTGGGTTTTCCCCGGGAAAATTTTTCCTTTTTGGGCCGGGGTCTCCTAGTCTCCCTTTGGGGAAGCGGCAGGTATGCTGTAAGTTTCCCGAGGGAACCCCAAACTGGTTTAATCAACATGCTCTGAATTCTTTTTTTGATGGGGCATGCCCATTTCAAAATATTTTGGCCCGGGCCCGTATACCCCAAAACTATATTCTTTTTCTACAACACTCACTACAGTTTGGTTACCATTTTTTGTAGCCTTTTCTCAGTTGCAGTAATAAAGAGCAAGGACATTAATACATTGTCCCTGTATTAGAACAGTATTAAAAACATTGATTCTTAAAAAGTAAAAATAACTTTTCACTAAAAATGCCTTGAGTTCACTAAAAGGACACAGAGAGCAACAATATTGTGATCATTTTACTTTACAATCTCTACAAGCCTTCAGTGGCTAATCTCATGTAATTAATGCAGTGACTAAGCAAGCTGACTTTCCAGAAAAGCCATGCCCAGGACGCATTCAGTTATTATCATTCCTACAATATAGTAATTGCATAGTTTTAGCACACAACTGTAACTCTCTGTTAAAGACGTTGTATTTTACTGCCAATGGCAGCGATATGTACTAAACTTGTGAATTAAACCATATCTTTCTATACTAATAATACAGACCACACATCTTCCAGCCAAATTCTGAGCCCATTATTATAGCATATCATCATACATTGGATGTAACTAATTAAAACTTACCATTGAAGAGATTAGTTCAACAGTTTCCGAGCACTGACGGAAGCAATTAAATTCCAAACTTTAATTCACATAATTCAAACACTGAGAAAAAAACTCCTAACACTGTTCTGGCTGACGTGTTTCAAGCCAACGCGGTTCAAGCCAACTGCCAATGACAGTGATATGTACTAAACTTGCGAATTACACTATATCTTTCTATACTAATAATACAGACCACACATCTTCCAGCCGAGTTCTGAGGCCATTATTATAGCACTCTCATCATAAATTGGAGGTAGCTAATTAAAACTTACCATTGAAGAGATTAGTTCAACAGTTTCCCAGCACTGACGGAAGCAATTAAAATCCAAACTTTAATTCACATAATTCAAACATTGAGAAAAAAACCTCCTCACACCATTCTGGCTGACACGTTTCAAGCCAACAAGTTCTTTGTTGCAGTTTGTTGACTCAAAATGTGTCAGCCAGATAAGCGTTCAGAGGTGTTTTTTTTATTATGTAAATTAAAGTTTTGATTTTTATTGCTTCTGTTGGTGCTGGGAAACTGTTAATATATATAGACAAGTACCTTTTGTCTGGATGCCTGCTGAACTTAACCCATGCACCTTTTCCATATCATGGATTTGTTACTGCTTCAACCATCATGAAGGATGTGAGGTGAGCTGCACCATATAATTTCCTTCTATTTTCTTATTGAAGGGATTGTCCAACTAAAAATTAGGAAAAAAACAAACCTATCCTAGCCCCTATCCACTTACTAAAAGGCAGTTTGATTTCTTTTCTTCCTATTACTGCAAAAACAGTAGACACTGGAAATCTCCACAACCTCCCACGATCACCGATTGGTAAAAAGAAATACAATGAACGGTTGCAGCGCTGCGTCTCTCCAGTCTTTTGTCTTCTTTCTTGTACTTCCAAACGGGGACATCACCGTTGCTGCTGCTAATTTACTGCAGTGGTCATGTGCCTCTATGTACATCACTATTCCGAGCTGTTCACTTCGAAATGATGATGCAATTTAGAAGCACATAACTTCTGCAGCCAGTCAGCGGATGCAAGTGTGACGTTCCCATTTGGAAGTAGAAGAATGACAACTGAGGACTGGAGAGAGCTGCCTCAGTTTTTCTTAAAAAGTGGGCAAACCCTTTAAGAGCAGAAACAGCAAGGCTGATGGGTTAATATAACTAGACCTCGTAGGAATGGATCATTTTTTGGTGCTTTTCTCACCTATGGTACATAACTTTTTCTATAGGGTTTAGCATACCTTCCTCTCCACATCCACCATGCTTCCCTCTTTTGTGCTGGCTACATCTTAGTTCATTTTCTTGATTTATTATTTGCTTTTCTTACCAATATATTTTCACTATGGTTTCACATAGCCTGCTCTACACAGCCAGCTTCAAGCTCCAACTTCCTGTTCAGACTGTGGTCAGATCTACAGCAGTGACTGACATTTTAGCTCTGCTATTCCTAGCTGAGCCTGTTACAAGGACATTGATGATGGAAAGGTTTTATCAACAGGACATAAGGTTACAGAGCTTTAAAAATTGAACAAACTCCTGTGCTGCTGATAAAATCCAGCAGGGAGTGAAGTTACTATCCCAGCCAGGGCTGCTAGAGAAGAGAGAGGTGATCGATAACCTTGGAAACCGTCTGTAAACAAGCAAAACTGCTATAACTCTGAAATTAAGCAAAATCAGAATAGCAAGGTGTTTGGCAATAATCTTTAATTACCTGAATCCACATGATAAAAGCTAATCAATGTGATGGGCATACACCTTTAAGCTTTTGTATAATGAGCTATGTTTTAACTTTTAAGATATCACTGATTATGATACTGCACAGTTTTTCAATGTAAAATAGCTTCTATCTTCTATTTATTTTACTATACTTATTATGATAACGATTGTATTTTGACTTCATTTCAACAGCTGTTCATCAGAAATGTAATTGTGCTTCCATGCTGTGGGTGATTGCCAGCCAGAACTAAATTAATTATAGTGTATGTTGTTGTATGGCATCATTGTGCGCCTTTCCTGCAATAAAGATCTGAATAAAAAAAGAAAACCAATGTGCTTAATTAACAAAAAAAAACAGTGCAGAAGCTCCGGCCCAGTGGTCCTCCAGTCTTTGTTAACTAGCAGCTAGCAAATGACTTCTGCAGCCAATCAGTGTCCTCAGCCATCACATTGAGTAATATGGCCAGGGCCGCCGTAAAGACAGTACAGGGGGTACTACAGTACGGGGCCCGGTAAATGAAGGGGGCCCGCTGCAAGCGGGGTTTATGGGGAAGAGGGGCCCAGATGCTTCACCTGTATGGGGCCCTGAAATTTCTGATGGCGGTCCTGAATATGGCTTCATGGTTTCCATCACTAAGTAGTGACCACTGGGGCCACTGATTTGCTGTAGTGGACATATACCTACTAAACAAAGACCAGATTGATTGCAGGGACTTCTATACTGGATCATTGGCTCGAAGTATAGCTGCCCCTAAACAATAGTAGTTGCTCTGGAACAACCATTGTTCAAACGATTGTAGACTATTACTCAAGGGAAAAATAGTAATTGGTTCCAAAGCCCCAAAAATGTCCACCCAAAATAAGAAAAAAAAAGGTTAAAGAAAATGAGGCAGATAACTAACAGAGATAAAGCTGCTTAGATATATAAGTGATAAATAGATGTAGGAGCCAACAAAAGGACCTTATTTAGGTTCCTCTACAGTATATAGTAAACCAGAAAAATAGCATGGAACCATCCTCTTCGGGTGTCCAATGGAACAGCTCATCCTAAAACCAGAACAGAGCATGGTGTACCATACTTTACTGTATCGCAATACATACGTGCATGTACTTCAGTATTACAGGTGTTTACCAGTAAAATGCCCAGGCTGATTGGCTGGATCTGGCACATAATCGCATGTATTTCTCATTGCCACTATTTATGGCAATGTGTTTTTTAAGTTACAATTGTCCAGAAAAGATTATTGTACATACATGGAGAAAATAATTTTTTACCCTTCCTTTAAAAAAAGAAAAAACCCACAATGGTCACGGAAATACCTTAGTATTAATAAAAATGTTAACATTTACTGAAAATTAATTAAAATTAGATATTGTGTTTCAATTGTAGACTAATTGAAAAAACAGGAACAAAAGAAGATACCCATAACTAAATTTTGTTGCACAACCTCTTGAAGCAATGACTACAAACAAACGATTTCTGTAAGGGCTTGTTCACACGGCGTTTTGGATCCTTTTTACGGATCCGTTTTTCGCACTTGAAAAGCGCATCCGGAAAGCGGATCTGCAAAACGCAGCATTGGATACTTTATTTGGATCCGTTTTGAATGCTTTTTCACATGCGTTTTACGCATCCGCTTTCCGGATGCGTTTTCTGAAGAGGGGGATCTCTCTCTCTCTCTCTCTGTCTCTCTGTCTCCCGCCCCAGGCTCCCATTCATTGTATCTGTCTGCTCCCATTCATTGTATGTCTCCCGCCCCCGCCTCCCATTCATTGTATCTGTCTGCTCCCATTCATTGTATGTCTCCCGCCCCCGCCTCCCATTCATTGTATCTGTCTGCTCCCATTCATTGTATGTCTCCTGCCCCCGCCTCCCATTCATTGTATTTGTCTGCTCCCATTCATTGTATGTCTCCCGCCCCCGGCTCCCATTCATTGTATGTCTCCCGCCCCCGGCTCCCATTCATTGTATGTCTCTGCCCCCGGCTCCCATTCATTGTATGTCTCTGCCCCCGGCTCCCATTCATTGTATGTCTCTGCCCCCGGCTCCCATTCATTGTATGTCTCTGCCCCCGGCTCACATTCATTGTATGTCTCTGCCCCCGGCTCCTCCGCTGTCACCGCCGCCGCTCGCCTCCTCCGCTGTCACCGCCGCCGAACGCCTCCTCCGCCGCCACACACCTGCCGCCGCTCACCTGCCGCCGCCGGCGCTCACCTGCACTGCCGCCGCCGCCCACCGCTCACCTGCGCTGCCACCGCCCACCGCTCACCTGCGCTGCCGCCGCCGCCCACCGCTCACCTGTGCTGCCGCCACTCACCAGCGCTGCCGCCGCCGCTCACCTGCGCTCCTGCTGCCTCTCCAGCGATCCCCGTCCAGTCTCCTAGTGCGCTTTTCGCATCCGCTTTCAGGATGCAAAGCGCAGCTGTTACGTACCAGGAGTGTGGAGCGCTTTTGGACAAGTGCCAAAAGCGGACTCCATTATCTCCTATGGGCTTTCAGTTGCGTAAAACGCAATAAGAATTGACATGTCAATTCTTAAAGCGGATGCGAAAAGCGCAGTGCAGGAGAGCTCTCAAAAGCGCATCGCCGATCTCCCGTGGGAACAGCGATGCGCTTTTGGCATTCAACTCAATGTTAATCACACTGACAATTGTTAGATCCGTTTTGCGGATCCGTAAAACGGATCCGTAAAACGGATCACAAAAACGCCGTGTGAACAAGCCCTAAGGGTATGTTCACACGGTAATTGTAAATTTCGGTTGGATTCTATTTTACAATTGGTTTTTGTTTTTTGTCATTTTTTGGGCGTATTCTATGGTCAGATTCGGCCGGCCCATTGACATTGAACAGTACGTCGGAAATCTGAAGGATGAGTGTGCATTTTCCATGTTTTTTGCAAAGTCATCAGTTTTGAAATTCGACCTCAGAAAACCTGTGCCATGTAGACCAATGGTCGGATTTCCTACTGATGTTTAAAGGGATGATTTACAGTCGGTTTTAAATATTCCAAATCTGAAATCAGTCATAAAAACTGACTATAAATTAAAACAAATCAAAAAGTTAATTACCAAAGGTTTCAAATGTATTGCACCCCATTTCTAGACATGTATTTGACACAGCTGACATCAAGACTCTCACTTACTGTACATGGAGTGGAGAATTTTGAGGGGCTTCCTAGCTATGGCAATTATTTGGGCTCTATGGATGGGATGGTATTTTTAGAACACTTGTTTGAATATTCCTAAGAAACATTCTGGCTGAGGCAGAAGGGAACACTGCGCTTACTTTCATGAGCACTCTATCTGAGATGTACCTAGCTCTCTGCAGCACCTGGCAGGGATGAAGGGCAGGGATGAAGGGCAGGGATGAAGGTGTGCAGCTCTCCGAAAAAAAAAATAAAAGGTATCTTATACATTGCATAGAATATAGCAGGCCTAAGGCTATGTGATCTACTTGCAGGTTACAAGTCATTCCTAAATCTGACACATGGTGTTAAGCCACACAGAAACAAAAAATAAAAAAGCCTATTGCAGATATTGCCAAGTAATAGTGTTGCTTGAAAAGGTCGGTTTAACAACAGTTTGATTAAACTTGAGAAAGAATTAGAGATTAGAATGTCAGCAACCCTAAATTAGGATTTGGGTTAGTGTTTTTTAAGGCCTTCTAGGAGTTAACTAACCAGTCCATTGTGCTCCCGATCCTGCATCTGATGTCACTTCCAAATAACATTTGGGTTATAAATATTTTAAGGTAACAGGAAGTGATGTCAGATAGGCAGTGACGATACACCAAGAACACCAGCAGATACAGACCGCCATGTAACGGTAAGTTAACTGCTAATACTAGTAAAAACACTAACTCTAACCCCAAATAGATTTTCTTTTTGGCACTTTTTTGCCAAACTTTTATTCTGGGCTCCCTCCAATTAAATTGCTTAGATTCACATTGAATTCGACATTGACCTAAATCCTAAGTGCAATACTGCCAAGTAATATGACTTCTGCTGTAGTGTAAGCAGCTAGCTACACTCACCGGCCACTTTATTAGGTACACCATGCTAGTAACGGGTTGGACCCCCTTTTGCCTTCAGAACTGCCTCAATTCTTCGTGGCATAGATTCAACAAGGTGTTGCAACGATGCTCAATTGGTACCAGGGGCCCAAAGAGTGCCAAGAAAAATATTCCCCACACCATGACACCACCACCACCAGCCTGAACCGTTGATACAAGGCAGGATGGATCCATGCTTTCATGTTGTTGACGCCAAATTCTGACCCTACACTCAGAATTCCGCAGCAGAAATCGAGACTCATCAGACCAGGCAACGTTTTTCCAATCTTCTACTGTCCAATTTCGATGAGCTTGGGCAAATTGGAGCCTCAGTTTCCTGTTCTTAGCTGAAAGGAGTGCACACAGTGTGGTCTTCTGCTGCTGTAGCCCATCTGCCTCAAAGTTCGCCGTACTGTGCGTTCAGAGATGCTCTTCTGCCTACCTTGGTTGTAACGGGTGGCTATTTGAGTCACTGTTGCCTTTCTATCAGCTCGAACCAGTCTGCCCATTCTTCTTTGACCTCTGGCATCAACAAGGCATTTCCGCCCACAGGACTGCCGCTCACTGGATGTTTTTTCTTTTTCGGACCATTCTCTGTAAACCCTAGAGATGGTTGTGCGTGAAAATCCCAGGAGATCACAGTTTCTGAAATACTCAAGACCACACCTTCTGCACCAACAACCATGCCACGTTCAAAGGCACTCAAATCACCTTTCTTCCCCATACTGATGCTACGGTTTTGAACTGCAGGAGATTGTCTTGACCATGTCTACATGCCTAAATGCACTGAGTTTGCCGCCATGTGATTGGCTGATTAGAAATTACGTGTTAACGAGCAGTTGGACAGGTGTACCTAATAAAGTGGCTGGTGAGTGTATATGGTTTTGATGTTGTTACCAAGAATTACTTAAACTATGCTTTTATTGATTTTGCTAGTGAACAATAATATCACAGCAGCAATCTATGGCTTGAGAGTCACAGACAGGGAGCCTAGGAGCTACTTATGACTCACTGGCTACTGGTTGGGGTGCACTATTCTTACATTCAGTTAAGATGTACAGTACATACTATATAAAATTAACCCCTAAAGCATCAGACCTGGAAAGGCCTTAAAGGGAACCTGTCACATAGATTATGCTCCCCTCCCTGAGGACAGCACAAGCTAATGACAGTGACTGCACTGTGCCCCTTATTCTGTAAGATGCTGTAGTTTTAGAGCATTTAATGCTCAAATCTTATTCATGAACAGGTGTTATCCCCCGCCCACCAAAGGCTAGCCCCACCCACCAGACAGTTATTCTACCTATTCAAAGTAATAGGTTAAGCAGTTAGGTGGGCGGGGCTAGCCTCAGGTGGGCGGGGTATGAAAAAACTGACTCTTTTCATGACTCTTTTCTGGCTGAAAACTGCAGATTTGAACATTAAATGCTCTAAAATTGTAGCATATTACAGAATATGGAGCACAGCACTGGAAACATTATGTCTGTCACTAGCTTGTGCTGCCCTCAGCAAGGGGGACATAAACTATGTGACAGCCTCTCTTTAAAGGGGTTGTCTCACTACAACCTCAGTCCTGTTTTCTCGGTTTCATGTTTGAATTCAGGGATGTGTTTACTGGCTTCGGTGTGATACACACCATAATACCAAACAGCACAGTGACTACTTTTCAACCATTTAAATAGGGTGATTGATTACAACTGACTGATTACAAGTTTGAAGACACCTGTAATGCAAAATATAGGATACAACTAAGTTTAACAGGTCCTTATGAGCAAATTAGTTTAAATCTTTTCTAGCAGTACCATCACTTTAGTTCAGTTTTCTTATTTAACTCCTTAACGCCAAGGCCTATTTTTTCCCTCCCCGCCTTCTTAGAGCCATAACTTTTTAATTTTTTTTTTATCTACATAGACATATGAGGGCTTTTATTTGGCGGGACAAGATGTACTTTCAATGGTGTCATTCACCATAAATCACTGCAAAATTATAATCCCTGTTAAAACATAACTTTTACTAGACTATCTAAAATTATACATCTTAAACCCCTATATACTACCACTACATACCTAAATGATACAGCATACTATATACCATCTGTCAGTGGAGTAATCGCCCCGAAAAAGGGCGGCTCCGCTTTAATGACAGATAATATCACTATTTGCGTCTATTACAATCTTTAATCCCAGCTATCCCAACGCGTTTCCCCCATGCAATTTAGGGTTCATCAGGGGATTCAAAACTCCTCTCGCTGTGAAGTAAGAATACGCTATATACAACGCATATACAATCTATCTATGACGAATATATCACCTATATGGATGAGATAAAGAAAGTGATACTTAGCTTGGATGCTGCCAGGTATAATAATGATGATCCTCGCAGCTCCTTTGGTATGCTGGCACCCAGGATAAGAGGGATACAGAGTAATTCATCTCTGCTTCCCTTAAATACCTTACATGACCCTTCAGATGTATAACAATCAAGCCCCTAGCACTTCCGCATTGGTATGTATTAATTTATACATATTGCCGGGTTCTATATAACATGTGCGCATGTCCCCCTGCCATTACTTCGCCTGGCGTTCCGAATATTATACTACGCATGACCGGAAAAAGGATAAGATGTCATTTCCGGTTCACGTCGGCGAGAACGACACTGCGCATGTCCAGAGTCCAATACTGTCTCTGCTCGATCCGGCGTTCTCAACGCCGTTCTGCGCATGTCCGGGAAGAAAAATGCACTCCAACCCCGGCAAATACAGCCGGGAACGGCAGTGCGCATGTCCAAGGTCGGGCCCAATCTCCATGCCGCCCGGCACCCTACATACTGCACCGCACATATCCGGAAAGACAACACACGTCACCTCCGGCCAGCGCCGCCGGGAACCAAACTATGCATGTCTGGAACCCGAATCGGTCTCAATGCTGAAGTTAAATTACGTACATATCCATCTGCACAGCTTTACAGTGAAACCGCCACAACGGGCGCGCTCGCTCCCTACGTCACCTCATTCACCTTGATGTACATAGATAACAAATATTGTAGCGGAGCATATTCCCTAACTATAAATCTCTAAATTTCTTAAAGTGGCTGCTATGTGACAGATGTCTAAAATGTAACGTGGGCGTTAGTTCAGGGCCAATTGATTTCGGGGTACAAACATTCATTGTCTTCAGCTGACATGAGTTATCAGACTGTAAGTAATCAATGAATATAATGAAAAAATGTAATGATATAGTACTGATATATACAATACGGTCAGATTTAAAAGGTCCATAGTGGTCCTCTGTGGAGAGTGTGAACAAAGCAGAGCAGAATGAACAGACCCAAGTCAGAGTCTATTCAATAAAACATCCAAATTGCAAAGTCTCATTAAGGCCCTTTGGATGAACTGATTCCATACGATAGATCCACTGGGCCTCTTTACACAAAATTCGTCTATCCCATTCTCCTCCTCTGGGGGATGGTCTCACAACCTCTAAAATCAGAAAGCGCAGAGATTCGGGGTTTGAGGCGCCCGGCACCGCAATTGTGCTGGGATCGGGGCTGTACTACACAGCCCCGATCCCAGAGCATCTCCTGCAAGCATCGGGGAGAGGAGGAAACCTCCGCAACCCGATGCTTTAACCCTTTGATTGCGGCGGTGCGTTACCGCAGCGCAATCTAAGGGTTCCCCTGCTCTGTCGGGTGATCGGAACACCCGGTCACCCGACAGAGCCCAGGGAACGGCTGCACAGTCAGCTCTGGGGACCTAGAGTGGCCCCAGAGCTCTCTGTGTAACAAGCCAGTGTTCAGGCCAGCCTGTATGCTGTCCTGAACACTGCCTGTGCAGACTGACACAGATTATAATATATTAGCATATATGAATATGCTAATACATAACTAAGTGTAAAAAAAAAAAAAAAGTAAAACAGTTCTCCCTTCATGGGATTAAACAAAAAAGATTTAAAAAAAAGCACATAAAAAGTGTAAAAAAAAGAATAAAAAAATAAATAATATAATAATAATAAATATTTAATAAAAAATAATTGTGCATAAATTACACACAAAAAAACCCAACACATATTAGGTATCCACACGACCATAATAACCTGTAGAATTAATCTAACAAGTTATTACGTGTGAAATATGAACAGTGTAAAAAAAATGTAAAAAAAAACCCACATTTTTTTTTTTTTAAATTAAAAAAATTCAGCAATTATTTATAAGTGAACTTAAACTATTCCCCCATAAAGTACAACTTGTCTCAAATAAAAAGAGACCTCATCCAACTGCGTCATTGAAAAAAATAAAAAAGTTACAACTGTTGAAACGCAAGGAGGCAATAACTAAAAAAACTTTCTGGTCCTTAAATACTTTTCAGGCCTGGGAGTTAAGGGGTTAAATGTGTTTGGGACAGTTGGATATGTAGTCAAGATATTTGTGACTGTGACATGTATTGCGGAGATTAATTTAAAAAGTAAATATTACAATAAGTATTTGTCTTTTAAAAAAAAATAAAATTACATGTAGCAATGTCAGTGACCAACAATTTTAGTCAATTCAGCAAAGTGAGACCATGAATAAAACATCGTACAATGGACAAAACAGTATTAGAAAGTGACAAAAATAACAACTTGAAACCAAGAAAACTACATTTGTAAAAGTCAAACTGTGAACTCACTTGAGTAGAAATTCACAGGAAGTTAATGTTCTCATAAAAGTGAAATGTCAACTAAGCGCCATAAGCAAATGCATGCTTGTAAAGATGATAATCTGTTAAACTGTAACTAGGTAATTCCACAGCTATGTGTATTCTAGGTTATCTGCACTCAAAAACTCTGTTTCTTTGGTTACCTTTTGGGGTAAGTGTAGCTTCAGTGTAGAATACCCATTTTAGTATGCAGTTTTTATAGATGTATTTATAGATCAAAGGGTGTCCCCTCCTGAGACATTTACAGCAGATCAACGAGATATGCCATAAACAAATAATAGACAAGGTTCCCTTTTCTGGGACCCATACCTGTTTCAAGAATGAGGGCACCCTTACCCCCACCATCCTTGCTTGTGCCATGACTGTATGGGACAAAGAGGTGGGCATACCTGCAATGCAGCCATGGCACATACAGAGCATGGGCCTTGTTTCTGAAATTGGTGATGGACTCATAGGTGGGACCTACACTTATCAGACATTAGGTAAAATGACTTTTAGGGTGACATGTATGAAGCTCGCCGGGTCGGGGCACGCTTTTCCGCTAGTTTTCCGGCAAAATCTGCGCCTGATTTATGTCGGGCCGGGGCGCGCTCATACATCCTATGTAAAGTCCGCCGCGCCTCGCCAGTGTGTTAGGCGCAGTGCGGGACTTAGGCGCAGTGCAGCGCTGCGCCTGAGATTCGCCGCCGGAGGTAGTGTGGTCATACATGCGGGGAAAAGTCCGCTGTGCTTCACCAGTGTGTTAGGCGCAGTGCGGCGCTGCGCCGAAGATTCGCCGTCCGAGGAGGTGCACTCGTACATGCGGGGAAAAGTTCCCTACGCCTCGCCAGTGTGTGGGGCACAGTGCGGGGACATGGGCGCAGTGCGGGACTTAGGCGCCGTGTGGAACTGCGCCGAAAATCTGTTCCGATGCGAGACAGGCTGGAGAACAGCGAGAAATCATTCCACATGTCGGTGTGGAGTATGAATCAAAAATCGCCTTTATAAAGGCGGAAAACATTCTCAGAAAAAGAGCTGAAACCTTAAAAATAAAAAATACATAAAACAAAATCACTTTCCAATATCCTAATTCAAGAATTAGGATATAGGAAATTAGCGGGAAATACAGTAATTCAAATTCTGAAAGCTATTCTCATTGGTTGGCATAAACCGGCCAATCAGAGTAGGAGCGACAGTGAACCATTAAAACCTATGGAGAACTATTGACCAATCAGAATCAAAGGCGGGACAGTTCAAAATACAGTAAAAATGCAGAATAGAGCTGATTGGTTGAGCTAGCGGGGGCTTGGCTAGCTCAGCCAGTCAGAATTGGAGCGACAAAGACCCATTAAAACCTATGGAGAACTATTCTTAGATTGTAAGCTCTTGCGAGCAGGGCCCTCACACCTTGTGTCTCACCTGTAAGTAGCTTTCACTGTGTAATGTCTGTCTTTTGTCTGTAATTATACCCTCTACATTGTAAAGTGCTGCGAAATATGTTGGCGCTATATAAATAAAGATTATTATTATTATTATTGACCAATCAGAATCAAAGGCGGGACAGTTCAAAATACAGTAAAAATGCAGAATAGAGCTGATTGGTTGAGCTAGCGGGGGCTTGGTTATCCCAGCCAATCAGAGCGCGAGCTACTTCTCCCATTGTAGTCTATGGAGAGATCGGCGCATGCACTCCTCGGCTCTAGCGCGCCGTGAGGCATGGAGTATGATAATAAAAATCATTTTTATTAAGTGTAAAACATTATCAGATAAAGCGCTGAAACCTTCTATAAACATACATTTATAAAATCCCTAACAATGCGTCTGTCGCCGAGACCGGCGCTAAATCGGGAATTGCAATAGAGAGAATCGCCGGGAAATACAGTAATTCAAATTGTTTTAAGCTCTTCTCATTGGTCGGCAAAAAACCAGCCAATCAGAAAAAGGAAAGCGACAGTGTTCCATTAAAACCTAGGGGAGAAACTATTGCCCAATCAGAATACGAGCGACAAAGACCCATTATATCCTATGGAGAATTTTTTAACCAATCAAAATCCAAGGCGGGACAGTTCAAAATACAGTAAAATACAGAAAAGAGCTGATTGGCTAAGCTAGCGGGGGCTTGGCTACCCCAAAGCCAATCAGAGCGCGAGCTACTTCTCCATTGTAGTCTATGGAGAGAGCGGCGCCTGAAATCTCGGCGCTCAGTGCCGTGGGGCAGAAGTATTAATAAAAAAAATCATTTTGATTAAGTGTAAAACATTATCACATAAAGAGCTAAACCTTCTGTAAAAATTAATCGTTAAAACCTCCGAACAACGCGTTTGTCGCCGAACCGGCGCTACATAGGGAATTGCAATAGAGAGAATCGCCGGGAAATACAGTAATTCAAATTTTTTTAAGCTCTTCTGATTGGTCGCATAAACCCACCAATCAGAATAGGAGCGACAGTGGCCCATTATATCCGAGATTGAAATTGCGCCCACCCTCTCATAGACTACAATGGGAGAAGTAGCTCGCGCTCTGATTGGCTGGGATAGCAGGCCCCCGCCCGCATTAAAACCATCAGCTCTTTTCTCCCTTTTTTACTGTATTTTAAAACTGTCCCGCCTTAATTTTGATTGGTTCAAAATTCTCCATAGGTATAATGGGTCTTTGTCGCTCCTATTCTGATTGCCGAGATAGTCAAGCCCCCGCTAGCTCAACCAATCAGCTCTTTTCTTGCATTTTTACTGTTTTTGGGAAGTGTCCCCGTTGATTCTGATTGGTCAATCATTCTCCATAGGTTTTTAATTGGTTCACTGTCGCTCCTATTCGGGATTGGCCGGTTTATGCCGACCAATGAGATAGCTTTCAGAATTTGAATTACGGGATTTCCCCGGGAAAATTTCCAATATCCGATCTTTTAAATTTTGGCCGTTCAAAGATTTTTGGAAAGTTTTTTTTTTTTTATATTGTTTATTTTGAGGTTCAGCTCTTTTCTGACATGTTTTCCGCCTTTAAAAAGGGCAATTTTTTTCGGATTCATACTCCTGCTGCACGGAGCTGAGCCCCGGGAATTTCTGTCGCGATCTTCTATCTGCTTCCTCGCATTTTCCCTTCTTGCTTCACTTCGCCGCCGCCGGAGCATTTAGACCAAAATAAACCAGGTCTGACTGTCGGAGCTGGCGAGCACTGCACTGCGCCTCGCTTTGCCGACTCGCAATCGTACATGCCTCAGAGTTTTCGAGCGCGCCGCGTCCCGCCCCGATATGCCTACACCGCGCTCACACCGCGCCCATTGCCCGCCCCTTCATGCGGGGCGCAGCTGAAAGTGGCGAACGCTGCGCCTAACACCGCATCCCTGCGTCCGACAGAGGGATTCGGGCCGGGAGGCGCAGTATGCGCCAAAAAACAGGCGTAAAGCCCGTTCATACATGTCGCCCTTAATGTACAATTACACCCTGATGTCCAGTTATGACTGTTATTGCAGCTCAGGCTTATTAACCCCTTACTGCTGCAGCCAGTTTGACCTCTCTGATTGATAGAGCCCCATTTTTCAAATCTAACGTGTCACTTTATGTGGGAATAACTTTCTTGATACTTTTCCCTATCCATGTGATTCAGAAATTGTTTTCTCATGACACATTGGGCCACATGTATGAAAACTGTCTAGGTCTAAAATTCACTTTGTTGCCGATAGCAACCAATCAGATCGCCCCATTCATTTCATCTAGTGCTCTGGGAAAATGAGAGGGGCGCTCTGATTGGTTGCTATGGGCAAGACAGTTTTCATACATGTGGCCCATTGTGCTTTAAGTTAGTAATAGATTTTGATCCATATAATTCTTATTTATTTGTAAAAAAAAAATATCAAAATGTCATGGAAAATTTTGGAAACATTTGCCATTTTCAAAGTTCAAAAATTTCTGTGTGTAAGACAGATAGTTATACCACACACAGTAGTCTATAACTAGCAACTACCATATGTCTACTTTATGTTAGCATAATTTTTTTAATGTCTTTTTATTTTTTCACAACATTAGGCTTATAAATTTTGGAGCAATTTTTCACATTTTCATGAAAACTTGCAACACAGATAAAACCTTTCAGAAGTCACTCTATTTTGGATTGAGCATTGCTAAGGGAACTCATCTAGTAGTATATTATACATTTTGAGCCCCTAGGAGTTTCACTTTTTTCTTTAACATTGGGCCATAAAAATAAAAAAATAGCAATTCCACCGTTGTTTTATGGTTTCAATTTTTGCAGTGCTCAGTGTGCAGTATAAATAACATGATAGCTTTACTATGAAGGTCAGAACAATTACAAAAATATCAATTTTATGTAGTTTTTTATGTTTTACTACTTTTACACCATAGGATTGTGTTTGTAAAAAATTGTGTTTTCATGTCATCATAATGTGACAGCCATAACTTTTTTATTTTTCTGTTTTTAGTGGGGTGAGTTGACATTTTTATTGGTATCATTTTGGGATTCATATAAAACTTTGATCACTTTTTATCAACGTTTTGGGGAGGTGAGATGAACAAAGTACAGCAATTCTGGTATTGTTTTTTATTTTTTTACAGCAATCACCATACGGTATAAATGACATGTTAACTTTACACAACAGGTTGATACGATTACAACACCACCAAATTTATTATTTTTTAATGTTTTACTGCTTTTACACAATAAAAACACTTTGATTTGAAAAGGAAAACACGTTTTTGCATCACCATAGTCTAAGAGCCACACATTTTTTATTTTCCTTTATATGGAGCTGTGTAGGTGCTTATTTTTCATGACATTAGGGAGCTTATACATTTTGTAGCAAGTTTTCACATTTTCAAGAAAATTTGGAACACAGATAAAACCTTTCAAAAGTCACCCTATTTTGGATTGAACACCACTCAGGGAACTCATCTAGAGATGTATTATGCATTTTGAGCCCACAGGTGTTTCACAGTTTTCTTTAGTATTGGGCCATGAAAATGGGAACAAAATACCAATTCCACCATTGTTTTATGGGTTAAATTTTTTGCAGTACTCGGCATGCAGTCAGGG
The DNA here is from genome assembly GCA_025379985.1 of Phyllomedusa bahiana. NCBI lineage: Eukaryota > Metazoa > Chordata > Amphibia > Anura > Hylidae > Phyllomedusa > Phyllomedusa bahiana. Next base: position 74,055 of record JAODAL010001393.1, read on the forward strand.
CCGGGACAAGACATTTTGGTGCCCTAGGCAAAAGGAGTTAAATGGGCCCCCCCACCCCCCCCGCGCGCTTTATAGGAAAAATATTAAAATTTAAATCCCCACTTTTGACATCTTACAAGTTAAAAAAAAATTTTAATTGCTAAAAATTTGAGAGTTCTGGTCTTTTCAAATCCCTAAAATTGAAGAAAAGTGACTAAAAAGTCACATGTATACCACATTGGTTCCAATAAAAAGTACACATTAGCCTACAAAAAACACCCCCTCACTCAAATCCACATGGGGACGAACAAAAAAAAAAAAAAGTTATTGGCTGAAAATTTAATGAGGAGAGTTTGGTTTTTTATGGTACTAAAACATGAAGACAACCCTACATTTGTTATTGTTGGAGTTGAGTCAACCTGTACAATACATATAACAAATATAACCAGTGAACGTTGTAATAAATAAAAAACCCCCGCAAACATGGCGAAAGTACGTTTTTTAACGTTTTGCCCCACTTGGAATTTTTTTGTGGTTTCCCAGTATATTCTATGGTGCAATGAATAACACCATTAGAAAGTAAATCTTGTCCCGCAAAATAAAAGCCCTCATAGGTCTATGTAGGCGACTTTTGGAAGGCGAGGAGGGAAACATAGAAAGAACCATATTATTATGACTCGTTGTTTACTCTGCAAAAATACACTATGTAATGCATGGGACAACCTCGGACTTATGCTGCATATTTTTTCTTTTTTTTTTTCTTTATGGATTTCACTGCATTTTAGAAAGTGAACTAGTCTCATTAAATGGGGCTAATTAAAGTCCTGGCTCCTGTTATGTTTTTCATGCTGCATACATGTTAAAAAAAAAAAAAAAAGATAGGAACTTTTTTTTAATTTACTGCGAATTAGGAATTTATATCCATAAAAGTATGTGCCATGGTTTATAGACCCACAGCACAAATTTCCTTTTAGAACAATGGAAAAATGTAGTTGTGTTTTTTAGTGTGTATTTTGGTACTTAAAACATGGTTTTTAAGTATCTAAATACACATAAAAACAGTGTGAGTCCAGCCTTAGGGTATGTTCATACGGCTTCTTCACTCCGAAAGAACATCCGCTTTTCAGATATGTCTCTGGGATCGACAGGACGGACTCAGAGACGGATCTAACAATTAGCAGTGAGATTATCACTGCGGGCTCTGAGGACCACGCAGCATTGTTCAGATGAGAGATCACTGCTGCATGTTTCCCTCCTGCCTGTCGGCTCCGTCTTTTGGATGCGACCAAAGAATTGCATGTCTTTTCTTGGATCGCATCTGCAAGACAGACCCGACAGACACGATGCAAACACGCAGCGGCGATCTCTCATGTGAACACCGCTGCGTGTCTGTCATTGCCGGCAGTGATAAACTCACTGCTAATTGTTAGATGCGTCTCTGGGTCCGTTCTGATGGACCCAGAGACGCATCTGAAAAGCGTATGTTCACACGGAGACCAGATGCCGAGTGAACTTACACTTACATTTCAGGGCTGTGTCACAGGCAGGGAAATCCTCCAGCTAGTGCTATAGAACTGTAAACTGGTCACATTTTTCTGCTTTAGAGGAGGGACACTCAGTGCAGCTCATCCTGGCTGGGAGCAGTAGTCCTCCTCAGGGCACTGATGGTATGGGGGATTCAGTCCAGTTCCCTGGCTGCTCCAAGATGTCTTCTTATCACTGATTGTTGATTGATTGATTGTAACCACAAGTCAGAAGTTAACCCTCACACTGCCTTCCTAAAGAGATTACTTGTACACTAGCTGCAGGGAAGCAGTGTGAGGGTTAACTCTCCTGACTTCTAGTTACAATCAATCAACAGTCAGTGATAAGAAGAGAGAGAGAGCTGGAGTAATGGCTGAATCCCTGGGGATGGTGCTCTGACACAATGTAGCCCTGGCTGCAGTGAGAGGGTTAACTCTCCTCACTACTGAGTGATTGCAGTGAACTGATAAGACTTTGGGAGCAGCTCCTCTACCTGTTGAAGCTCCATGACAGCACAGGCTCCGCTTTCACTCTCCTCCCGCGCCGCGTACAGTCACGGACAGAGTCTCGGGAGAACTAATTTGCATCCAGCTCTGCAGCAGCCTGTGAGAAGAGATGAGGGGGGCGACGCTGGGAGGGAGGACAGCAGGAGAGGAGGTCAAATGGCTGCTGCTGCTTATTGCCGGGCGCTGCTCCGAGTCATGATTTACACATGGAACTGCGCCCCCTTTCTTCCTGCTAGAGCAGGCGCCCTAGGCCATCGCCTACCTTGGCCTACCTATAGTCCCGGCCCTGCATGCAGTATAATTGACATGATACCTTTACTATGCAGGTCGGAACAATTACAAAATTATCAATTTTATTTAGTTTTTTATGTTTCACTACTTTTACACAATAGAAATGTGTTTGTGAAAAATTGTGTTTTCATGTCGTCACAGTCTGACAGCCATAACTTTTTTATTTTTTTGATTTTGGAGCTGATTCAGTGCTTGTTTTTTGTGGGATGAGTTGACATTGGGATTCAAATAACACTTTGATCAAAGTTTTGAGGAGGTAAGATGAACAAAATACAGCAATCGTGGTAGTGTTTTTTTTATTTTTTACAGCAGTCATCATGCAGTATAAATTACATGTTAACTTTACACAACAGGTTGATATGATTACGACTCCAAATTTATAATTTTTTATGTTTTACTGCTTTTACACAATAAAAACACTTTGATTTGAAAAAGAAAACACATTTTTGCATCATCATAGTCTAAGAGCCACAACTTTTTTATTTTTCTGTATATATGAAGCTGTGTAGGTGCTTATTTTTTACGGTATGAGTTGATGTTTATAATCTGATAGCCATAACTTTTTTTTATTTTTCTGTATATGGAGTTGTGTAAGGATTTTGCAGGATGAGCTGACATATTCATTGGTACCACTATGGAGTTTATAGGACTTTTGATAGCTTTTTATTCCATATAATGTACAGAGGGTTGAACAAAAATCGTAATTCTGTCTTTTTTTTTTTACAGTGTTCTTCATGCGGGTTAAATAACATTACAGATGTATAGGCTAGGTCCTTACACACATGACGATACCAGATATGTGTACTTTTTTACTTTTGATCTTTTTTGTGGTAATTTGCATTTTTAATGGGTAAAAAGCAGATTGCGTGTATTACTTTTTTTCTGTGTGTATTTTTACTATTTTTTTAACACTTTTTTTTCTTACTTGATCCCATAGAGGACTTAACTCAGCGATCTTCACATCATTGTACTACTACAGTACAGTACTTGACTGTACTGCACTGTATCAGTAACTGTCAATCATCATACCCACTGCTAGGCATGGTGATGTCCGAGACAACCCAGAAGCCTTTGTTAGCCTTTGTCATCATGGCAGCCTTTGGCACCCTCAATCGCGCCTCAGGATGCCAATGGAGACAGAGGTAGCTCCCTCCCTCTGCTTTTCCCTTAGCTAAAGGGTTGATCAGCCACGACCAGAGTAAACAGTTATAACTCTAGCAATCTAGTTTTGAACCTGCACGATCACCTTGCTGTAAATTTATGGAAGTTTGCGGGAACCTCTTCCTGACCAAGACGCAAAGTTATGTCAAATGACTTAAAGTGGTTAAAGGGATGCATGTTCTTCACAGCTAACTTCAGGCACCAACTTCCTTGTTATAGGCTGTGGGTGGTTCTACAGCAATGATTGGAATGTCAGATCTACTATTCCTAGCTGAGCCTAATTAGAGAGACATTAGAGATAGAGGGGTGTAAGCAACAGGGCAGAAGAATCTAAAGGGTTAAAGTTTGTCAGTAAGAAACATTAACAAGCTCCTATGCTGCTGATAAGAAATATCAGGGAGCGATGTCACTCTTTCCACCAGGGTTAACTATGCAAGCAGGAAATTAGGACTTCTCTAGTTCTGAAAGGAAGCAAAATCAGAACAGCAATGTATTTGGTAATTGCCTTTATTTGCCAGCCTTTTTAAAACTAATCAATGAGATGGGAAAAGGGATGAGCTGGAATACTAGACACATCATATTGAGTTTCGGAACAATAACACCTCCTAAAAAGTCACTTCAGCGAAGCATAATTTTTTCCTAAAATGAGATCATAGATAATCTCTTTTTAATCTGAGAGCCCTGCGGCAATCAACTAACCACTGTCAATTAGGCTACTCAGACCCCTGGCAAAGAGTGGGCTTTGAGGTGGTGTTTATACTGTATAATATATGGATAGATCTACAAGGGGACATTCCCTTCGGCTGGAGAAAAAAGGATTCATTCTCCAGAGGAGAATGGCGTTCTTCACTGTGAGAACTGTAAATCTGTGGAATAGCCTCCCTGAGGAGCTGGTCACAGCAGGAACAGTTGGGACTTTCAAGAAAGGCTCAGATAAGTACCTGAAACTAAAAAATATGAATACGTACATAGCCACGAAAAATTCTGAATCCTGGCTGGTGACGGCTCTGGGGTCAGAGATGGGGTCTCCACTGGAGCAGATTGGTTCTTGCCTTGTGGGTTTCAGGGCATTAATCTGTGGGGAGACTGGGCTTAAAAGCCTTGTCTCCCTCCCTTCACCCACATTTTCTCCTCCCTTGGTTAAACTTGATGGACACGTGTCTTTTTTTTTTTAACCGTATTAACTATGTAACTATGACTCATCCATCATCAAGCTTGTCAATGGCTCTTTGCTCTGGCTCATACAGGTTGATCTTCAGCAAAGAATGCTCCTCTCTATGAAATCATTTTGCCCTAATGCCTAATTGCCTCCAATATTTGGACCTGTGTGTCATACCAAGGTTTTAATTTTTCAGTTTCTGAAGTGAGTATGTCTTCTAGTTGTTACGCTAGGCTAACCTTTACAAGATGTGCCAGGCATTTTATTATGCTATGCACATGCTTGTTCTCTTTGTCGTGATGTAAATGTTGAGATTAATGCTATTTTTGTGTATTATTTCTGTCAACCTTTACCTTCAGCTCTGTGATACAGTTACTACACTGATGGGTGTAATATTGTTCTACCAAAACCCTTAAATGTTGCTGACTTTTTTTTAATATTAGACACTTAGCATTTCTTACTGCAGTGTTATTACTATGCTTTCTAAGAATGTATTTAATATAAAAAGCAGCCTCCTTAAGGGCAAATCCACCCAAGATGTATGTTCTTACATAGAAATATATAAGAAGATCATGGTTGGGCACCTAAACTCCTTTGGCATAACATTGATTTTAATGGTTGTTTGCTAAGAATGTTATGTCAGAAGTGTTCTGAAATTTCTGAATGGTGCTGAATAGGGTTCAGGACTCTATTGTAAACCACATCCTCTTTATTTTAAAAATCAATGCTAGTCCTAACTTACGGCCTTCATTAATGTAATCTCTTGACACATTTATATAGCAGTTTAGAAAAATACTTTTGGATTTCAATGTGAAAACTGTTCTATTCAGTTTTGTTATAATGAATATATACGCCTTCATTTTTGAACTACATATTTACAGAGCACCTTCTTACCTCACACATATTGGAAGCTTAAAGGGGTTGTCCGGTTCTTTCTATCCTTTTTTTTTAGTTCATTAAGTTCCCTATGGCCTACTCAGTGTATATAGACTTTACTGAATCTATATGTATAAAAGATTGTTGTAATAGTTTGGTGGATTCGCAAGCGATGATAGTTTAGCCACGCCAGGGAGCGGAGTCTAAGTATCCCCCGGTATTCACCAGAGCCGCCGCAAAGAGGGATGGACTTGCTGCGGCGTGAGGCTACCAGGTCGTTACCCCTGACGTGACTTGCTTGCGATGGCGGCCGGGGTACTGCGTGGTACAGAATCGTAATCTAGAGGCATAGTCTGGGACAGGCAGGAGGTCAGGACGGGCGGCAGAGGTTCGTGGTCCGAGAAGATCAGACGGTCAGGGCAGGCGGCAAACAGGCAAGGGCAGAAAACGTAGTGGAACGGACTGGTACACGAGTAATCAGACAGGACTTCCAACACTCTCAAGACTAGGCAACGCACACCAACAAACTGGCAGAGAGTGCTGGGGGCGTATTCCTTATATAGGACCAGCGGCCGTCAATAAACTAATTAACGGTGCGCTGGCCCTTTAGATCCAGACCAACCATCGCGCGCGCCCTAAGCAGCGGGAACGCGCGCGGCGGCCGGGACAGTCAGGAGCAGCATGCACAGGAGCGGGCAGCAGGGGGTTGGTCGCGGGGAACCGCCACATCCGCGCCGGACCCCCTGCGGGCAGGGGGGTGGCCGCGGGGGGGCTGCGGCACCCGCGCCAGCGCCCATGACAATTGTGTTTAGTGAATAGAGCGATGATGTTTCACTCAGAACGTCATCCCTTCCTACTACAGTCGGTGAGTTTCTACACTATAGAAACAACTGCCTCCTGCCTAGCGCACAAACCCAGCAGTCTATAAACCGGTCCCAGCCACACCGGAAGTAACATATTGGGACATATGAGGTTAAAGAGTTGCACTGATATTCATACAATTGAAACAATGTTATAATGATCAGAGAACACTTGTACAACACTTGGTACATGTAATTTGCTAATCCATATTTATGGGATTAGCGCCTTTAATCCCTATGTTACTATTTTATAACATATTTTTTGTAAAATATTTCACATGGAGAGAGTTTGCATTTTCATTACTATTTCTCTGTTACATCTGCAGCCACCCTCTCTCAGCCAAGCAGGAGTAGTCTCTTTCTCCCACACTGCACTGGCAATCTTCCAGGCCCAGGTATTAAAGCAGGTGCACACTCCGTTAGACCTTTCACTGTGAACCTGGCGACTGCTTGGTGTTGCCTGTCAGACTATCTCATCGCTTCTTAGTGACAGTTTTGTTTTCTCGCTTCTTTCTCTATCTTTTATCTTAAAACATATTTAACCATTATAGATAATAAGACCACCGGTAGAGTGGTTGCACTACCCTACAGTGTAATTCCCATTCAGCAAATATGTTAGGAACCATTCTGTAAAGAATATCAGTCTTCAAGTAGTCCCATAACCATTTTATTTTCCATGGTGTCAGGCGTGATGGGTTGTTATGAGATTTCAACAAATAACATTATTAACCCTTTAATGATGCAGCCACTTTTGACCTCTATGACACAGCCTCATTTTTAAATCTGACATGTGTCACTTTATGTGGGAATAACTTTTTGATACTTTTACCTAGCCATGTGATTCAAAGACTGTTTTCTCGTGACACATTGTGCTTTAAGTTATAAATACATTTTGGTCCATGCAATCCTTGTTTATTTTTGAAAAATATCAGTGTTGTGAAAATTTTGAAAAATGTGCCATTTTCAACTTTCAACAATTTCTGCGTGCAAGACAGATAGTTACACCACACAAAATATTTTATAACTTGCATCTACCATATGTCTACTGTGTGTTGGCATCTTTTTGAATTGTACAACATTAGAGGGTTATAAATATAGTAGCAATTTTTTTCATTTTCAAGAAAATTTGCTTTTTTAGGGACCAGTCCAGTTCTGACATCGGCCTGTATGTTAGATACCCTCATAATGGACAACATCTAAGAAACTACACTCATTAAAATTTTCAAAACAGCATTTAGTAAGTTTATTAAACCCCTAGGTGTTTCACAGGAATTAAAGCAAAGTAGGGGGGACATTTCACTTTTTTTGTAGATTTTTCATTTTATCCAAACAAATTTTCACTTTTTTTTGTTCCTGGCTAATAAGTGTTATTTCCTGACTGCTTATGCCTAAAAACAATGGAAAATGACATTTGTTCCCAATAAACTTTGCTTTTGTGACTGGGAAAGTTACATTTTTTAATCTACCTATTTTAAATTGGTAAAAGGCAAATTTGCATTATATCTCACATAAGGTCAAGAAAAAACTAAACTGCTTCAGGTTTAAGTTTTATTTTCAGAAATTAGCAGTTTTTCGAGATTTGCATTTATATTGTAAAACGCTTTCACGAATCAAACCCGAAATGTAATCTCTCATCAAGTTCTCGTTATACTGTCATTGGTAGCAACGATCGAAGTCCATTATATCCTGCTGGAAGCGCTGGCCTTGCTCCTCCGAATACGCTCCCATGTTCTCCTTGAATTTATCAAGATGTGCATCAAGCATATGGACTTTGAGGGACATTCTGCAACCCATTTTGCAGTACTTCTTCACCAGAGTCTCAACCAGCTTCACATAGTTTTTGGCCTTGTTGTTGCCACGAAAACCACGAACTACTGCGGCAAAGCTGTTTCAGGCCTCTTTCTTCTTCCTGGTGAGCGTCTTGGGAAATTCACTGCATTCCTAGATCTTCTTTATCTTTGGCTCCACGAATACACCAGCTTTGACCTCAGCCTCAGACAGATTAGGGAAGAAATCTTGAAGAAACTTGAAGGCTGATGACTATTTATCTAGAGTTGTGACAAATTGTTTCATAAGGCCCAGTTTGATGTGCAGTAAAGACATCAGCACCTACTAGGGGTAAACCAGCGGCTCCCATTTGACATTGTTACTCCCCGCAGCGAACTCGGTCCGCTGCGGCCAGTCCCTCTTGGTATAGTGTACCTTGGTGTCCCTGCTATCCCAAATGCAAAGGTAACAGGGAAACTTGGTAAAACCGCCTTGGAGACCCATCAGAAATGCTACCATTCTGAAGTCTCCGATGACCTCCCAGCCGTACTCATCATACTTTAAAGCGTCTAACAAGTTCTTGACGCTACTGTACTCATCTTTGTGGTGCACCAAGTGAGCCAGGGGAAGAGACAGATACTACTTACCGTTATGGAGCAGCAATGCTTTAAGGCTCCTGCATGAGCTGTCTATGAAGAAGTGCCACTCTTTCAGGTTACATGCTATTCCGATTGCGTCGAACAGACCGGACAAATTGTGGCAGAAGCAGAGTCCATCTTGATGGGCTAAGAAGATGGAAAAAAGATGGTGATGCTTCCTCTGACCTGCAACTTGAATACTTTCATCCAGCAAGTTCCGTTCCTTGAGCCTAGAAGTCAAAAGTTTGGCATTTGATTTGGTAAGACCATTATCTTTGATCAAGTCAATGAGGTCTTTTTGATTGGGGTAGTATGGTTGTCTATCCTTTTCTTCACCTACGAAATCTAGATCAACAACATCTTCTTCACTCTCCGAGTTGCTGCGAACGTGTGTTAGCGGGTCCTTCGCTGGAGGAGTGGGTGTAGGGAATTCTGTGCTCTGTGGCATCGGTGATATTGAAGACGGGATGTTAGTATAGGTAACAGGAGGCGTGTTCTTGCGAGTTCGGTGCTTTGACGGGTTCCCATACAGAAGTAGCAGTTGGTGGAGTGGTCTGTTGGTTCCCTCCTAATTCTCGGTATCGCAAACTTCATGGATTGCTTTTCTCCTCTATACTAACATTCATAAGAACAAATTAATTCCTGACAAATGGTTGTTAACCCGTTAATGCTTAGCGTCCCATTTATAGAAAACTGAACTTCGTCATTATTTTTTTTAAAAAAAGCCATGTGCTAATGGGTTAATGGCTCAAATCTCTGATAGTGTTCATACTTTTTTTTATCACTGTCCTGATCGCAAAAGCAAAGTTTGTGAGGAATAAAAGCAATTTTCTTTATTTACCCATCATAGCCAATCAGGGAGTAACACTCATTAGCCAGCTACAAAAATTGTGTTACAGTGTTATTTATTGAAACACAATAGATGTTATCAGGGAAACACAACTAAGTTTCAATTCCCCCGATTCTACAGTTTTTAAAGATATCGTGTATGTGGCCTTAATGCACAATTTGACTCAACCACAAGCCTCAGAATAGGAGGAGCACCTACTAGACTTTGGGGTTTTCATTAGAATATTTTTAGGCACCGTTACAGATTTACAGACACCTAAAGGTGCTAAAACTTAATGAACATCTCTAAAAATACCTAATTTTTTTAAACTACACCCCTAAAGGAATATACTGTATATAGGGCTGTAGTGAGTATATGGTGGTGGGAGGGTGGATTTAGCCTTAGCAAGTGGACAATACTAAGTTTGCTGTCAAATATGACCATAAACTTTTTCTAGTGACTCTTTTTTACCCTTTAACCTGAACTATCCACCCAGTTCTCAATATCTCAGTTTCCTGGTATAATACTGCTACACCAGTACCAACAAACACGTTTAAAACTGTTTTAATTCAGAAACATGCCATATAATGTATGTTAGTTTATATATCAAGGAACATTCTTCCATTTGTCATCTATTCTGTTTGTTGCCACCAGTCAGACCCCATAAAATAGAAGTTATTGCGTACATATGAACGAACCTACCAAATTCCCCCCTTCATACAGTATGAGGATTACTAACTCCTCGGAAGACTAGGAGCGACATGTATGTAACTTGGTACCGACACACCAGCTCTAAATAGATATTGAGGAGTGAATAATATTACCGTATGAATGAAAGTGTGTTGTGCCAAACATTTTGGCACAAAGAGTGTTATGCGCCAAATGTCATATGGCAGCTTCACACCAAACTTTGGCACATTCTTGGTGAATTTAAGTGTCATGTCTAGTGCAGACTGCATCAAGTCTGAGCATACGACTGTTCATACATCTAAAGATCAGTGCAACTACATTTTTGGGCGCAAAATACGCCAAAAAATGTCGCAGGCGCGTTTATACATGTTGTCCCAAGTCTTCACAGTACCGCTACTTCCCTATTGCAAAAAGGTGCATGGCCTGGCCAAATATTTTACTTCTTACTATACTTCCTAGTTGCATATTTAATGTGCAGTTTGCAAAGCAAACAGCTTATATTGATATTTTTGCAGAGAAAGTTGAGAGAACATGAAGTGGGCCTGTATTATAGTGCACCATAGAGGAAGCGTTTGTATTGTTGTGTATAAATGAGATTTATAGCTGATTATTGGTCATAGTTTGCAAGCTATCCCTGAATTTTAGACAGACTCAAATGTCACAAAAAGGAATTTGCAGACAATCCTGTCACGTCTGGCTGATTTTTAGAGTTTTTAGAGTTGTGTTGACAGGTGCTCATCTCTCTTATTTTTAGTATCTATTATTTTCTTTACTTCTCTTTCACTCTTTAATACCCATTAAAACCTAAATAAATAACTCACAGTTTTCTTTAGGCTGAGTTTTTTTTTTACCATAGAAAATGATATTTCTTGTTCAACAAAACATATTTATATTCATGAGTATATGCAGTTTTACTGGGTTTCATAGAATAAATTATGGAGATGGGTTAAAACTTCTCTCTGTGTTTTCTCGACCAATGCCATTCTCTACTCACTATTGATTTTGACGATGGCTAAAATTGGTGGTGCTATGTATGCCTCTACCTTACTGACTCTGTGCAGGGTATCACCAGGTCTTGTCTCCAGTAGCACCTGCTGATGACTTGTAGATGTTATTTTTGAAGAGAAGTAACAGAATTGATACACAGAAGTGTGATCATACAAATTAGGTCAGAGCTGGCGATGTTCAGCATGATAGGACAAATAGCGGGTTAAACGCAAAAAGATCAATATAAATACCAAATGAAGAACACCTTCACAGATAAACAGGATCAAAAGAACCTTATTGGAGGTGAATCAGTTTTTAGCAGGGTTAGATAATCAAAGCTTAAAGGGGTTTCCTTACCATGCTGTTTCACAGAGTCACAAGCAGCTTCATACTTACACTGCCTGGTCTGGCTGTGGGTGGTTCTATAGCAGTGATTAACATATTTAGTTCCTCTATAACTAGTTGAGCAGTTGCAGTGACATAAATTCTGGAGATTTAATCTGTAGTAAGCAAAGCTGCACCTTCAAGGAGTGACAAGTTCTAATCAAACATAAACAATCTAATCTTGTAAAGACTCTGCTCCATCTGACCATGGTGATGACACGCCCTGCTCTCTGTCCAATCAGGAAGGGAGATATGAATGTAACCTAGAGGCACTTGTGTGCCAATAAAATCTCTCTTATCTCCTGACCAGGGCAATATCAAAAGAACAATATATTTAGTAAAAGTCTTCATTTAACTTATTATACATGCCGAAGTCTAATTATTGCAGTGATAAACGCATGTAAGCAGTGACAAGATAACATGGGACTGTTATTTTGAGATGTAGCAGCGCTTGTGCTACAATTCAGATGGTGACGGAGGTGGTGAGGCAAGAAGAGGAACATCTGGCACACAGCTATGTGCAGCGACAAGTACCTTGTTAGAAAGTGTGAGGTGGACTGTGTTGTGGGCTTAAATCTCCCTGTTTTATCAAAACTCTATTTAGGTCACTTAGTCTTCCCATATCATTGTATTATTTTTTTCTACATCAATTTACTTTAAATGATTAATTTAATATTAATAAATGCTTGGACCTCAGATAACCCTTCAGATTGTATGCAGAACACATGCTTGTGTAGTTATGACTGTAACTTCCTAGGAAAGAAATATGTATATACAGTTACATATACAGCAGCATATATCATCAAGAGAAACAAAAAGAAACTGAGCCCATTAATTCCTTACCGACTACCGCCGTAGCAGCCATAGCGACTACTACGTGGCCCGCACTCCCTGGGGGCCCGGCCAGCAGAAAGCAGGAACTTGATCTTTACTGCCAGTCGGGCCCTATCATAACATATGTAGAGTCAATAGGGGGAGACCGGTCACCTTAAAGCTCCACGGAGCTGCTAAAAAGTATTTTAAAAGAGCTGCTCCCCCAGCAGCCCCCTCCTCCACTCTCCTCTGTACTGTTTGTGGGCCCCCTCGATGTCTCTGCACAGGCACAGTCGGGACGGGACAATGGAGGAGGGGTGTCTGCACTGCCGGCTGAGAGCAGGAAGCTGCTGCCATGTATCCTTTCCTTTCCCACACTGTGTCTTCCTGAGACGTCTGGACTGAATGAGACAGCTGCATTGCATACAGGTAAGTGTGTGTATGTGGATGTGACTGTATATATGGGTGTCTGTAGTGTGTATGGATGTGACTGTATATATGTGTGTATGGATGTGACTGTATATATGTGTGTCTGTAGTGTGTGTATGAATATATATCTGTGTGTATGTAGATGTGTGATCTTTGTATTTATGCATTATCTAAATAAGTGACCAATACTCAGTGTAGGGTAGAGCGTGATGCTCCCACAGCAAAAAAAATCTATGTAAACAAGGAATCAAAGAATCGCAGTCCACTAATATCAGAAATATCAGTACGTGTGCGGGATGTGACCGGCGTGTGAGTGGCTGAAGTGTGCGGGATGTGACCGGCGTGTGAGTGGCTGAAGTGTGCGGGATGTGACCGGCGTGTGAGTGGCTGAAGTGTGCGGGATGTGACTGGCGTGTGAGTGGCTGATGTGTGCGGGATGTGACTGGCGTGTGAGTGGCTGTCGTGTGTGGGATGTGACTGGCGTGTGAGTGGCGTGTGAGGGATGTGACCGGCGTGTGAGTGGTGTGTGCGAGATGTGTCTGGTGTACACTATTTTTTCTGTCATTCTTGATGGAACATATGATAAGTTAATTTTTATTCATATATTTTTTTTCAGCGGATGGTGGTGGAGAGGGCCCATTGTAAAGTTTGCTATGGGGCCCTGCCATTTCTGGTTACGCCCCTGGACATATGAGTACGTCATAGTTGCGGTAAGGGTCTGCGATTCCGCTACATAGCCTACAATTAGCAGCTAACACTCGATGGCTACAGCACAGGATGGTTCCGACGCCGTCCTGCTCTGATTAACCCCTTCGCCAGCGCAGAAAAGATGGCTTCTGCATCTAAATCAATGCGAAACCGTGCCGCGCAAAAAAACGCCCTCTCTGTACACCTTAATGCATTGTAATACAGTGCAGTAGGTTGTAGAAATGATCGTACCCCCCAGTGGTGAAGTAATCTAGGGGGACTCAAAGTTAAATAATAAAAAAAAAGTTTTAGAGTGTAAAAAAAAAAAAAATTTAAGGTTCAAATCACCTCCCTTTCGCCATTTTGCAAATAAAAAAAAATAATGACAAAATTACACATATTTGGTGTCACTGCGTCCAAAAAGGTCTGATCCATTAAAATATAACATAATTTATCCCGTAGAAGAAAAAAATTCCAATTGCCAAAATTGCTTTTTTTGTTTTTTTAGTACAAAAAAAGTTATTGGTTGCAGAAAATGGCACTGTGCAAATTTCAAAAATCGAAAATGTTTGGAATTTTTTTATTTTACCAAAATATAACGAAAACCATACATGTTTGATATTTTCGGATTCGTATCACCCTGTAGAATACAGATAACACATTATTTTTACAGATGATTGAACTCCATAAAAACACTCGCAAACATGGCGAAAGTATGTTTTTTTTTCACAATTTGCCCCGCTTAGAATTTTTTTGCGGTTTTCCAGTATATTCTATGGTAATATTAATAAAACCGTTAGAAAGTCCATCTTGTTCTGAAAAATAAAAGCCCTCATATGTATATGTAGGTGGAAAAATAAAAAAGTAATGACTCTGGGAAGGCGGGGAGGGAAAAACAAACGTGAAAAAAATAGGCTGCGGTTGGAAGAAGTTAAAGAGATACTACCATTAAAATTTTTCTTTTCAAATATTGACAAGTGATATGCGACTTTTTTATGAATTCTGGGCGAGATCTATGAATTCGCATGTGCAATTTTTGTAACATAGCAACGACAGTTCTAAATAGATATAGAGGAGTGTGTAATACAATAGTATGAATTAAAGTGCTATGCGCCAAACTTTGGCGCATTAAAATGTGTCGTCAGGCACACATTGCGCCAAGTTTGCCGCACCCATGTTCATACATTTATAGAATCAGCAATATGCGGCAAAAAATGTCGAAGGCAAATTCATACATGTCGCTCTTTGTTTTTTTAATTAGATGATTCTTTTTTATATAATTTTTTTCCTATTTACATTTCTCTCTCTGACTTACCTTCTGTGAGTTCTAATAGGACAGAGGTGAGACGATTGCTGGATCGTCTTTCTGTCTGGTCGGTTCTGGTCTGAGAAGTGTAAATATTATTACCCTTCTCAGTGCAGAAAAAGATTTTCCTATTTTCCATTCATGTATTACTATGGTCTAGTATAATGTTATCTATCCCTGTGAAGAGAGCAATAAAGCAAACATCATATCATTACCTACTATTTGTAATGAGACTATGTAGAAATGAGTAGTGGCTGAATTGAGATTAGTCTGCCCTGCCGAACAAAAATTATTTTACACAAGAGAATAACAATATTTTATATGCAAATTTTATTTATTTATTTTTTGCATTGGACTGCCAATATAACAACAAATATTGCCACAAAATCTAAAAAAACAAAACAATATTTAACATGTTAACAACATAGTTAACATGAATATTGGTTTTAGCCAATACTCTGATGGCAGTGTCCCTTTAATGTTCTACTTTTATTGGAACAAGATCCCTGCGAGACAAACTAGGTTTGCTCCAACAACCTCTCTTGTTAGCTTAGCCCTCCCTTACCCCGATGTAACCATGTTTAAATTTACCTCCAGCCAAAAATAAGTGGTCAGCTATTTACAGAACTGTAATCTTGGCCATTACTCTTCCTGACTACTCTTGTCTTTATTTTGTGAGACAGGAAGTAGCTGTCTGAATTATTTCCTGTCAACCATACTAGAGCTGTATCTGGCTAGCTTACCTCTTACACAAATGGTTTTTACCCTTCCTCTCTCATGTTTCTAGGGCAGTCAGTCAAAGCAAGAGAACATGCTTCATCACATCTACCTCACTGTACACAGACATGCCTTAGTTAATTTAGGTTCTTAAATGTGAAATACGTTGGACATTTGTCCATCACAAAAGTCAAAGAATGTAGTAAATTTCAAGACCGAAATCAGTGAGGGAGAAAGTATTGAGCTAATGCAATTATTTTAGGTTTTTTCTTTAGAAAATCCACAGATTCGGACATTCTAACTCTCAGACATTTTAACTACATTAATTTCTCACTGCAATATGCAAATAAATTTATATAAGTTATACAATGTGATTTTCTGGATTTTATTTTGGATACTCCTCAATGTTAAAATTAACCTACCCTTAAAATTATAGACTGTTCATGTCTTTTTCAATGGACAAACTTACAAAATCAGCCAGGGAGCAAATTATTATTTCATTCACTGTACAGTGGTCATCCCAGAACCAATTATTATTGAATGTTGAGGGACCACTGTATTTCCACCTGGGTTCATTGCATGGTCACTCAAATATTAAAACTTTAATAATATGGTTTAGAGGGTCCCTCTCTTGTTTTGACCCAGTAGCCAGGTGCATCTACCTGGCTACTGGGTCAAAACAAGAGAAGGACCCTCTAAACCATATTATTAAAGTTTTAATATTTGAGTGACCATGCAATGAACCCAGGTGGAAATACAGTGGTCCCCCAACATACAGTATTAATTGGTTCTGGGATGACCACTGTACAGTGAATGAAATAATAATTTGCTCCCTTGCTGATTTTGTAAGTTTGCCCATTGAAAAAGACATGAACAGTCTATAATTTTAAGGGTAGGTTAATTTTAACATTGAGGAGTATCCATTGAGGAGTTTTTCTCTTTTTTGTCTTTAATGCATCCCAAAGAAGATTATATAATGCAAAAAGGTAAAATCTAGCACAGTACAAAGCAACTATAAGAGCACTCTATGTAATTATTTTAGTGGCATTTAAGTTTTTAACATAGCTAGAGTTAAAAATCACAAAGATTTCAATGAGACAAAGCAGATCTCCAAACTAATCAGCCACGCTGTCTATTCATGAGCAACAATGACAGATAAATAAGCCTCACTTAATTAGATGCGTTACAGTATTCAAGACCATTTGCAAAGTTTACCTTTATTTTCTCCAGTTGCATAATAATTACAATTTGCATTTTTATGGCACCTCCTATTCAAACAGGATCACAGGCTGTTGTGAAGCCGAGATACACAAATCACGTAAAGTAGCATTTTATGAGATTTTCTGTTTTCGGCCAGCTGGTAATGAACATGATGTACTCGGAGTGATAGCACGAAGCAAACCATTGTATTAATGCTACACAGATTAAGTGCTTTATTAAAGTGTAATTTAGTGCAGGGGCTTTAAATCAACATTATTCAATCAAACACTGTGGGAGAGATTTATCAACACCATGAGAAAATGGCACAAATCGTGCCACATTTATTTGAAATTGTGTATGAGGCACCATACATTTGGCACCAATTGTTAGGCCTGCTAGACATATATCTCGTCCTTACACCACCTTATAACTGTTGTACATTTACACCAACAATCTGTCCCAAATGTATTTGGCAACCTTGCAATCATACAAACCCATACAATAAATATAATATTATATATAAATACATGTGTGGTAATGAATATAATTTATGTGGTAAAAAATAATGTGATAACAACATAAAATATAAAACTATTTTATATTCATTACATTAAAAAAAAATTAAAACAGATGACTTCAGGTCATTGTGGACCAGAGGTGGGGTCCGCAGCTATCGATATGCCATCAATGGTTATGATAATAAGACCCCTTTGAAGCTAATCAATGAGGTGGGAATACCACTATAAAGTTATCTGCTAAGTTATGAGACTAAGAAAATGTTTCAACCATCAACGTCAATTCTGCTGGTGTAACTTCACGGTCTAAAAGCCCGGAGTATGCTGGAGGACTTTGTCACGTTAAAGCAGCTTGATGAGAGACTGAACCCCAAGTTTAGTAAAAATACATTCATGTGTAAACTGAATGAAAGAAATGATATATCCATGATCACATCTGTTTTTAAGAAAACTGTTGTATTAAAGTGTTTAAAGAAGATTTATTGAGTATTGTGAAGTTACACCGGCAGTATTGATGTTGATGGTTGAAGTATATGCAGGTGGGGACCTGCGACTGCGGGATTAACCTTAGGGTATATAGGTGCTGCTTGATTATAAAACTAAGAAAATATTTCAAATCTTACATCGCCATCTAACCAATGCCTTTTATTGCAAGAGACACTATCCTGAGATGATAAAGTAGTTGTTAATGTTATCTTACTGCTTTGCTGTGGTTTCAGGAAACTAACCATACTTGCTAACCTTTTCTCTTTTGATTCTAGCAAATTTTGGCTCCACCACAGGAATGCCTGGTCAACCTGGGAATGCAACAATTTGGCAAGAAATGCCGGCATTTGTGCAAACCTCATACTTTTTGCATACCATTTTCCTGGAGTGTTCCAGAAGAAATGGCATGGTTGACAAATATGGAATTGGCACTCAGGGCCACCGTTAGGACAGTACAGCTGGTACTGCCATATGGGGCCTGGCCACACTGTATACCTATCTACTTGGGGGTCCCTGTATAATTACCTACATTCCGGGATCCACTATATACTTACCTATATAATAATAATAATCTTTATTTGTATAGCGCCAACATATTCCGCAGCACTTTACAATGTAGAGAGTATAATTACAGACAAAAGACAGACATTACACAGTGAGAGCTACTTACACATGAGACACAAGGTGTGAGGGCCCTGCTTGCAAGAGCTTGCAATCTATATACTGGTGTCCCCTATCTACCAACTTACTGGGGCCCCCTAACTGCCTAACTACTGCTGGGCACTTATCTACCTAGTTACTGTGGGGCCATATATACCTACCTACTGGGGGGGCTCTATATACCTACCTTCTAGGGGCGCTATATAACTACTTACTGGAGGAGCTATATACCTACCCAAATAATGAGGGGCCTATATACCTGCCTACCTACCTACCTACCTAATGGGTGCTCTATGAACCTACATATCTACTGGGAGTGCTTTAGAAATACCTAGTTAGTGGGGGGCTAAATACATACCTACCAAGGGGTCCTATATACCTAACTACCAGGGGCCCTACCTACCTAACCTACCAGGGCACCAAGGGGGTAATTGTCATTAGGGGCACTATGGAAGAGGCCTTTCTACATAGAGAGCTGGGCACACTTGGGAAAAGGATGGAAACGTGAGGAGTCACAGGTGACCTGCACAATGGACAGTATCTCACAAAAGTAACATACCCCTCACAATTTTGTAAATATTGTATTATATCTTTCATGAAACAGCACTAAAAATATCATACTTTGATACAATGTAAAGTAGTCAGTATATAGCTTGTATAACAATATAAATTTGGTGTTCCCTCAACTCAACATCAACGTCTAAACCGCTGGCAACAAAGGTGAGTACACCCCTAAGTGAAAATTGAGGAATTGTGTCCAATGTGTTAACTCTCTTGGGCATGGAGTTCACTAGAGCATCACAGGTTAGCACTGGAAACCTCCTGTCACTGACGACATCACGGAACTGGTGGATGTTAGGTACCTTGCCCTTCTCCACCTTACGTTTGAGGATACCTCACAGATACTCAGTAGGGTGTAGGTCTGGAGACATGCTTGGCAGCCCGACACCTTTAACCTCATTTTCTTGCGGTCATATTGGAGGTGTGTTTGTGGTCAATATTATGTTGGAATACTGTCCTACGGCCCAGTTTCTGAAGGGAAGGGATCATGCTCTGCTTCAGTATGTCACATTATATTTTAGCCTTCATGGTTCACTCAATGAACTGTAGCTCCCACAGCTGGCAGCACTCATGCAGCACCAAACCATGACACTCCCACAACCATGCTTAACTGTAGGCAAGACACACTTGTTTTTGTACTCCTCACCTGGTTGCCATCACACATGTTTGACACCATCTGACATAAATAATTTCATCTTGGTCTCATCAGACCACAGCACATGATTCCAGTAATCCACGCCTTTAGTTTGCTTGTCTACAGCAAACAGCTTGCAGGCTTTCTTGTGCATCATCTTTAGAAGAGGCTTCCTTCTGGGACGACAGCCATGCAGATCGATCAATTTGATGCAGTGTGCAGCGTATAGTCTGAGCACTGACAGGCTGACCCCAACTACCCCTTTTCTTTGGTCAACCCTGGTGAGGCCTGTTCTGAGTGGAATCTTTCTTGTTAAAGGGTGTTGGCAATCTTCTTACAGTCTAGGCCATCTTTATGCAAAGCAACAATTCTTTCTTTCAGATCCTCAGACAGTTCTTTGCTATAGAGTGCCATGTTGAACTTACAGTGACCAGTATGAAAGAGTGTGAGAGTGATAATACCAAGTTTAGCACACCTGCTCCCCATTCCCAACTAAGACCTGGAAACACTAATGAATCACATGACACTGTGGAGGGAAAAACGCAAATTCTGCACAATTTGTCCATTTTTACTTAGGAGTGTACTCACTTTTGTTGCCAGCGGTTTAAACATTAATAGCTGTGTGTTGAGTTATTTTGAGGGTACACCAAATTTACACCATTATACAAGCTGTACACTACATAACATTTGTCACGGCTAGCCCCGCTCCCCGCGGGTCGGGTTGCGGGCGCAGCCGTGACTCCCTTGTTTCTCCAGCTTCGGGGACGAGTGGCGCCGCGGTCCGCATGTCGGTCCCCTGTGAGTACGGACTTACCCGGCCACGCTCCTGTCTCCTCTCACTCCTCGGCCGGCTGCTGTGCGCGCTACCGCCCTCTAGGGCGCGCGTGCGGCAGCTCTCTGAGATTTAAAGGGACAGCGCGCTGGTAATTGGTTTAGCCGGCCGCTGACCCTATATAATGGTACCGCCCCCGACTTGTCCTTGCCGGATCTATTTGTGCCCTGTGCCATAGAGAAAGCGTTTCCTTGTGCGTTCCTGACCTATCTGTGTTTCCGACCTCCTGCTACGTCCTCTGACCGCGAACCTCTGCAGCCTGCCCTGATCTTATTGCCTGTCCACGACTAAGTCTACGTTTTACGATTTTGTACCATGCTCACTGTTGGCTGCCACCGCAAGCAAGTCACGCCAGTGGAAGCGACCTGGTAGTTTCCCGCCGCAGCAAGTCCATCCCGCTTTGCGGCGGGCTCTGGTGAATACCGGGTGCTACTTAGATTCCGCTCCCTGGTACGGCTTACACCATCGCTTGCGGCGGTCCAGAGGATCCACTACCATCTGTCGTAACAATATTGTATCAAAATGTCATATCTTCAGTGTTGTCCCATGAAAAGATATAATACAATATTTACAAAAATGCTAGGGGTGTACTCCCTTTTGTGAGATACCATAGATAAATTATACATTGTGAAATCCAACAAGAAGTAAATCCAAAAACAATGGCGCGATTGTATTTCTTGTTCACCCCACAAACATTTTTTTCTTTTTCTGGGATGGGGTGGCAGGGAATGGAGAGCCCAGACGCTTTGGCTATATGGGACCCTGACATTTCTGATGGCAGCCCTATTGGCACTTCCACATGTGGTGAGACAGACAGCCGAGAGAAGTGCTGGGCAATAAGTTATATTAAGAGTCAGACATGTAAGACTGTTCACTGGGTTATGGATGGCATTAAGTTATGCACTTACCATTGGCAACAGAAAGGGCAGTGGTGGTAGACATACCCTACTAGAGACACAGTTACAGGAGATTACATGTCAGATAGTAAGAGACAAAGTGAGAGCAGCCAGATAGACAGCTGGTGGCCTTATGACTCCGGGTTTGGAGAGTAACAGTTAGTGAAGCGCAGAGGCTGGTTAACATTGCACCCTGAATAAAGGGCCTACTGAGAGAGGTTGTGTAAATATGTACCTTTAGTTCAAGGGTCAGGATAAAGATAAGAGAGGATAGATACAACTGGTCCCCTGGCTCAAGCAACAGCAGCTGAGACTACTTTTGCTGATAGTGTTTATTCCTCTATGTTAGAACCATGAAGCATTGTTAATGTATGCACATACAGTATTTCATGCAGGCCTGAAGTGCCTCATCTAAGTAAAATGTCCCTGAGTTATTTTACTCTCATACTTTTTCAGACGTGTACATGGCATCAAATAATTAAGTATAGGAGGCAGATATCTGCTTTGGGCCACTACATGTCGTATTCGCTTTGAAATTATGTGGTTGCAAGAGCGGAATTTCAACAACGCAATGAACACGTGTACCTATGTGCCGCAATACCTCATATGAACTCCAAAGTGTTCAATTATTGCTGCACTATCTCCTCAACGATCACCCCATAACGGTAGATATGGGGTTAACCACCCTTCCCATTTGACCCTCATTTTACAAATGCTGCATAAAAAGTGATCAAAAAGTCGCAACTAGAGATGAGTGAATTGATTCTAACGAAGTGGAATTCGGTTAGAATTTCAGGAAAAATTTGATTCTGAACGGAGCCGAAGTTCATGGCGATTCGTGGTAACGAATCTAAAATGGCCGCAAGCACATGGCAAGCACAAAGAACTATGGGAGGAAGAAAGGAACGCCCTCAATGACATGTGTAGACAGGCAGCCAATCAGCAGCTTCTGTGATGTCACAGCCCTATAAATAGGGCACCCATGTTAAATTCTGCCACTTTTCACTGTGTCTCGTATGCACAAGCATCTCTCTGTAGCAGCACTCTGTTCAAAATACTTCCAATGTTAGAGTTACTGGGGTGAAATACCTTTCAAATACACAGGTGTGTCATATACACACCTGTTCCTGAACCAGCGTTTTTTATTTTGGGATATTGCTATCTGTGGCAATCAGTTAATTTTTTCACTTACTGTGGGGAACTCTGTGTCAAATCCAATGAGTGCATGTGTCCCCTACACACATCTGAAAACCATCCAGTTCAGTCTGTAGAGATACTACTATCTGTGGCAGAGAGTTAATTTTTTCACTTATTGTGTTAAACGCTGATACATGTAGAGCCCACACTCCCCCCAAAAAAAGAGTGGAGAGGGTGTCAGTAGTAATTAATATGAATATTTGCAGGTCTTCTGTGTTTTGTATCCACTCCTGCTTTTGGCAATCTAATCATCAGACATTCCTGATGCAAACAAAGGACCATGTCATACTGGCCTCATGGTTTCTCCGAAGACACAATCGGTTGTGTTTGTCCTTTTCATTCCTTCTGACAAATTAAAAGAAGGGGAAAACCAAACATAGTGGCAACATTATAGAGTGGTGAAGGGTGGAAACAGCATTAGGAAACCACAGGGTGGTCGAGTGAGATAGTGGTCAGTTGGCAGCAGCAGGAGTAGGCCACAGAGTTGCACAATGACAAATTGTGGAGGTGGCGGCAACATGAGTAGACCACAGAGTGGAATAATGACGATTGTGGAGGTGGCAGCAGCAGGAGTAGTTTACAGAGTGGTACAATGACAGATTGTGGAGGTGGCAGCAGCATGTGTAAGCCACAGATTGGCACAATTACACAGTTACTCAAATAGCAGCATCAGGCTGGAGAGTGGCACAATGACATAATTTTGAGGTGGTGGCAGCTAGGTGACATAGTGAGGAAGTGGTGGCAGCAGCATCAGGCCAGAGAGTGATATGGTGACATAGCCTGGAGGTGACCGCAGCAGCAGCATAAGGAGACCTGAGAGGTGAGGTGGCAGCAGCATCAGAAGGCTACACAATGGCCCAGCGAAGTGTGGGGAAGTGGGTGGCAATACCAGTCTCTAGTAAAGATGGTGAAGATATTAAAGATAGTAGTTGAGCCAGGTATCCAGAAGAATCCAGACTCATTTGTCAAGGTTTGGCTGAGGTGGTATGGCTGATCTAATCTTATGCATCAGGCATTGGTGTGTGGAAATCCTTGCGGATCCACGCTTGATTCACCTTGTCAAAGGTGAGTCTCTCCACATTTCGGGTGGACAAGCAAGTTCTCCTTGGGGTAACTATGGCCCCCACTGCACTGACTCTCCACCTCTCCACCTCGGCTTGGCACAAGCCATCAGTTCTCTGAACGGTGCAGAGTCCACCACTTGAAAAGGGAGGGACTGCAGTACCACCAACTTGGACAGGTGCACAGTCAGCTTCTGTGTTGTAGGATGGCTGGACGCATACTGTCTCTTGGTAATCGCCTCGGTGAACGAATGCTGGTGCAATGAGTGGCAAGGAGCAGAAGCATCTGGACTAGTAGATGATGGGAAAGACAGACAGCTCCCTTCAACAGAGGTGGCAGAGCTTTGACTGCCTGAAATGGGATGCGTGCCACTAGGTGTTGCTGCTGTTGCTGCAGCAGGATGGACCACCACATCTGAGACACAGGCCACTGGATGGTGACGCTGCATATGTTGACGCAGGGCTGTGGTACCAACATTAGGTCCCTGGCCATGCTTCACTTTCTGCCCACAGATTCTACTTATACCCATGTATTTCACCTTATAAGTGAAAAAAGTAACTCTTTGGCGCAGAGAACAATATCCCAAAATAATAACCTACCTGTAATGTAGATGTATGTGAGAAACACACACACTGTATTTCAAAGATAGTTCTCCACAATAAGTAAAAAAAAAGTAACTCTTTATAGCTCTACATGTATCAGCATTTAACAGGACAGGTTCTGTCATAATCTGTGGAATCCACTGATGACAGTGTAAAAGGAGTGCGCTCTTTGACACTATAATGGGATCTTGGCCCTCTGCTTGGTTCTTTCTAGATAGCGCTGACATTACCCTATCAGGCTGCATTCTCACTTCAGTTATTTGGTCAGTTTTGCCCCCGTAACTGCCCAGAGAAGTGAAGTGTGAAGTGATTCTAAGAGCGGCACCTGTCATCTGCGTGTCATACTAAAGCACATCATTGTTTCAATACCAAACCACGCTCTCTATGCATATTTCTGCATGGCACAACGTTCTGCAACACCATACAGGCTCTCTCCAGCCAGGAAATAGCTGTTTTTTAACGCGGTTCGTCGTGAAAACATTCGGAACAAACTGAATTTTGGGGAAAAATTCAACAAATTGGCCGAATCAAATTTTTCTGAAATTCGCTCATCCCTAGTCGCAACAATCTCAAAAACAGAACAATAAATGGTAGATTTCAGCTCGCTAAAAATGAGCACTCATTCAGGTCTATAGATGAGAAAACAAGTTAAATGACAAAGTAATGCAAATGTAAGAAATAGAGAACGTTTTTATTTTTTTTTAAAGTACTAAAACATAATGTATCACCGGAATCATACCAACCTGCAGAATACAGATAACTCATTATTTATACAGAAGAGTGAACAACATAAAACAAGATCACTGCAAACATGGCACAAGTATGTTTTTTTCACATTTCACCCAACTTAGAATTTTGTTTCCATTTCCCAGTATATTCTGTGGTTCAATGGCACCATTAAAGAGTATATTTTGTCCCACAAAAAGAAGTAGATGGAAAAATAAAAAAAAGTTATGGCTCTTGGAAGAGTAGGTGGAAAAAAAGGAAGAGCCATAAAATTACGACCATGCGGCGGGAAGGGGTTAAATGCAATAGCTATGGAATATCAGACATCGCAGCCTCGGTCTGTAGTATATACGTGCAGCACTGTACAAGGATTATTACATATGAATTGGTTTCTCTCCTTACATAAAATAACTAGTCTGGACCGTAACCTCGCTCTCCACTGGGTTTTACATAACTTCACACTGTGATCATGATGCTGTATTGGAGAGGCAGAGAATGTTTGTCTGGGCATGAGTATACAATGTGTCTCACTGCTGGCTTAGTTAGCACAGCAGTCTACCCTACTATGTCCGTTGTGCGCCCAAACATGTAAAGATGTCCATTCAGACCTCCAGATGAAGATTTGAATTCCATTCTGAGGTGGGAATTGAATTTTAGCAGCACCTTGAGATGAGTTTTATGCCATTGACTAATGAGGATTCTCACTGGGAGTAGATGCCTGTAGCATTTTATCCATAAAATATAATATTTGATAGATGTATATAATGTTAATAACATTTTTCCTATGTTCTTTTTATTACATACCATCCACCAGTACTAGACAATTATATAATAACTCATAAAAGTATCGCTCTAATTTAAATTTTGTTTCTTCACTTGTAATCTCAAAGTCAAGAAGGCGCTAGTGAATTAGTCACCATATTTACTAAAACAAAGCCTTCACAGGGGTTCTCTGGTTCCATACATTCATTTTACAATAGTGTATGCTCACTCACTGCTAGACTAGGCTTGTCACGACACGTGTAGGATTGGGCTGATAGTGGATTCTATTTTTTTACTTAATTTGTTTATAAGTTATTTTGTTTACCAAACTTGTCCTTTATATTGTCATAAGAGATCTCAAACACAGTGAAGTCACATTATTATGACCACTAGCCAGACTAATTGCCGTTACTTTACAGCAGCAATACGGACTGGGAGTGACTCAGTAAGGTTCTGGTTGATTGTCACAGGTATCTGGAGCCATGCTGACTGCACAGCTGCTGAAGGGTGAAGGGTAAGGATCCATAGGGTGAACACCACGATTGAGATGGTTCCACAGATGCTCAATTGCGTTCAAGTTTGAAAAATTAAGGGGCTAGATAATTACTTGGAAGTCCTGGTCATGCTCTTCAAACTAATGTTGGACATTTCTAACCATGTGACATGTTGCATTAACTTGCTGGAAGATCCCTTCTGCCACAGGGAAGACAATTGGCATATATGGGTATATATGATCTTCAAGGATAAAGTCATACCCAAACTGGTTTAGAGTGCCTTCTACATGGATGAGATTCACAGAAAATTCCACGAAAA
Source organism: Phyllomedusa bahiana (assembly GCA_025379985.1). Taxonomy (NCBI): domain Eukaryota; kingdom Metazoa; phylum Chordata; class Amphibia; order Anura; family Hylidae; genus Phyllomedusa; species Phyllomedusa bahiana. The sequence goes on from JAODAL010001393.1 coordinate 100,604, forward strand.
CATTCCTCAGACCAGAACACTGCCACCACCAGCTTGTGTTCTTCCAGCAATTGTTGCAGAGTGTTTGTTGCCTGATGTTTCCCACCTGACCATGTGTTTGATGAAGCAGAAAATGGGACTTATCGGAAAAGGCAACTCTTTTGCCAATCAGAGGAGGTCCAAATCCAATACTGCTGTGAAAACTGAATTCTTCTCTGCCAATGCAACTTTGTGCAGTGTTAGTAAACCTATAAATACAAGGGCCAATCAAATAGAATGGATACCATAAATACAAAGAATATCAAAAGAAATTGTATCTAATACAGTAATATAGAAATGTAAAAACAATGCTTTATTAAATCTTATAAACAATTAAAAAAATATATCAGTAACAGCCAAAATCACACCCAAAGAAAAAATACCCAACTAATCCCACTGAAACATAATGCTATACATCATATAGGTGATAATAGTATCAAAATATCACATAAATAAGTACAAAAACATAAATTTTATACATCACTAAAGATCAGCAGATTAGAATGAACCAAACAAACTGATGCGCGTTTCGCCTGCGCTTTCCCCTTGAGAAAGCGCAGGCGAAACGCGCGTCGGGGTGTTTGGTTCATTCTAATCTGCTGATCTTTGGTGATGTATAAAATTGATGTTTTTGTACTTATTTATGTGATATTTTGATACTATTATCACCTATATGATGTATAGTATTATGTTTCAGTAGGATTAGTTGGGTATTTTTTATTTGGGTGTGAATTTGGCTGTTACTGATATATTTTTTTAATTGTTAATATAAGATTTAATAAAGCATTGTTTATACATTTCTATATTACTGTATTGGATACAATTTCTTTTGGTATTCTATGTGCAGTGTTAGTCCATCTGCTTTACAACCACATATGCAGTTAGGTTTGCTAAACTGTTGTTTTAGACACACATTTGGTAGCCTCCTGGTTCATTTTGGCAGTCAGCTGCTCCACTGTGTCAGTCCACGCTTATGCACCTTTGAAGCCAACGGTGGCTCCTCACATGAATAGCACTTAAGGCCACATGTATAAAAACTGTCTATATCTAAAACTCACTCTGTTGCCCATAGCAGCCAATCAGAGCGCCCCTTTCATTTCATATAGTGATGGCTCAGAACTCTCCACCTCGGCTCGGCACAAGCCATCAGTTCTCTAATCGGTGCAGAGTCCACCACTTAAAAAGGGAGGGAGTGCAGTACCACCAACTTGGACAGGAGCACGGTCAGCTTCTGCGCCTTAGGATGGCTAGACACATACTGCTGTCTCTTGGCAACTGTCTCGGTGAACGACTGCTGGCGCCATGAGTGGCAAGGAGCAGCAGCAGCATCTGGACCGGTAGATGATGGGAAAGACAGACAACTACCTTCGGCAGAAGTGGTGGAGCCTTGACTGCCTGAAATGGGAGGCGTGCCACTGGGTGCTTCTGCTGCGGCAGGATGGGATACCACATTTGAAAAGTTTCTCCCAGGCCACTGTATGGTGACGCTGCATATGTTGACACAGGGCTGTGGTTCCAAGGTTAGGTCCCTGGCCACGCTTTACTTTCTGCCAACAGATTCTACATATACCCATATTCAACTCCTCCGGTGTCTTGGCAAAAAACTGGCACACTGCCGAGTAGGTGATTTTTCCATCAATGCTCCACACTGACTGACTGTTACCGCCACTGCCTTGGTGAGCCCCATGCACCGCTACTTTCTGGGACCTGCAAAGTGGGTGGTCTACATCATGGCCGTTTGGCTCCCGACCTTGCACTGCTGCCACGCTGATGACTCCCGACTACACTACCAACTTGCCGGCTGCGCCATTGCCTTACACGCAAGCTGCCGCTCTCTTCTCCTGATGATGTTGAAGAAGCCCTTGCTTCCAGAGCTGGGTCAATGGGTAGTTGAAGGTAGGCGACCGCCTAGGGCACCACTTCATCCCAGGCAGAAAGGAGGCATGGTGTGGGCGGAATTTTCCATTTGGGGGGCACTTTATGCCTTGTTTAACTAGGGCACCAGAATACCTTGTCCCAGCCTTGCTTGCTTCACCCGGCTCCCATGTGCGATCGACTACATCGATTAGTGTTTGCCTTTCACCGCCGTCCTCCTCAACGGTCTCGCTGTACAGAGCCTGACCACTCACAACATAACCCCCCCATGCCACTCTCCTCATCACTACTTGCCAGATTCTGTAAGAAGCAGCGGATATCTTGCCCACCTCTTTGCTGCCTACTTTCCTCAAATAGTTCGTCTTCGCTATATAGTGACGCAGAGCCCACAGCACATATTAGTTCTCTGGCTGTGGGAACCAAGGCGGGACAGCGGCGGGTTGAGGACAAGTGAGGGTCCCTGACCTGCTCCAAGGCAATGCCAACTAAAGGTTGTATTTTTGTGTTTCACGGACCCACCGACTCTTTGCCGGGGTTGTCAGATGTCATCTGGGAGAAAGTGGATCACCTATTCAACCATTCGAGAACCATTGGCTTGGTGGTCAACACACGGCCGCTAGATGACACCAGAAGCTCTGGCTTGCGGAGTGACCCCTGCTGTGACGTCCCTGTACTGTGCTGTGACCTGTGCCTGCTCCAGGAACCTACTATTGCGTTCTTTGACGCTATAGTAGGATCTTGGCCCTCAGCTTGGTTCTTTCCAGCTGGTGCTGACATTACCTTGTCAGGCTACATTCCCACTTCCTCGCCTTCCAAGAGCCATAACTTTTTTTTATTTTTCCACCTACCTAGACAAATGAGGGCTTTTATTTTGCGGGACATGATCTACTTTCTAATGGTGTTATTTACTGTACTATAGAATATACTAGGAAACCGCAAACAAATTCCAAGTGAGGAAAAATGTGAACATTTTTTTATTTTTTTTAGGGTGCTCACTCTCCAGTGTAAATGATGTGTTCTCTGATTTCTGCAGGTTGATACGATTCCGGCAACATCAAACATGTAGGGTTTTCGTTAATTTATAGCACCGTAATAAAAAATCCAAACATTTTCTATTTTTGCATTTTGTACGTCGGCGACATTTTCTGCGACCAATAACTTTTTTGTGCTAACACCTACAGACTGCATTGAGGGTGCATTTTTTTGAAGGTTGAAGTGTACTTTTTATTGGTACCAGTTTGGAATACATGCAACATCATTATAACTTTTAATCCAATTTTTAGGGAACATAAAATGAACAAAAAACCCGCAATTTTGGTGTTTGGAATTATTTTCCTTCTACAGTGTTCAGCATGTGGAATAAATGATGTTAGATTTTAATAGATCGGCGAAAGCAAATATGTGCTTTTTTTTTTATTTTATTTTTGTAATTTGTTAAATGGCAAAAGGGGGTAATTTGAACTTTTAATGTACAGTATTTACAGTATATATATATATATATATATATATATATATATATATATATAATATATATATATATATTACACTTTTTACTACCTTTTACTATAACATTAAGGCGTTTAAATACCAATTTTTACGTGCATATAAATAGTATAGAATGCGCCTGATGTATGAACCTGCTCTACTGCGGGTCATAAAGCAGGCACATTATAGCGCATAAATGTCAATTCTGGCTCAGATAAACCACTTTGAAAGACGTATACCTGTTACAGCAGCAATGTGCCTAGAAATGCCGTAGCGAAGCTATAAATCTATAGCTTCGTACGGTTCTAGTGCGGCCCGCCTCCCTCACGCCTCCAGAAATCAGGTGCATTACACAGTGCCCCAGGCAAACAGGGCTGGTCTAGATGTCGGGCTGAAAAGACGCCAGACTTCTGTCGCAGCCCCATTCATACATGTCGCCCTTAGTCCATGTAGGGTACTTCACAACTAGGGGGTGATACACAGCCTAATGCATTGTATAGAAAATGCATTAGGTTGTACCAATATGGTAGTTTCACTACTTCCTGCTTGGGGCATGAGGTAGTGAAACAAAAAACATGGCGGTGATGGAACCCTTCACAAGGATTCCAGCTGCCATGTTTACCAATTGGGACACAGCGATCTCACCACTGATGTCCTGATGGGAGTGAGAAACGGTGCGGGCACAGGAAGGGGCACAGCAGCAGGTATAGTCAGGGCTTCAGGCAGATTACACACGAGCTGGACAACTGGTACAGCTGCTTGCGGAGTTTCTTCAGAAGGTGCAGATGCAGGTGGAGGGCTATCAATTCCAACCCTCTTCATTAGCACAGTCTCCATGTTCTCTACATTATGGAGCAAAGCATCTTTATCTCCGAAGACCCATTGCGGTATCGGGCTCAGGGTGTCAGGTCTCGCGTTGGGATAGCGGTTCTCTGGTATTTGCGTGGAGCCGGAATCATCTTGCACATTGGCAGACATTACTTCGGTTATGGCGGCCAATAGTAAGGCTCTTGACAGCTGCGCTCTACACAGAAGTTCCTCCAAATATTTTCCAGCAGCTCTTTAGAGTCCTTTTGCTTCTGTTAAGCTTCCGGAAAAGTCTTTCTTGTTTTCACTACAATGGTAACAGGCTCGTCCTCAGGCAGATCAGTCTTGAAAGACTTGTCTCTTTGTTCAGCATGGGCTGTAGGCTTGTTGGCACTGGCAGACATCAGTAGCAGACATGTTGCTCCTTCAACTACTTCACAACAACTCACAGGTTTTGCGGGTGTCCTGCAGGCGGGGCTAAGCTTTTAGCCCGCTTCTCTCTTCACTTTTCTCCAGTGGAATCACATTATTGATAATGTAGACGCTCCTCCGAATTCTCAATTTGAGGAGTCTTTTGTAAGGGTACTCCCCTTGTTTTTTTACACCACCCCTATCCTTTTGCAGGCAAAACATTGTAGACTTCGTCTTGGGGTTCTGTGGCGGGAAATTTTCATGAACAAAAACAACTGGTTGGCGTCAAGGAGATGACATGATGGCGGCAAAATGGTGGCAGATCAGCGATGATTATAATTCACATGTTAGGTTGGAAAGACAGTTCAGTCACTCACTTATTGTCCTTAGTTGGTAATAAAGATGGTAGGGATTTCCTCTGCCTAAGATGACTTTGTACATCCAAGATGGCTGAATAACCCTTGTTGAAGTGGTATAGGAGGGACAGCAGACATCTTGGTGGCGCAGAAGAATTCAGCCTGTTCGTAATGCCAAAATGTAGTACACGGACCAATCGCGGGCAGAGGAGAGGAAGATGGGAGTCGTAGTTGTTACGGGCACTTGTCCTGGTGGCTGGACTCCACCAAAACCCTCTCATGCCCTGCCTGGCCCATGTTACATTTAAGGAGTTGGAAGGAGTTTCCCTTGGAAAATATACACCTGGGAGGTGTACAATAGAGGTAACGCATAGGAAGTCATCCACGGCCTACCGAGCAGATGGTGCCCAGAAGGCAGTGGAGAAGTTAATGCTACATACCTATGATCTTGTGGTTATTCACCTCTCCAGACTCCAGTGTTGTTCTAGCTGTCATTTTCTGTTTCTGATCACATAGATGAGTGCTGGGATGACTTGTTGAGCTGAGGTTACAGATGCACAGATCTCTTTGATCAGCAGACCAATTGAACAACCTTCTGCCTGATCATTAGCAGAGGACGAAAGGAACACTGATTGACTGCTCCAGGGAAGTCAGCAGTACCGGGGCTGCCTTTCTTTGGAGGTATAGGTCGGGGGTCTTCTTGACCTATACCACTGACAGAAAGTTACCAGTACTTAATAATACCAGTACAAATTTAATACCGGCACCAATCTCCCAATAGAAATACCGGCTGGGCTGTTCATATAATGCCCAGGTGGAACCTCTAGTAATGGCTGCCATAGTTATGCCTATGGATCTAAGGTGGAATTTACACATGGCAGACGTACTGCAAAAATTTCTGTCACTGACATATTTATCTGAATGGTTCTTACCAAAATCCAGGTGACTGGCACCAAAACAATCCTATTGAGAAGTATGTAACAGATTTTCCATCTGCAACAAATCTCCCACTTATGAATTCAACTCAAGCACATATTCACATGCTGCAGATTTGTTGCAGACATTTATGTGACTTTCCAAATTATTTGAATTGGGCTTGCGGAAACCCATGTGCTTGCTGCTGATATAGCCCCATTAAGAGAAATGGAACTGATGGAATCTGCAGGGTGTGAATATACTGTCAGCTATTCCCCAGTGCTATAAGTACTGCAATAAAAAAAACATAAAGACGTAATTGCATAAATTGTGGTTCTCTGATACAGTCTTATCATCTTAATTACTTCCTTTAGCAGCAGGGACACTCTTGTAATATTGCATTGTGTTGATGCACTTCAAATCTGATAGCAGATCAAGGATAGGACAGAAGTTATCAAAAAGGTGAATGCAAACTTTTTCTGTACAAATGATGCAATAATTTGACTTGGTTCCTCGACCATGGCTGTCATATAACATATAAAATACACACATAGCTGAAGTTTCCTGATCTACATTATAGAAATCATTAAACACAGTTTTATAGCACATCCATTGTGCTTGCGTTAACATATTGATTACAGCAGTTTAATTAAGTCCAGCTTAGGTCACGGACTGAAGCATGCCAAAGCAAATGTTGCTGACTCCTTCTGAAAGTGCTATTCCCATGCCAATACCTTGTACAACTAATGGATCAAAACCTACTACTCAAAGGTTTCTATGTAAATGCTAAATAATTAAAAGTATCTCATTTAGATTAAGCCGTGGGAATTCATTCCTTGTTCTATATGTGTAGGGATTGTAGAAACTCCCAGTTGTGTGGAACCGTAATAGGACATTCATACTAGAGTTTTATGCACCACCATTTGCTCCCAGTTTTAGTTTTAATCTTCTTCTATTAAGTTTTTCAAAAAGAAGGAAAATGAAACAGGAGGGAAAAATCAGGTAAAATAGGAAGAACAACTACCATACAATTGCAAAGGCAACATGTTTCTGAAAATGAAGGTCACACAACATCGACCATAGATATAAAGGGCGACATGTATGAAAGGGTTTTCACGGGCGTAGTTTAAATAACGCTTTTAGAGGTTGATAGGTTTTCAAATTAAAAATGCAGTTGAAGGTAAAAAATAACCAGGATTTATTCAATGCAAGCATTGGAGACACACACCGCTATTACATTGCATATACAGGATGTCTGCCCCCAATCCCAGTATTTCCTGACTTTTTATAACGTTCCTCCTTCGCAAGAATACATGTGCCAATCAGTCTTTACTTGAAAAATACTATCTATTTCCTATACTTTGGTTTTAAAGTTTACATTTAATATGGACCACTTTACTGAGTCTATGAAACAAGAAACCTTGTTGATTTAATAGGGCTATACCTCCGGCCCATATGTTTCAATTATTGGAGGAGGGGGTGGGGGATGTCTATTAACAATTCCCAAAGGGGACTGGTATTAAATTTGATGAAAGACACAAAGGTTTATTCAATTCATTATCTTTTTTAAACTTTAGTTATTACCTCACAATTCTCCCCTTTGAGCAGATATGTGTGATCCGATCTGTCTTTGGGTTTTTCTGAGTACATTCTCATGCAGCTACCTGCACTGCCAGATTTCCCTGTTACATGCTTCTTTTTTCCCTCCTACCAATGCTGGTCCCTCAGAAAAAGATCGCCTTTACGTATATTAGCTCATCTAACATATTGTTGTGCTTATGCCCTAAAGAGAAGATTTTATATTCTCAAAGTTACAACAAGTTTATACTATCTTCTTTTTAGTTTTAACATCCACCTATGGTGAGACTGAACATTTAATTACACACCATTATTATGAGCAGTCACCTTGTATAAATCTGTAATATCCTATCAGAATCCACTTGGGCTTTTAAACCAATTGCTAGATTTAAAAATGAAAACATACACCCATAATGAGGCCTTTTCACTTGGGTTTTGCTTCTCAACCATTCATCATCAGTCTTTCAAAAAAACCAATTTTTAAAAATGCCTATTTTCAAATTTCCAAAACTGGTCAGTAAAAATAATAAAACTTTTTTATTATGAACCTAATTTATATTTTCCAAAGTTTTCCTTGGCTTGCATTGCTGCCCTTTTATACAGTGTATGCTTGGGAATCTTGTTTATATCTACATCCTTTTGGGGGACTAAGAAGGTAAATGGTGACAGACTAGTATTTGCATTTCTTTCTACACAAGAATAATCACTTATGTGGCAGATATATCATGTCTTTGAACCCATGTAAAAGGTTTCTATCATGTAAAGAGGAGAATTCTAATTTACAACACATTCCTTTACTTTTCCACATATCCAACTGTTTTCCAAAATCAATTCGAGTTATCACCATTATCTGAGTGGCCTGATTACTAAAAATCCCTTTTCCCAAAAAGGGCAGAAACTTTCACTACTGCAAAATAAGTATTTATTTTCTTTTCCCTTTTTAAAAACTATGAGAATCTATATTTAACAATTTAGTTTTTTACACCAAAACAAAAACCCTACATTATCACAGATAGGGCCTTTCTATTGACACTTTCATCAGGAGCTCATTAATTTTCTTAACTTTACTAAGGGTTTCTGGTTTACTCTTATATTCTAACCTCCTATATTAACACATTCACTCTCTGACTCATCTGTATGTGTTGTGAGGTTAACATAAAAACATTGGAATGTGTCCATCTTGCTATGGGTAGAGTACTCCAGTGATGTTAAATTCATTAGTCCAGATTTGAAATTAGGAGCTGTAGTTTCTGGGGGGTTTAGCAAGATAGTACGTTCCTCCCGGTTGACAGAATTATTTGATAAGGCAAAGTCCTGCACTTGCTGGAGGTGTGAATATTAACAGTAATCATTGATAATTTTTGCGTTGCGGGCTTTCAGCATCTTTCATCTTCTTAATCACGGGTAGCAGTGATTCTTCGTAGTGGTGGTGTGGACCCAGTTTTTCTTTCCTCTAGTTTCATCAAAGTCTCAGTTTCAGCGATCTTGAAAGGGTCGTCGTAATGATAGGCTCAAGGCTCCTTCTCAGTGTCTTTCAGGGACCATCCCAATCACCAGTCAGGTTGTGGCTACTCAGGTCATCTCTCATTTTGGAATATAATCAAAAACTTGTTTATGTTACTGCTTCAAGGTGTTTCTGCCAGGTCGTACTACCCTGTCTTACGTTATGCTGTTTGAGTAAAACCTGTGGGAAATATTTGGCCCTGCTTGGGGGAGTTACCAACCAAAGGGCTCTCATAGGGGGACAGTTTAATTTTCCTTTAATGGTACAACGGGATGAAAACAAAACTAAGGGGGAAACACTTGACTTGGCTTCCGTGTTTTTTTTATTTAATGTTCTATTTTTCCTTTTCCTCTGAAGATGGTAGAGAACAGGGAAAACACCCATTCTTACCTAAGGCACCCCATCTCTTCTTTCATGAATTCTCCTGTGAAGTGTGTTCCTCTATCATCTCTTTTGGCTTTGGTAGCCCAAATCAAACACCTTAATAAAACTTTTGGGCACTTTTCTGTTGCTCTTTGTATTGGGAAGGCTTCAGGCCAACCGAAAAGAGTTTCAACGCCAAAAGGAAAATGTGCACTCTTGGAATGGACACAGCGGTCGAGGCATGTGTTTCTAGGGGAACCTTTCCTATGTTACCTATTCTGTGTTTTGCACATGTCGTACAGGCTTGATAGTATCTGGCTGCGGCCGTACTGAAAGCCAAGAGAAAACCCAATACTTGTTTATAGCAATACATATACAGAGCGGTCTTGGACTGGTGGGTCAGCCCATAGGCTGCTTGGGCCCATCATTGTTAAAAGGACCATGGGGGCAGGCTTATTGTCTACACTCCACAGGCCACCTCTTTTAAAACTGAGATCCCTGTTTCTCCCACTCCCCCTTTTTGACCTTCTGAGCGGAGATTAAAGGGGTCCTAAGGACATTAGGGGTAACAGGGTCTATGGTGGACACGCCCTGTACAGTCACAAGATCCTTAAACCCTAGGCTTTGTCGCAGCCAGTTTTGCCGTTTTGTCTGCTCTTATTTCCCTTTGCTTCGGGGCTGTCAGATTTTCTATGTGTTCTGACCTTAATTTTTCCCAAAGCTCTGTAGGCAACAACAGGGATTTCATTACGTCTCTGCACTTTCTGTTTTTCTTGATGGTTTCTATTTGATTTTTAGAATGCCCGGTTCTCATAAGGGACCATAATCATGGGCTTTTCCCAAAATGTATGACATGAGTTGTGTATATGTTTGTAGTCTTACCCTCGGCCACTGTTCATGCCTCTGGTAGTGCCCTCAACTCCCCACCTGGCAAATGAGGTGGAAGTGGTTCAACTTTTATTACCTTATGTTGCGTGACCACCGTATATCCAATGTGATACCTGCTGTATTCCCAGTACCTGGTTCCTTCAATAAAAACTCAAAGGTTAGAATTAGTGATTGGGAAGACTTTCACATGGGTAAATCCTATTGTTTCTTGTGCCATTAGGACCATACAAGCATATTCTTCCTCGTCTTTACCATCTAATTATTTCCCCTTTGGTTCTAAGTTCTAGGGTAACAGAGTGGTAGAGTTCAAGGTTCTACACCAAGTCAGTGAAAACTTGGGCATCTGTAAAACACTGCAGGCTTAGCTAACGGCCATAGAGATATGTCATAGCTGCCCATGAGAATATCATGTACATCATACATGTATTGTAGGGGTAATCCGTACAAACCTCTGAGACTTTATGTTATAGTACTTGTACTACAGTGGACTATTCGTACAATAAGGGGTTCCCCTCGCCACTGGATTTAATCTAACTGAGTTATAGCTATGGTCTCTGCGTGTACCATGTGACTGTGTAAGGACTGCCGTGACATGACAGCCATCTCAGTGCAGTACAGCGGAACAGCTTGTCATAGTCAGGTGTTTCCCGGGCAGGTGTAGAGGAAACAGGGCAACTTCAGAGTTTGGAATTTGTTGTGCCTCCTCTATCAGCTTAAATGGCTGTGTAGCCAACACTCATACAGAAAGCTGTATAAACAAACAAGCTGATTCATATTAAATATATTACAATATTATATAAACCCCGGAATTTTTCTGAGTTGACTCCCCGAAGTCAGGTCCTGTATGTTCTGTATTCGGTCTCTGGTAAAGGTGCCTGGCACCCGCTGAAAAGCGGTGTCCCAGAAGGCAAACCTTGTCTACAAAAACTGTAACTTGTCCATTGAGACTCAAGCCCTCGATCAGCTAAAAGAAACAAAAACAAACAGAGATAGTGCAGCCTCTAAAAAATTTTTCCGCTGTCACTGGCCAGATTAATCACATGTATTTAATACTGTCCCTAAGTCAGGTGATATCCACTGTTTATCGCACTGAGGACAGAACTGTTATATTTATTGGTTGTTTAAGAAAGTAGTGAACATCTCAGGTTAAATGTTAAGGTATCTGATATACATTCTACAAACAAAAATACTTAAGGAAGAGAAGACTAACTGAATCTTTCTCTACAGTAATCTTTTTAGTCCCAAAAAAACTGACAATTAAAAAAACTGGAGCTGTTTCTGGAAGATCTACAACTATTGGCTCTTCCCTGGCCCGCCCCCTGAGTGTGGCAGCATGTACCTCTCTATCTTACCATCAGTTGTAAAAAGCTCACCAGCTGAACACATCATGTACTACATGGCTTTACATATAACAAGACAGACAAACAAAGAGTTAGCCAGACACAAAGAAGTAACCACAAGTTAACATAAAACAAACAAAGAAACAAAAGGATTCTTCATACATTTCCACACATACAACACAAAAAACTTCAGACTAAACAAAATGAAAAGAAAAATAAAACAAAAACAAAATATCAATGCCACAAAAAGCAAAACAATGGCAATGATCAAAATATCCCCTAGACTTTAGAGTCTTTTACTTCAATCAATATTTAAAAATTTGTAAAGATTAAATTTTTCATTCCTACAAGAGAACACAAGGTTTTTATTTATTTTGCCTCTCCACCTAAAAAAAAGTTTGGGAAAAAACAGTAAGTTTAATATTCCCGGTAATATAAAGTAGTTAAAAATAGGGCATTTTTTCAAAATTTTTGACAAATTTTGTGCACAATCCCCAAATTTTTTTGCTTATATTAAATGAGCTCTTTATTTTGCCACTGGACTTATTTTTTACTTCAACCAATTTAAAGAGGAATCTTTGCAACTTTTTTACACTTGATTAACTTATATTCTATTTTTACAACAAAAGCATTTCTTTTTTATAGAATATATCTTGTATTTTACCAAACTATAATCTGCAGATTTTACCTGTAAAGACAAAAAATATCAATTACACACAAACAAACTAAAAATTCATTAATGTTCAACACAGATAAGTGCAGTAATCTGCAGCTGGACCCTTCCCCCCTCCCTTCTGAAATCAGAGCTGCTGCTGTGGCACTATAGATCCCAGAAGTCACAGAAATGGAGGGAAATAACCTTTTCACTGTTCTCATCTCCCTGGCTTTATTTCCTTCATTAACCATTTATATACAGGGGGACAACTAAAACCTCACATGATATTAAGGACTTTCCATCATTTTTCTACTTTTAAATGTCCAGCTTTCACATTCAATTTTCCAACTGTTTCTAACTTCCTGCTCTTTCCAGTTTAGAGATAATTTTTTCACTGCCCAACGAGTTACACATTACTCGTTCCAAATTCTACAGTGTCGTCACACTGGATTAGTTATAGCGTAATACCTCTGATGTGGTTAGATTAAAAATTCTAAACCACTCATTCAAGTTCCTAAACTAATAACAATTAGTTAGTTTCGTACCCTGAAGGAGGGTTTTTTTAATAATTTCTTATCCACTCATTCGTCTCTAACTATTAAACAAACTAGTATCGTACCTCTGATGGTTAGATTAAAAATCTAACCACTCATTCACGTGTCTAAAAATTATGGTTGTCCTACCTAAAACAAAATTCAATAATCTTGTCTGTCTGGCTTAACCAACAGACTGAAATAATTTCTCTAATCAATCGCTATTTTCTGCAATAACCACTATCATAAAGAGCAGGTCACACTCATTGAAATTTAAATAATTGTGCTGTCAATACCCAACAACCTATTCAGCTCTATTCATTAATTCATGGAGGGATTCACTCCCCCTCCCTCAGGAATTTCCTTTGTTCTAAAGCCAGCTAAGGACACTGCAGCCATGAGACCTTTGACCTTCACACATGCAGCCCATTCACTCCACACAAAAGATACCCAGCTAACACATATACATATATAGTATTGAACCACGATCACATCTTCTCATATAAATTTTTTCAAAAGTTCTTGGATCAGACGAATTATAGAGATTAGGACCGGACAGGGAAACCCAATACTTGAAGAGACAGAATATATATAGACAGAATATATATAAGCAGATATAAGATATATTTGCTTACCTTTTTGATTTAATGTGCAGCTGCGTATTCCAATTTTCAAGCATTGATAACCCCTTGCTTTGTCCGGATAACCAAATCTGTTTTTCTGCCCACATTGGGCGCCATTTTGTCGGAGCTTATAAAGCTTTTAGATGTTGATGGGTTTTTCAAATTAAAAAGCAGTTGAAGGTAAAAAAATAACCAGGATTTATTCAATGCAAGCATTGGAGACACACACAGCATATTACATTGCATATACAGGATGTCTGCCCCCCCCGACAGGCAGACCTATTTCAATGTGGTCTGCCTGAGCCTGAGGAGTCGAAGTGGAGCTAGATTTGCTGTAAGAGGCAAAAATGTCCAATATTTCTCTACTTACACCAGTAAATTACCCTTTATTCCACATACGGCAAGAGCCAGCAGAGCACAGGTATTGCTGGGACCTGTGGTGTTCCAAGCAGAATCACTCCCATAGTTTCTATTCACTGACATGCTATTCTAATGACTTCTCTTATTTCCAGCCTGTCTATGACCTTAATAAATGTTAGGTGCATTACTTATGCGCCTAAGTTCCGTAATGCGCCTAACACATAGGCGAGGCGTGTCGAACTTTACATACCATTTATGAACACACTAAAACCACTTTCATTCATTCAGGCGCATTATACACTGAAAATGAGACTTGACTATTCACTTTGACGCGCCTGCGTTCATACATGTCGCCCTAAGTGTGAAATGGCTCCTTTAGGAAATGTGACCATTATTTACTATGAAACAATAAGGATGTAAACAAAGTGACCTGGTTGTAAAAAGTACTAGAGCAGGATTGATCTAAATCTAGGTAATAGGTTGAAAGATAAATTATCCAGAAAAAAAAGTCTCAAAACCATGTGGTGACCAGTAAGAAACAGTAAAAGACAACAAATATGAGGGCTATTGTATAAGACTGATATAATGTATTAGAGGCTAACAAAACCTTTGCAATAACAGTGGTGGCAAAGCCTGAGATCTAAACACTATGAAAAACACCATATAAAGAGTATGTATGAAGGAGTGTGGTCACAACTGATCAGTTACATTTTTGCTCACATTAAAGGGGTTATCTTCTTTTTACTTGTTATAGGATTTACAACTGTATTATATTTCATTCACCAGGCAAAGAACCCTGTCCTCCCTACCTCATGAAAATCATTTGATGTTGCTTTGAAGCCAGACTCAGCTCAGAAATACTCCCCTGTAGTCAGAGCCATCTTAACAGCATTATGGGCCCTGGGCAGAGCTGTGCCCAACCAACACAACCACTCCCAGGAACAAATATATACATTATCGATAACAAACTTATAACCTACAACACCGCCCTTTAGAGACCACATCGTGGTCAAACAACAGCTCAGGTATAACCTACAACACTGCCATACAGAGACCACACAGTGGTCAGACACCAGCTCAGGTCGCCACCACAATAACTAGAGCACTGATCCAACACAGAAGCAAAATAACCACTGATATCCAGGGACTCACAGAAGACGTTGTTCTTTTTCCCTTTTCTTCTCCATCTGACCCAGACCACCATGACGACTTCTCCCTGCCATAACTCGACCCTACAGAATTGAACGCTCAAACATCTTAGACTTCTCCCTTTAGCAGCACTTCCCAACCAATTCCAACCTTTGTTATGGACGCCCACCATTAAGTAGGTAGGTATATATGCCCTCTGTAGGTAGATACACAGACCCCTGTAGATAGGTATATATGCCCCCTGTAGGTAGATACACAAACCACTGTAAGTAGGTATGTAGGCAGATATACAATCATCTGTAAATAAGTATATTTGCCCCCTGTAGGTAAGTATACAGCCCTCTGTAGATAGTTACACAGCCCCCTGTAGGTAGATATACATGCCCCTGTAGGTAGGTACACAGGCCCCTGCAGGTAGGTACACAGGCCCCTGCAGGTAGGTAAACAGTCCTATGTAGGTAGGTACACAGCCCCCTTTAGGTAGCTACACAGGTCCCTCTGACTTAGAAAAAATAAATAAACACGCTACTCACCTCTCAGCATTCACCAGCAAAGGAGCTGCCTCCAGGAGCTAGTTTTCCGGCGTGAGTGGCATGACGTCATCATGGCGCCAACGCCAGAATATTGCACCCGGCTTCTCCTACGCCTGAAGACTGAGCCTAGGAGATACAGTGGTGCAGGAGGCGTGATGTTGCTTCCTGCGCTGCTTACAGACACAGTGGTTCCGGGCCTGCACACAGACATGCCATCCGCACCTGCCGCAGGGGCCGAGTTACACCACTGGCCAGGGTAGGCGGCTCCCTGTGGCTGCAGACTCCATTCCTTACTGTTAGCGGTGGATTTCAACTGTAATAATTATCTATGGAGCGGACTCGGGGTATATCCATGTTAAATGTTGGTAAGGGTTAAATATATAAAGTATAAGCAGTGTTGGGCATTATACTTGCATTCTACACTCTCTAGCTAGTGTACACCTACAACTCCCAACTCTGAGAGAATGCGGTGGGTTATAGTTTCCCAAAAGTTGGAAAGACACAGGTTTCAGATCATTGGTGTTCTAAAGATCACTGCTGTTAAAGTGAACCAGGGAATAGTAAAACTGTGAAATATATGGCTATTTCATAGTGTTGTAAGGTCTTGTTTTTACTGTGAATTCAATACCTTTCAGTACTTGTTCTTGTTTATTTTATTCTCTACTCTCTATAAATATTTTTTCTTTGGCTGGGCTCCTGTTCTACCATGGACTGCACAAAGAACAAGGGACTCCTGGGAGATTAACGCCGGGTCACCCAGCCAATAGCAAGGCTGCAGTTTCATTATACCAATCTCACTCTGTTTATGATGTAAGTTGAAGTTAATAAATCATGGAGGAATAATGTCGTGTTCAGTACGCTTAAGCTGAGATGCCAATTTAGGCTGGTCCAATTACAAGACCTTGGATGAAGGTCTGCAGCATATTAGAATATCATGCACACGTACACCTTATGTTCTTTTATCGTCAACTTTAAATCTATACATTCATGCAATAGGCAACTTGCATGGCAGTGCAACACAGAGAATAAGTAAAATGCAGGTTCACATCCTGTTTGCGGGAGGATACTCAGAGAACATATTTCATTAAGGTTCTCCCTGTTCTCTGAAAGCAAATGTATTATGTTCTTCTAGGTTCAGTGTGTGCGCTGTTCAGAGAGCCTGTTACAAATAAAACATGTCTATCTGTACATTTTATGAGATGTTGTATGTTTAATGCAGGCGCATACAATGTGTCCCAAAGATAGCTCCTGCAAATAGGTAAAAAAAAATCATAATTGGAGAAAGGGGCTCTGAGTTTGCGTCATCACTTTTGTTGAATGCATTTCTCCATCGAGACATGCTGATTCTAATAAAGATTGATAGCAAAACCTATGTCAAGCCCGTATATGAACAAAACAACCCAAGACATTTCTTTTATATCTGCAATCGTCTGATAGGGATGTGTCTAGCTTTTCTTGGATTATATGGACTTTGCTGCTAAAGGGAATCTGTCTGCAATTTTTTTTTTACTTATTAAATCAAGAATCTGATCCGTATTCTTTTCCTCTCAGTCGTTTTTATTTCCTGATTGTAGATTTCTCTATTCGGCCATCTATATATGAGGGGAAGACATTCTTGCTTGCACTGCTTTAACAGCAGTCAGAGAGATACTTTACAGCAGCTTCATACACATAGGAGTCTTAAGACAGATTCTGTCCCATAGACTTGTATAGGAGAGTTTTCTCTGAAGGGAGGGGAGAGGGAGAGCTGTGACGTCTCCTCTTATGACTGGTGGATTCTGTGTTATCTGTACACAATGGTTTCTCCTTTCAGTTTGACCCTGAATAAGCACACTGCTGAAAAGCTCTCTAAACAGAACAGGAAGTGTCAGACGATTATTAGGCTTAGTGGCCAAAGGGAAAACTGCAGGACTTAAGAATTATTAAACAAAATACTGTAAGTGATCTGGAAAATTAAAAAAAAATCATACCAAAAAATTCCTAACAAATGTGTTTAACATAAAAATTTGAGTTATACTATAAGTCATTTTTTGATGAAACATTCCCTTTAAGTACATACAATATGAATTGGTTCCAGGATGATCATTGTAAGAGGAAACCATAACTCTATGGACGACTGGTAATTGGTTTAGAAGCCCAAAAATGTCACCAGGTTAATGCAAAATGAAGAATAAAGAAAATTAAGTAGATAACTAACAAAGATAAAGGAAGTTCTTGCATATAACATCAGAGAGAGCGGCTGGGAGCGGGAAATCACTTTCTATTTAAGACAGGAGCTTCTTTGGGTAAGAACAGATACAATTAATTCTTATGACCTGACTGTAGACGATGGACTTCTTCATGTGTTTCTGGTGGAAAATGTCCCATCTAGAGTATATTGGACAATTGATAGCTTTCCAGTACAAAGGTGTCTATATTGTTATGTTGTTATAGTAAAAACTGGAGTAACAGGGTCCTTGAAAGTAGTGGACATAATGAGCAATAGATAGAAAACAAACCATTTTGCGAAGCTAATAATGGACTTAAACTTTGTCCTTTTATATGGAAATACAGACAAAATTTTAGTCCCAAAAACCTGTAGTGCTTGTTGCATGGTGCCTTTGAGAAATATTTCATCTAGGCAACAGCAAAATAAGTAACATCTAATGCATCTCAAACACAAACCTTTTACCGTTAGGGTATGTTCACACGGGCTATTATGGGCGCGCATTACTTACTATGAAACAATAAAGATGTAAACAGAGTGACCTGGTTGTAAACAGTACTAGAGAAGGGTTCATCTAAATCTAGGTTATAGGTTTTAAGATAAAATATCCAAAAAGAAAAGGCTCAAAACCATGTGGTGACCAGTAAAAAACAGTAAGGATGCGTTCACACGGCAGTGGACAAATACCGGTCGGTTTACCCAGCCGGTATTTGTCCAGTTTTGCGGCCATCCCCACGGCCGTGGGGGGGGGGGGCGGCTTTTCTCCACAATGAGTGGAGAACAGCCCTCCCCCACCCATTGAGGTGTTCATATTCCGTTCGGAAACCGGACATAAGAATGAACATGCTCAATTTTTTTGAGCGGCCCGCGGGCGAAAAAAACGGCGGGTGGAAAACCCTTGCAGTGGGGACTGCTGCACGGGTTTTCCAAAGAGCACAATTGTGCTAATTTTCGGCCGGTTTTTCAGTCAGTCTGAAAAACCGCAAACCGGCTGAAAAACCTTCCAAAAACCCTTGCCGTGGGGACATGCCCTAAGAGACAACAAATATGATGGCCATTGTATAAGACAGATGTAATGCATCAGAGGCTAATAAACCTTTGCAATAACAGTGATGGCAAAGCCTGAGATATAAACACTATGAAAAACACTATATAAAGAGTATGTATGAAGGAGTGTGGTCACAACTGATCACAGTTACATTCGAGCTCACATTAAAGGGGTTATCTTCTTTTTATTTGTTATAGGATTCACAACTGTATTATATTAAACTAGAGAACATATACTAAACATAGAGAACTATGGATTACGCCTCCTCTCCCTGCTCGTACAATACGATCGTATTGTGTGCGCGGGGAGATAAGTGACATGTCACTTATTCAGGGAGCTTACACGCCGCGAATAATGACAGTCTATGGGGCCGGAGGGCTGCGGCCCACCTGCGTTGTCGATCAGCACAACTCCCAAACACCTGCCGTAATTGCGGAGCGTACCGTACGCCCCGCAATTACGCCGTGTGAACATAGCCTTAGGTGTCTTTCAGGACGTATTTCGGGGCGTAATTGCGCAGTGACATGTCATTTTTTTCCGGGGTGTACGCGGCAGGGATAATGAAAGTGGTACAGATACGCGCCACAAGACACCGTGTGAACATACCTTTAAAATCACAGTAAGGATTGATAATCAATTTGTTATGGAATTACCAATAGTAATTCCCCAAACAGGCACAAAGAAAGTAAAACCAACAGAGCCTAAAGAGGAGTGGCTATAAAACTTAACATTTAATGTGTAATCGTTAAAAATTACAAAGGATATACCCCCTCACAAAATATAACATGATAGAATATTTACAATAAATGAATGCTCATCCGCCGAAGCCAAGGACCAATGGGTTAATACATCCCTATCTCCACCCTGTAAGGAACTACAATCCCTAGCCTGACGCACACAACAGGAATAGCGCCCCAATAAGTGCGATCCTGACAGGAACCTGGTCCCTGTTAACACACACACCCTAAACAACAACTATCGGTCGCCATCCCGACATTTTTCTATCCTCCAATATTGATCGCCTCAGGTGTGATAGAGAGCTTGAAGACATAGAGAAAAAAAGGCTAGCAGATAAGTGCCCAGCACAGAAATAAAGCCCTCAACCAATTCAGGGTATACTCAACAAACCTCCAAAAGGGAACAGGAGATGTGTAGATTCCACAGGAAAGTAATGCATAGATAATAGAAAGGCCACAGTATCTAAATGATACAAAAAAGCCCCATATGGAGAAGAGCAAAATTTACTGAGCACAAGACAGGCTAATGAAGTAAAGGACTTACTATCACAAGCAGTAGATTCCTGCGCGCCTCGCACCCGGTAGAGGTTCCCGGAAATGCCGGAGGAATGAGACGCCGAGGAAACATGAGGGACGGCATAAGAAACCCAGCGCGCTGCTCTAGGGTGAACTTCAGACATCGCTCACGACGCCTCAGCGAGAAGCTGTGCGTCCATAGCAACCATAGCGCATGCGCTATGCTAACCACTGACGCACGGGCAGAAGTCCGTGAAGCCATAACCTATGTTACAGATACATCCACGGAGCAATAGCGCACGCACCAGGGCTATACGCTGGTAAGTACAATAATGTAACGACTCCAGCATGAAGAAGTTATGTGTGTGATGACAACACACTTCTAATTAGAACAGTTTTTTGGCAGTGCTTTAGACTCACTAGAGTAGAAAGAAAAAACAAAAAAGAGCAAAAAAAGCAGCAAAGAAAGGGCAGAAAGAACTAACAAAACACTTGGACAGCGCCGCATGCAAAGATGATAATTGTATACGCTAATTGCACGAGAACCAAAACCCCCTAACACCCAGCCAACCCAAACGCCACATTATTTATTGTCAAATTTTATAAAAAACAACTGAAATCGCAGATTTTCATTTAGACCATAGGGGGTTTACAGTGTTTCAAAGTGGAATATCGCGCAGAAACACTCCCTCTGGAAGTAACCGTTGGTCAATATTGCCTCGACTGAATAGAGGAAGTATACAATCAATCCCACACCAGCTTAAGACAGTTCATATCACCCCCATGTTCGATCTGACATGGCGTGACACAGTGGTGTCCCGAATGACAATGTACACCCAAGTGCTCCCTATTCTATTACGCCTCAGTTGTATCGTGGTTTTTTGCCTATATACTGTAAGCCGCAGATGCATTTGATCATATTACCCACATGTTGGTCCGTTTTGCAGTTGATGAAATGATTGATCTTGAAGCATCCTCTTATTTCTTTATCTGAGAATGTCGCAGTCTGTGTCCAAGACAGATCAAAAGGAACATCTCCACAGCGATATGAGCCATTAGAATTCCGCAACCAAGTTTATTTTTTTGGGTAACATAAATGGCCTTTTGAACCAGATAGATCACGTAAGTTATTGCACGGCTATATTGACTGAAGATGTTCCTCGACCTGATCTCTTAGGTCGGGAATCCATCCTCAAATATGCCAGTGCCGGTTTAGTGACTCACCGAATCAAGGGAGCCGCTTTGTCAAAAGTGCCTATGAGGCGTGCAATGATCAACGGAAACCAGCACGAGAAAACATCTTTTAGATAAAAGTTCCAGTTTTCTATTGCTCTAGAGCTTTTTGATATGCCTGTCTCAGCCAAAAAATCAGGGTAGCCCCTTTTTCAACGGAATTTTTGTCTCAGAATGCCTTCTATCCTTTTAAAGTCACTGCCTGCAAACATTACGTTGAGACGCATGTACTGACCATAAGGGTATGCCCTCTTAAGGAAAAGTCGATGGTGGCTTTCCCCATCGTAACAGCGAGTTAGTGGCAGTAAGGTTGCGGTAAATTGTGTTGATAATTCGCCTGACTGAGTTTTAAAGATCTTAACGTCCAAAAATGGTAGACAATCACATTCAAATTCAAAGGTGAATCTCAAATTGAATGTGTTAATATTGAGGTGTTGTATCAGTCCAACAAACTCATCCCTGGTGCCATTCCAGATGATGAATATGTCATCAATGAATCTGAGCCATAACCCAATGAATCTGGAACGTGGAGAATTTGTCTCTTTTTCAGAGTCTGAGATATCAGTCTCTGTTGATGAGGCGTCAGTCTGAATGTCTCTACTGGAATTTTTCTTCGCAAGACAGGTGTAAACTTTATTCTCGCGGAAATCTGTTAAGTCCCTCAAGAATTGACGATGCTTTCTGTCCTTTAAATGATATTGAAATCGTTCGATCTGCAATTGTAATTGCTTCTCTTTGGGTACAAAGTCTGGTTCACTTGAGAATTTTTGAATCTGATCAATCTGTTCTTTAAGTTTGGAATGCCGGAGACATTTCGTGTGTTTTTCTGGACCTTGTACTCAAGGACCTTTCCAAAATTAAAACTAATCATAGGACTAATCTTTGCAAAGGGGAACTAGAGGCGTTGGAGGGCCTTAGAAAGCGACATGATTTATGTATTACACCCTCGGACAAGGGTGGTAACATTGTCATTCTAAATCACAGACAGTATCGTGAAATGTGTTACACACTCTTGTCTGATAAATCTTGCTATACGAAATTGACGTTTGATCCCACTAATTCTTTCCAGCTTGAACTTAAAACTCTCCTGACAAAAGCCAGAGAATGTGAGCTAATTGACAAACATGAATATGACTTTCTATATGTCAAATTTCCCATGGTAGCCACATTTTATGCTTTACCGAAAGTGCATAAGGGGACTTCTCCCCTCAGGGGACGACCCATAGTCTCGGGTAATAACACTCTCTGCCAAAATTGCGGGACCTACATTGATCATATTTTATCTCCTTTTGTTGAAACATTACCCTCATACATTAGAGACACCACAGATCTCTTGAAGCGTCTGGAGTGCCTATCTGTAGACCCTAAAGCCTATCTAGTGAGTATTGATGTGGAGGAGTCCCTATATACGTCCATCCCTCATCATTTAGGTCTTGAGGCAGTGAAATATTTTTTGGCCTCAAGGGGCAGACAATATGTACCACACAATACTTTTGTCCTTGATATATTGGAATTCATCCTGACAAGGAATTATTTTGTGTTTGACGGCGGCATCTTCCACCAGCTGAGGGGGACCGCGATGGGCAGCGCTTGTGCCCCGGCCTATGCTAATCTATACCTCGGCTGGTGGGAGATGTCAACTGTTTTTGGTGATGACCCTCCACCTATTGCGATAAAATTGGGTTATGGCTCATATACATTGATGACATATTCAACATCAGGTATGGCACCAGGGAGAGTTTGGTCTGGACTGATATAAAACAACACCTAATATTAACGCATTCAATTTGAGATTCAACTTTGAATTTGGAATGTGATTGTCTACCATTTTTGACTTCAGATCTTTAAAACTCAGTCAGGCGAATTATCAACCACAATTTACCGCAAACCTACTGCCACTAACTTGCTGTTACGATGGAAAGCCACCAATCCGACGTTCCTTAAGATGGGCTACCCTATGGGTCAGTACCTCTGCTCTCAAACGTAATGTTCGCTAGGCAGCTGACTTAAGAGGAAAGCAGCATTCCCTGAGACAAAAATCTCCGTGAAAAGGTCGTACCCTGTTTTTGGCTGAGACAGGCAAATTCAAAAAGCTCTAAAGTAGCAAATAAAAATAAACTCGAAACTTTTTATCTAACGGATGTTCTCGGATGTTCCGCTGAATCAATTTGCACTCCTCATAGCACTTTTGAACAAGCGCTCCCTGATTCGTGAGTCCACTATACCGCACTGGCATATCTTGAGGATGGATCCCCCGACCTAAGAGCTCAGTCGGTGAACATACTTCAGTCACATGATATGCCGTGGCAAACAATTTACGTGATCATCTGGTTCAAAGCCAATATCTCCCACCAAAAAAACAAACCTTGTTGTGGAACAAACTAATGCCTCATATCGCTGTGTAGACTGTTCCTTTTGTTCTTTCATGACACAGACTGCGACATTCACAAGATAAAGAAAATAAGAGATGCTTCAAGATCAATCATTCATCACTGCAAAACACACATGTGGTATATATTATCAAAGCATCTGCGGCCCACAGTATATAGGCAAAACCACGAGACAACTGAGAGCGTAAATAGGAGGCACTTGGGTACATTCGTCAATCCAGGACACCAATGTTCACGCCATGTCAGATCGAACAATGGGGGTGATATGAACTGTCTACCTGGTGTGGGATGATTGTATACCATCCTCTATCAGACGAGGCATATTGACCAACGGTTACTCCAGAGGAGGGTTTCTGGATATTCCCTTTGAACACGATAACCCCCTCGGTCAAATGAAAATCTGGATTTTCAGTTGTTTTTTTATAAAATTTGACATAATTAATATGTGCAATTAGCGTATACAATTTCATCTTAGCATGCGCGCTTCCAAGTGTTTGTTAGTTCTTTCTGCCTTTCTTTGCTTGCTTTTTTTGCCTTTTTTGTTTTTTCTTTTACCTCTAGTGAGTCTAATGCACCTGCCAAAATAGTGTTCTAATTAGAAGTAGTGTTGTCATCACACACATAACTTCTAGCACTGCTGGAGACGTACATTATTGTACTTACCAGCGTTAGCCCTGTGTGCGTGCGCTATTTTGCTCCCCGTGGAAGCACTGTACTTCGGTTATGGCTTCACGGACTTCTTGCCCGTGACGTCAGTGGTTAGCATATGCGCATGCGCTATGGTTGCTATGGACGCACAAGCTTCTCGCTGGGCGTCGTAACGCGGATCTCACTGACGTACCCGAGCGCCGCGCTTCTTATTAACCATTCCTCATGTTTGTTCCCTGCGTCTCATTCCCCGGCCATGCCGGACACCTCTACAGGTGCGAGACGCGCAGGAGTCACTGCTTGTGGCTACTAAAGTTCCTGTACATTCATTAGCCTGTCTTGTGCTCATGTAATTATGCTCTTCTCATATGGGGGCTTTTTTGTTTCATTTAGATACCTGTGGCCTTTTATATCTAAGCCTTACTTTCCTGTGGATCTACACATCTCCTCGTTCCCTTTTGGAGGTTTGTGAGTATACCCAGAATTTGTTGAGGCTTATTCTGTGCTGGCAATATTTCTAGCCTTTTTTTCCCCCTATGTCTCAAGCTCTCTATCATCCCCTGAGGCGATCAATATTGGAGATCGAACATGTCGGATGGGACCAGATAGGTTGTTGTTTAGGTGAGTGTTAACAGGGACACGGTTCCTGTCAGGATAGGCCCTTATTGGGGCCCTATTCCTGTTGTGTGCCGTCAGGCTAGTGATCTGTAGTCCTTCCCTGGTGGGATAGGGCTGTATTAACCCATTGGTCCCTTGGCTTCGGCGGATGAGCATTCATTTATTGTAAATATTCTATCATGTTATATTTTGTGAGGGGGTATATCCTTTGTGATTTTTAACGATTACACATTTTATGTTTAAGTTTATAGCCACTCCTCTTTATGGTTTTTGTAGTATACTTGGCTTTTTGAGATTAGTATTCCATATCCATCTTCCCTGGTGGATCACCTGGGTCTAAAACCAACAGAGCCCACTTAAAACTGCTGTCTGCAATCCGACACCCTCTCGGAGGCAGAGTCTGAGAATATCTCTTGGTGTCCACCAGAGCCAGCCGCAAAGCAAGTGCCCAAGTTGCCCTACCACAGGAATGTCAGAAGACAGATGCTAATGGGAAGGAAAGACAAGATGAACTGGGGTGAACAGATTATACAGGACAAAACACTAAACAAACAGGAAGTCAGAAGAGCTGGGGTCAAATGCCAGGACAATTTATAGTACCAAATTGAGAAGCAGAAGATTACCATAAAACAGGTCCAAAACCAGAAAATACTTATCAAAACTTATGCAGCAACAGAGAAAAGAGCCAGGAAACAGGAAGAATCACAGGCAAGGAGTACACAGAAAGACTAGTTTAAATACCCCACCTCAGCCTTGATGGACACAGGTTCAGAACTCAAATTGGTTCTGCTCTAACCTCAAGCCAAGGCTAGGTAACAGGAATGAAACAGTCTTAAAGGGATGGAGCACTCCTAACACAATTCATATACTTTTTAATAATTCATTGCAAAGAGAACAAGGTAAAATGCACTGCACAGATCACTTGTAGATAGCTGAGAGACGACCGTGCATAAGAATGAAGAAGATAGGCGCAACTTTGCCACCTTCCTCTCCCATACACTCTAAGGGAGCTTCCCAAATACAGCCGAATGAGTTGGCTCAGCTATATTCAGGAGCTCCCATAGAAGCGAATGGAGAGAACGGTCAAAAGCGCCCGCCTTCTCATTCTCATGCACAATCAGCTCGCAGCCAGCTGCAAGTTATCTGTACAGTGCATGTTACCTCATGGTTAAACTCTTTTAAGAACCTGAAACAACCCAAGTTTTCTTTAATAATGAAACTTTTTATATGTCCAGAGAATTAGATTTGAATAACCATATATTCAGCACAAATAGGTAACTATGATGAAAGTTCCTACACATTTCATCCAACAAAAATTGAAAATAGCTACAGCCCTTGTCCCCATGGAGTAAAAGTAATGTGGCGTGGCAAAGTGTAAAGCAGTAAGTTACGTGACATGCTGTGCTTGTCGTACAAAATTTTCTCCTTGTCTACCAGAATGCCTGAAACAGCTGTTCCTATACAGGTGTCCCCAGATAGTGCTTAATATATACACCCTACCCAAGAGGCTTTTGTGTGTTGCAGATGTTAACGATACCCTTATGTTGTGGCAGAGATGCCCAAACAAATATGTTCCTGTAGCCTAGCCCATATTTACTCCAGCACCAGGTGCCACTCATGTCCCACATCAGATGCAGCAACTGAAATTAGCCACCCCATCAATTTCATTAACATGCATCTGTAGTCATTGCTGGTATGCCTATTAGTAAATACTTGTGTTTCCTGTGAGATAATATTTCTAGAGCATCTTCTCTTCTCACTCTGCATTGTATAGTTCTTTGATATTTCACCTAGAAGTTTATTACTGAATCTGTCAGCTGGGTGTTACCAATTAGTGGGTGTGCCCCAGCACAGTCTGACATTATCCAATCAGTGCTGACAGCCACTGTATGCAAGAACACGCCCCTTTAAAAACTGGAATGGTAACAGCCATCTTACTGATTAATCAATACAGTACTAGAAGGAAAAACAGAAGAACAGCACAACACAGAGTTATAAGAGAAGATGCTCCCGAATTGTTATTTCACAGGGAACATAAGAATTTACTAAAATAGACAAGTCAGAAATGGCCTCAGGTCCTCTTTTATGGGGGAGCTGCTGCATTCCTGAATTTTGACTACATGGAAAATATCTGTAAAAGTGATAAAATCTGTAAAAGAAATTCAGTACTACACAACCAAAATCAGCAGACTTGTAGGGTGTGAGATCAGATGTAGAGTTTACTATGTTGTATATTTTGCTTATATTAAGTAAAACAACTAGAACATAATTATATATCCCATATCTTCTAGTCAATCTGTAGTTCACTTGCAATGGTTGTATATTTCATTGGTTAAAGGGTTTTTGCCAAGAAGTGAAGTTCCTTACCTCTTATCTGCTCAGAAGAAAAGATAAACAAAGCATGAACAGCTGCAGGGGGGAGAGGGAGGGGGTTGAGCAGATCCAGAAGCAGGGAGCTCTCTAATTTTTTACTCAAATAATAAACATTACAGACCAGTGGATTCTCTACTACAGCAGACAGCCTCATACACTGCACTTTTCTCCCCAGCACCTTGCAAGCTGCTTCATGTTCCCTGTCATCAGATAAGAAGTTCAAACACGCAAGCATGGCCAGATCAGCTCCTGTCAGTGTCCTGGTCATGTCTAATGTAAACTTTCAGGAAACTAAGCACATGTAATTAATGCTGTAGCTCTCAGAGGCTTCACTTTTTGTAATCACATATATTTATAAAAGTGATTAAATACCCATTTTGGAGGATCCCACGTCAACATTATATCGTGGCAAAACCCCTTTAAGCACTGGAACAAAAATGCGTGTTAAAGAACTCCATCCCTATCAGGTTAGGCAGCCTTCTTCTTTGTAGCCACTTTCTATTGTGCTGTGACAATGGAGCCCCTTTGTAAATTACTTGTGACACGAATAACAGTAGTGATTGATGGCTAACACACTGAACAGCAATTTTCCAACTATATACAAACTATACATAAAAAAGCAAGTTAATCCATGCATGAACAAGAAAGCAAGCACAACTGATATGAGATGTGACAGTGACCAGGGGAGATGTCTTATAATAGCACAGAAGCAATGGAGATCTATGGTTTACATCTTTCCTTTAAGGTGACACATTTATTATCTGTGTTATGAGGAATGACAGTCATGGTTTAGCTTCTGTTAATTGCCTTATATTAAAGTGTTTTGCCACGATTGTATGCTGACGTTGGTAACCCCAAAAATAGTAATTTAATTCACTATTCTAAATATATGTGATTACAAAAAATTGTGTAGCTTGATAGAGCTACAGCTGCCTTACCTGCCTAAGTTACTAAAAGCTAGCATAGATACGACCTGACAGGAGCTCTGCTGGCCGGGCTTGGCGCAAAGAAACACTTCTTATCGGATGAAAGTGGAGTTCTGAAAAAAGCTTTTAAGGCACCAGGTAGAAATAGTTTCCTTTTGTATACAGAATCCACTAGTTGTAATGTGATTATCTGATGTAGATCCCTGCTTTATCTGATGACAGGAACATGAAGGAACTTTCAAAGCTGTGGAGAAAGCTTGTTTGTCCGTTTGTAAACGGAATCCACTAGTTTTAGTGTGATTATTTGAGTGACCATTTCCCGACAATCCCTTAAGCACGCTCCTGTGCTCGGCTTGTGATCTCTCTCTCACTCAGCTCAGCGTGCTTTGATTACATTTGCTTCTTAGCAGATAAGGCACGTCCTGGCAAAACCCCTTTTAAGAGCACTTTCCTAATTATGTATGTACAGTCATGCCAAAGTTTTGGAGAATGATACAAATGTTAATTTTTAACAAAGCCCTACTGCATCAGTTTTAATAATGGCAATTTGCATAACTCCCAATGTTATAAAGTGTGATCAGCTTAAAACAGCATAATTCAAATCAATAGTTGCCTAGAAAATTAACTTTTTCCCCCAAAACACAATTTCAACTTCATTGCAGCCTGCCTTAGAAGGACCAGCTAACCATCGTTTCAGTGATTGCTCCATTCACACAGGGGGGGGTGTTGTTGAGGACAGGGTTGGAGATCAATCTGTTCATGATTAAAGTTAGAAAACACCACTGACACTTTAAAAGGATGCTGGGCTTGCATCATTGTTCTCTTCTTTAACCATGGTTATCTCTAAAGAAACAACGTGCATCATTCATTGCACTGCAAACAACAACGGCTTAACAGGGAAGAGTATCGCAGCTAGAAAGATTGCACCTCAGTCAACAATCTATCGCATCATCAAGGAATTCAAGGGGAGAGGTTTCCATTGTTGCCAAAAAGGCTCCATGGCGCCCAGAAAGACCAGCAAGCGTCCATGACAGTCTCCTTAAAAGTGTTTCAGCTTCCGGAATCGGGCTACCACATGCAGAGCTTGCTCAGGAATGGGCAGCAGGCAGTGTGATGCATCTACACGCACGTGAGGCGAGACCTCAAGAGTCAAGGCCTGGTGTCAAGGAGGGCAGCAAAGAAGCCACTTCTCGTCCAGAAAAAACATCAGGGACGACTGATATTTCTGCCAAAGGTACAGGGAGTGGGACTGCTGAGGACACGGGTAAAGTCATTTCTCAGATGAATCCCCTTTCCGAATGTTTGGAACATCTGGAAAAACAGCTTGTTTGAGAAGACAAGGTGAGCGATACCACCATTCTTGTCTCATGCCAACAGTAAAAGTTCATCCAAAACCATTCATTGTGGGTTTGCTTCTCACCAAGGGAATCGGCTCTCTAACAGTCTTGCCTAAAAACACATCCATGAATAAAGAATGTACTAAAATGCCTCCAAGAGCAACTTCCTCCCCAACCGACTCAAGAAACATTTGGTGATCAACATGGCCTTTTCCAGCATGATGGAGCACCTTGCCATAAGCAAAGGTGATAACCTAAATGGCTCAGGGAACAAACATAGAGAGATTTTGGGTCATGCCTTGAAACTCCCCAGATCTTAATCCCTTTGAGACGTGTGGTCAATATCAAGAGACGTGGGTTGACAAATAAAAACCAACAAATTGTGACAAAATGCAAGCATTGATTTGCCAGAATGACTGCTATCAGTCAGATTGGTCCAAAGTTTGAGAGCCAATGCCCAGGGAAAATTGCAGAGGTCTGAGAACAAGGGTCAACACATGCAAATATTGACTTGCTGCATTAACTCATTCTAACTGTCAATAAAAGCTTTTGTTAATCATAATATGAATGCACTTGTATTTCTGTATGTGATAAAAACATCTGACAAACACACATAAAAACCAGAGGGCAACAGATCATGTGAAAATATAATATTTGTGTCATTCTCAAAACTTTTGGCCATGACTGTATATGCATATATTAAAAAGGCATAAACTGTAGAACCCATTGTATGTTCATGAATAGGTACATGACACAGAGTGCGACGTTGTTCCACGTTGGTGAGTGGGCTGGAAGTCACCTAAGAACCCTTAACTAAAAATAATTCAGTAATAACTTTATTCCTCAATGCAATCAGATTCCCACCATGTTATTGAAAACCAGCTAATTACTGGTAAAGCAAAAGTGCAAACAATGCACAGATTAAAGCAGGTAATGTGGCTGATAAGTATTTGTGCAAGAAGCTCATTCTTATACATAGACATGCAAGTTCAGTCTGCTTCAGGATCAATGAATTATTGTTGTAGTGGCTACAGTACTCTTGCTGAAATTTTACATTGATGGTCTATCTCCACCGATAAGCAGAGAAAAGGGGTAGACCTTTTGCCACAGCAACACACAATTTTGTGTCATTGTGTTTGGTATTGCAACTAATTCTGTTCACTGGAATAGGCTGAGCTGCAGGAGCAGTTTCAGACAAAGGACCCCATAAGGCAAAATACAATTAGGGCCCCAAATACTGAAATATTGTCCCAACAGCACATTCATATTTAGTCAGTTCAGAAGGCCGTGTGCAAAGCACTGCAGGTTTGATGTCTAGCCCGTCCTGCGGCATTGCCAGTGTCCTAAAAGAAAAAGGGCACAATCACCAAGTTATACTTACCTCCAATACAAAACATCCCACTATATAGTGGTTTTCATTCAGCAATAGTATGGTAATATTTTGGGGTTCCTATGCTATATATATCTATATATCTATATCTTATATATATATATATCTATATCTATAATATTTATATATATATATTATATATATATAATATAAATATATATATACTATATATATATATATATATATATATATATATATATCCATGCACTGGTGTACCATAAGTGTGTACTTGGATATTCCTATCCTAATTCTCATACTATTGTAGTTTCTCCAACAAGGGTTAGATAAAGGTGTTATTACAGAATTTCTGATGCATTTTCAGTTAACACTTTCTTTGGGAGGTCAGTCCTGAGGACAGTCCATGATTTGCTTTCCTATGGGCTATTCTACGTCCCCATGATTATGCTGTTGACAGAGATGCAAGGGAAGCTTTTAATTTGGAATTTAAATCAGTTTTTCTTTAGTGCCGTTAGCAACACATGGCTCCCTCCTTATATAAGACAGTCTGTACATTATAAATAACACAATGTGGTGGGACAGTGTGCCTGGAGCCCACCAGTGAAGTTGGTTTTGGGGGCATACCAGTGAAATTGATTCTTTAGACCACTGGGGTTTTTCCTTCTTTCCTGGGGTGGAGTCATGGCTCCAATTTATAGCATATCCACCTTATTACAAATTCCATCTGTAAATCCTGGAAAACAGGGAGCTTGGTAAACCACAATACTAACTTTACTTCCCAGATGGCAACCCTGAATATGAGGATAATGCAGATAGCATTGTAAGAGCAGAGGTGTGCAGCATGCAGTGATAAAGCTAAAATTATTCATTTAAAGATGTCATAGCACAAAGATGGTACCAAAACATGAAAGAAAATAAGAAAATATTTCTTAACTTATTCTAGCACTTACCTGTCTAGCCCCATATCAATTAAAGCACTCTAAGTGCCCACAACACGGTTCAGCCATCCAAAATAAAGGTGCTATCAAGCTTCGCATGTCCTCATGGAATAGGTAATATTCAGTCCTTTCCAATAAAACACATCCCAAGGGCATATTCCTACCTCAAAATCTTAAACACATACAGTACATGCCTAATTTGGATGCTACTACTATAAAATTATTTTTTGACTTCAGGAATCTGTATTCTCTTGAAAGTATTTTAATTTATCTTTAAAGATTAATGCTGAGCACAAAAATTAAGTTGTTGGGTCTACTGCATATTTTCTTCCATGCTCTGTTCAGTTTTGATACATGAAGTCCTTTAGTGCACACTAGACAAATCTCTAAAATATTGGCAGGAAAGCTAGACATAGAGGAAGAAAAGAAAACAGGAAGAAAAGGTTGAGCTATGCAGCCACAGAGAATAAGGCAGCCACAGAGAATAATGTCCACATCATGTCTATGGTATATACTCAGTGTATAGGCCAGGAAAGGTCAAACTATATCAATAGGCCATCATTCACCCAGTGGATCCATAAAAGTGTCCTACTGGCATCCTTCAGGCTGGTATATGTCGGTATACTTTTTTGTAACTGTTAGGAAAAGCACTTGGCTGCACTTTTCTATGCAAAGGAAAATCACAAAATTTTACTACACAGTATACATTCTTTTAACATAAAAATTTAAAGGGAAATTTCAAAAGAAGGGTGTTTAACCCCTTAAGAAACCCAGCCTGATTTGGCCTCCTGACCCAGCAGCTATTTTTTGAAATCTTGATATTGTCCATTAATGTGGAGAATAACTTTTTGACACATTTACCTATCCATGTATTCAGAATTGATTTCTCTCTTGACACATAGTGCTTAAGTTAGTAAGAAATTTTTATCATACAATCCTTGTTTGTTTGTGAAAAATATCAAAATTTCATGAAAATTTGGAAAAAGATTTTGAAAGTTGCAAAATTTCTGCGAGTAAGACAGATAATTATTCACCACAAAATAGTTTATAACTAGCAACTACCATATGTCCACTATAGGTTGGCCAATCATTTTTTTAAATGGTCTTTTTTTTTTTTACGACATTAAGGGCATTTAGAAATTTAGTAGTAATTTCTCACAATTTCAGAAAATTTGCAATATACATTGTTTTAGGGACCCACTCAGTTCTGACGTGGCTTTGAGGGCCCTGCATGTTAATAACCCCCATAAATAATGCATCTATGAAACTAAATCCCCTTAACGTATTTACAACACTATTTAGGAAGTTTGATAACCCTTTAGATATTTCACAGAAATTAAAGCAAAGTGGAATGAAAATTTCAAATTTACACTTTTTTTGCAGATTTTCCAATATTTAATCCCATTAATCACTGGAATACGGTAAATGGACTAGGTAAATCCAACTTAATATCAATTCCCCCAGGTCTTTGCCGTTTTTAGAGATATCCCATACGTGCCCAGTGCAGTATTTGGCTCCAAACCATAAGCCCAGAATAGGAGGGACACCTACCAGAACTCTGAGGTCTCCTTTTCAATACGATTGTATTTTGCGCCATTTCAGGTTTGGGGACACCCTATGGTGCTTAAACTTAATAAACACCCGTAAATAGACCACATATTGGAAACTACACACCTTATAGGAATATAATCCAGGGTGCATTGAGGTATATAGACCCCACAGGTGATTCACAAATTTTTTTAGTCAAAATGTGAAAGTAAAAAAAAAAAATTTTCCAATAATCTTCAATATTAGCTTAAAATGTTATTCACATATACCAGGAATCCTGGAAAAAAGAACCGTAAAACTTTGTTAAGCAATTTTACCTTCCAATTTTTGGCAATACCCTAACATGTGGGTAGGTAAACTGCTGTGTGGGGGCGCATGGCAGGGCGATAAGGGAGGAGAGTCTATTTGGCTTTTGAACGCCGATTTTTGGTGGGCCATACCGCATGTTGCAAAGCCCCCAAAGTAGCAGAACAGGCGAAAAACATCCAGAAGTCGCCCCATTTTGGATTCAACACCCATCAGGGATCTCATCTAGGGTGTACTGTGCATTTTGGATGCACAGTGTTCCATAGTTTTTTTTTAGCATTGGCAATGAAAATGAGGGGGAAAAACGCAGTCAGTCATTGTGTTTTTTAGTTGTCAATTTACAGCATTCGCCATGCAGTGTAAATGATTGATAACTATAACTATGGTCGGTACAATTACAATGATATAGATTTTATATATAAGAAATAACGTCTATAAAAAATTGCGTTATTATGTTGTCCTATAGCGATGACGAGGCGCGCGCCATATACTTTTTTGTATTGCTGTGGTGCAGAGCCTGATGTAAGGGCTGATTTTTGTGGATGAGATGAAGTTTTTATTGGTAACCCATAGTTGGTGCATAAGACCTATGTTAACTTTTTATTAAGGTTTTTGTGTGAAAGTTTTGGAACAAAAAACACAAACTTGTAGTGTTTTTTATATAATTTTTATAGCGGACCAACTGTATCGGTATATATGACATGGTAGTTTTAACTCTGCCGGTCAATACGATAACACCGATACCCAATTTGTATATTTTTTAATGTTTATACAGCTTTTATACATTAAAAACACTTTTATTCAAAACAGGAAAATACGTTTTTGCAACGCCAAATGTCTGAGAGCCATAACTTTTAAATTTTTCTGTGTTTTTGTCTTGGAGCTGTGTAGGGACTTTGATTTTTGCCGAGAGGAGTTTGAAGTTTTTATTAGTATCATTTATTGGGGGACAAGGCTTTTTGATTGCTTTAAATCCATTTTTTTTGAGGCCAGGGTGAAGAAAATTCTGCAATCCTAGTAGTTTTTTTTATTTTTATTTTAACAGGGCTCACCGTGCAGTATCAGTGATAATTAGCTTTACTCTTTGTCGCTACGAGTTATTGCGATACCCTATTTATATAGTTTTTTTTTATGTTGAAGCACTTAAAAAAAAAGAAAAGGTGTTTTAGTGTGTAAAAACAATATTTATGCATCGCTATCTTCGAGAGCTATACATTTTTTATTTTTTGTTTCGTATACAGAGGCTGTATAAAGACGTTTTTTTTGCGGGAATGAACTGAAATTTTAATTGTTACAACTTTGAGTTTTTATAGGCAGTTTTTTGATCGCTTTTTATTCCATTTTTAATGTGCTGCGGGATGAAACAATAATCTAATTCTGTGATTGTTTTTTATATTGTTTTGTTATTTACACGGCGTTCAACCGTCACGTTAATTAAAATGACAGATTTATAGGCATGTCATTACCGCACGCGCGATACCAAATATGTGCTATATTTATTTGTGATCTTTTGGGGGCATAGCGTTTGTAAAGGGAAAAGGGCGGTGTAACGTTATTTTTATTTTATTTTCGTGTTTGGTGTTTACTTGTTTTTCACTTTTTTTTAACTTTTTTCCACTTTTTCACATTTTTATATTTTACTTTTCCCTCATAGGGGATTTGAAATGAGAGATCTATAAGATTTCACATTCAATTAGGAATCAGTGCATAGCTTGATGCATACTGGTTCCTATGACAACTTTCAGTCACGATGCCCCGGGTCATGACCACAGGGCACGGCCGGGCGTCGTGACATCACAGAACAACCCGGAAGGCATTCTCTCCTTCCGTGCTGATCTGTCAGAGGGCAGGACTGCACGGATCGCCCGATCCGTGCGGCTGCTGCCGCCGACAGAGAACGCAGAGGAGCGAACCTCCTCCTGCTTCTCTCTTAGTTATTGCAACCGGATGTCGCGATAATCTTACTGGGGTTATCTCGACCCCCCCTCCCCCCCCCGGAGCATCCGGGTCGGGCCCCGATGGTCGTGGGGATGTCAGCTGTAATATATACAGCTGACACCCCGCGCCGATCGCTGAACTCCTGCTTTAGAAGTTCGCGCGATCCTCAGGACGTAACCATACTCCAGGTCTGTGAACCCCCAAATGACCCCTGGACAGTAATGGAATACGCCCAAGGTCGTTAAGGGGTTAAAGGAGGAATATAAAGGGAACTGAATAAGGAAATTTGATCCAACTGCCAACCTCAATTATGAAAGAGAAAAGCGGAAGCACAAACACGAGAGGTCTCAGGGACAGTTTCGAACACACACTCAGGCCCCAACACCTTCTACGCATCATGGGGGTGACTATGGTAACCCAACTCAATCTCAAAGTTGGCCCTCACTCAGGTCACACATTGAGCACCATACGTACCCCCAAACAGATCACACCGCTAGGAACACACACACTGTCACCACTTTTCAAGAGAGTTAAAGGACTTAGCGCTACAGATGATTAATTGCACCAGCAGCCATTCAAACTCCACAGAGATAGTCGGGGTTCTTTAGGGCATATATATAAATATATATATATATATATATATATATATATATATATATATATATATATATATATATATATATATATATATACAGTATATATATTCCGTACAAAAGTATTCGCCCCCCTTGAACTTTTCAACCTTTTGCCATATTTCAGGCTTCAAACATAAAAATAAAAAAAAATTAAAAAAAAATTTTGTGAAGAATCAACAACAATTGGCCACAATTTGTAATGGAATCATAATTTTTTTGATATTTTAAACTTTTGTAAAAAATAAAAAACTGAAAAGTGGGGCTGCAATATTATTCGCGGACCCCTTTACTTTCAGTGCACAAACCTCACTGTCCAGAAGTTCATTGAGGATCTCTGAATGATCCTATGTTGTCCTAAATGACTGATGATGATAAATATAATCCACTCTGTGTGTAAATCAAGTCTCCGATAAATGCACTGCTCTGTGATAGTCCTCATGGTTCTTGTTTAAAGCACAGAGAGCATCAAGAAGAACTAAGGAACCACACCAGGCAGGTTCGTGAATACTGTTGTGAGAAGTTAAAAAGCCGGAATTTTTGGATACAAAAAATTTCCCAACTTTATACATCCCAAGGAGCACTGTGCACAGCGATCATATTGAAGTGGAAGAGCATCAGACCACTGCAAATCTACCAGACCCGCCGTCCCTCAAAACATTTCATCTCAAACAAGGAGAAGACTGAATAGAGATGCACCAAAAGGCCCATGATCACTCTGGATGAACTGCAAGATCTACAGCTGAGGTGGACTAGTCTGTCCCATAGGACAACAAATCAGTCGTACAGTGGCACAAATCTGGCCTTATGGAAGAGTGGCAAGAAGAAAGTCATTTCTCAAAGATATCCCTAAAAAGTCTCGTTTAAAGTTTGCCACAAGCCACCTGGGAGACACCAAACATGTAGAAGAAGGTGCTCTGCTCAGATGAAACCAAAATCGAACTTTTTGGCCACAATGCAAAATGATAAGTTTGGCGTAAAAGCAACACAGCTCATCACCCTGAACACACCATCCCCACTGTCACACATGGTGGTGGCAGCATCATGGTTTGGGCCTGCTTTTCTTCAGCAGGGACAGGGAAGATGGTTAAAATTGATGGGAAGATGGATGGAACCAAATACAAGACCAATCTGTAAGAAAACCTGTTGGAGTCTGCAAAAGACCTGAGACTGGGACGGAGATTTATCTTCCACCAAGACAATGATCCCAAACATAAAGCAAAATCTACAATGTAATGGTTCACAAATAAACGTATCCAGGTGTTAGAATGACCAAGTCACAGTCCAGACCTGAATCCAAACGAGATTCTGTGGAAAGAGCTGAAAACTGCTGTTCACAAGCGCTCTCCATCCAACCTCACTGAGCTCCAGCTGTGCGCCAAGGAAGAATGGGCAAGAATTTCAGTCTCTCGATGTGCAAAACTGATAGAGACTTCCCCCCAGTGACTTGCAGCTGTAAATCGAAGCAAAAGGAGGCGCTACTAAGTATTAACTTAAGGGGACTGAATAATTTTGCACGCCTCCCTTTTCAGTTTATTATTCTTTGCAAAAGTTAAAAAAGTACAATAAATTTCGTTCCACTTCACAATTGTGTCCCACTTGTATTATATATATATATATATATATATATATATATATATATATAATATATATCTATATATATAAGAGAAAAAAAACAGAGGGGGCGCTCTATGGTGAAGTACGTATAATAAAAACAAAATAATAAGGTAGTTAGGTCACCTAGAGTAGTTGTGCTTATAATATAGAGGCACAACACTCATATGCGCGTGAATGGCTCTATCCAAGCTTCGGAACGGCAGCCACAGGTCTTTTACTCCGAAGCCAGGTAACGGCAGCGGGCACGAACAGTGAAGATGAGCTGGAGAAAAGATGGACCCAGCGCACAGTTCTGGACTGAACCTCTTCTTGAAGCCGAGGATATTTTTTAAATAAAGGTTTTTATTCCAATAAAAATATGGCAGAAAGAGCATTGTAACGATTCCAACCTGGGAGGCTGGAAAAGTGTGGGTTGGGTGGATCCTCTGGGCCCACCGCAAGTGAAGATGGTGAACACAAGCAGTGGGTCGCCGAAGTATAGGTACGGGTTGACGGTGCAGGAGACAGGGCACTGCAAATGTAACCGTAGAACATATGCACAGTCAAGGCGTAGCAGGTGAACGGCTGGCACAGTCCAAGATGGAAGCAGACACTGGGTAAGGCAACAGGTATATGGCAAGCTGGTGCAGCGGCAGGTGTTCAGCAGGTAACGATGAACGTACAAGAAACGTATGACAGAATCAGCAGCAGTACAGCAGCCAAGGGGTCAAGCTCTTGTGCTGGAACACAACAGCGAACTGACAACCAGGCTAGGGCAGGAAGCTCCTTAAGACAGCAGAGGTCAGAGGTCAATGGGCCGGACCAAGGAGCACAGCCTCTTAAATAGAGTGCAGTGCCGGGCGCGCACCCCTAGAGGGAGCACATGTGCACACAGGGAGCTGGAGGAAGCAGAGATGGAGATTCAGACCTGCCAGCAGGAATGGCTACAGGAGTGGCAGGAGCCGGGACAGGTGCATGCAAAAAGCCAGGGACACCAGGGGATGTCGCAGCAGCGGCCGGGACCCAGGAGAACCATGACAAGCGTTAATCTTTTCCACCTAATAACACTGTAAATGACGCGTTTCACACCTATACAGGCGCTTCCTCAGATAAAAGTGTCACATAGAGACTGAGAATAACGTCATGTATTTAAAAGAGAGGCGATACTATCATTGGTTACAATATGAACCTATCACAAAAACAGTTACATACATCATTAAAACCTACATATATTTTTAACCTTAAAGGAGATTAGGTTAGTGGAGGTTCCTCTGTACTGGTTTAAGGTGTTGATTTATCTTCCCCATAGACCATGTGCCCTTGCTAGCAAAGTTTCCACGACACCTGTTTGTGCTTGTTCATTTGCAGCCTGGAATGCTGCTGAATGGACTGGAGCCTCAGCAATCAGTCCAGGCCATTAGCCTCTATGCTGCTAACTTCAGTGTCTGAAAATTGGTGCAACGGAAGCTGCCTTGCGACTCCAGATCATGCCTGAGCAGAAGCATCTAAATGCAACCCTGTCTCATTCTCATCAATTGCAAAAACCAAGCTCTTATGGGCTAGAGTGGGATTATGGCTATGAGTGAATTTTGATCCTCCAGGGTTTTGTTCCGAACTTTCAGAATCAGAGCCAGGGGAGTAAATATGTAAGCTGTTATGTACCAGCATGTGACATGGGGGCAGTTGTATAGGAGTTGCTTTATTTCCACCAGTGGTGTAGTTACAGGGGTCGCATTTTTCACAGTAGTGGCCGGGTCCCTGAGCCAGGGGGACCCACAGGCCCCCCTTCGTCACTCAGCTGCATAGCTGGGTCACATAGATGAGGCTGAATGGCCGGAATACACTCATCCCGGCCATTCAGCCACTGGAGGCAGCGGTGCGACATAAGGACATCATCGTGCCATATATACAGTATATACCCACCTAACTACTGGGGGGCTCTATATATAGCTACCTAACTACTAGGTGTCCTATATATACCTAACTACTGGGGGGCCCTATATATACCTACCTAACTGCTGGGGGCTCTATATATACCTAACTAACTACTGGGGGCCATATATATACCTACTTAGCTACTGGGGGGCCCTATATATACCTACCTAACTACTAGGGGTTCTATATATACCTAACTACTGGGGGGCCCTATATATACCTACCTAACTGCTGGGGGCTCTATATATACCTAACTAACTACAGGGGGCCCTATATATACCTAACTACTGGGGGCCCCTATATATACCTACCTAACTGCTGGGGGCTCTATATATACATTCCTAACTACTGTGGCCCCTATATATACTAACCTAACTACTGGTGGCCCTATATATACCTACCTAACTACTAGGGGTTCTATATATACCTAACTACTGGGGGCCCTATATATACCTACGAAACTGCTGGGGGCTCTATCTATACCTAACTACAGGGGGCCCTATATATAAGAACCTAACTACTGGTGGCCCTATATATACCGACCTAACTACTAGGAAGCCCTATATACACCTACCTAACTACTGGAGGCGCTATATACACCTACCTAACTACGGGGGGGGTCTATCTACACCTACCTAACTACTGGGGGGTAGACCCTATATATACTTACCTAAATACTGAGGGATAGTATATAACTACCAACCAACTGGGGGACCAATGAGCCTACTTACCTATGAGGGGTCCTATATACCTACCTACTAGAAGGGGCCCTATATACCTACCTATCTACTGGGGAACCCTATGTACCTACTTATTAGGGGTCTTTATACTTACCTACTGGGGGCCTATGTACCTACTTAGTGGTTGAGCCTTATAAACCTACCTACTGAGGAGACCCTATAATCCAACCTATTTACACTCCTTTTAGGAAGTTTTGACCCTTAAAAATTAGTCACATAAGAAGGCACATTCTTCACGTAGGTAAAATTCCCTTTCAGTATAGGGTCCCCTTCAACTACCTATTGTGGGCTCTATATAGCTACCTATTGGGGGGGATTATACTAAAGGGGAATATTACCTATTTAATAGGAAAAGTCTGCCACGTAACTGACTAATTTTTAGGGTTTAATCTACCTAAAAGGAGCGTTTACCTATACGCCTGCCTTTTTGGGGGGAGGGGGGGGAATGTGGGGGCTGGCTACAATATTGGCTGTGTTCCTACCTACT
Organism: Phyllomedusa bahiana; assembly: GCA_025379985.1. NCBI lineage: Eukaryota > Metazoa > Chordata > Amphibia > Anura > Hylidae > Phyllomedusa > Phyllomedusa bahiana. The sequence continues at coordinate 141,497 of JAODAL010001393.1, forward strand.
GGTGGCACAAATGAGGGCCCTCTGGTTGGTTGGGGGAACTTTCACTGTTTGGAGTCTAACATGTTTCTGTGGTAAATTCTGCAGGGATGAGTTGTGGCCAGGAGAAGTCGTCATGGTGGTTTGGACCGGATGAAAGTAACAAACCACAATCTCTTATGAAAATACAAGGCAAATAGAAGAAAACCTCCAAATACAATTACCCGGCATTAGACAGTAATTAATGAGAAAACCACTAGCAAAATACACAATGCCTAAGGGTACAGATACACTAAAATATAACCTTTAACAATATCGATTAAAAATAGCAACAAAGCAGAGTAATCGGCCCAAAAGGGACGGCCCCGCGCAGGAACACCCTACCTATATCCTATAATATTACCTATAATAAGTACAACAAAACAAAGGAAAAGAAGAAAAAGAACGTAAAATGTGACCAAAATCAAAATGTGACAATGAAAACACACCAATAATATACTAAAATAAGGAACACTTATCCTAACAATACACACTATTCCACTATACCGACGCGTTTCTCCCACATATGGTGGGGGTTCATCAGGGAGTACATGGTATGTAAATACAAGAATGTATATTAAGCTTACGTCCCTTAGAAGTAATGATACAGTGCAATGACCAAAACAGGTGCCCAGGATCCTGTGATGATTGGCAGATGTTGCGCAGGATAATGATTGCCGACGATGGCAATCTGTCTGCCCCGCAGACAGTGTCGGACCCGCTCACTGGAGGATTGCTGGATCCTCCGGTAAGCCGCAGGGCCGACACAGCTGGGCCGCAGGGTTCTCATAGCGCCTATACGCCTGCCTGAGCCCCCATACGCCTGCCTGTGGCCTCATACGCCTGCCTGTGGCCCCTATATGTCTGCCTGTGGCCCCTAAACGCCTGCCTGAGCCCCCATACACATTTTTCTACATGTCTTTGGGACTGGTGCTTTCCAGAGTACAGCCGTGCAGCCCGGATTTCAACAGGAGTGGTGAGTTGGCGAGTGTGCCTTTTTGCTTCTACCCTGAGCCCCCATACGCCTGCCTGTGGCCCCATACGCCTGCCTGAGCCCCTATAGGCCTGCATGTGGCTCCATACGCCTGCCTGAGCCGCCATACGCCTGCCCGTGCCCCTATACGCCTGCCTGAGCCCCCATACGCCTGCCTGTATACACCTGCCTGTGGCCCCTATACGCCTGCCTGTGCCCATATACGCCTGCCTGCGGGCCCATACGCCTGCCTGAGCCCCTATATGCCTGCATGTGCCCCCATACGCCTGCCTGAGCCCTATACGCCTGCATGTGGCCCCATACGCCTGCCTGAGCCCCTATATGCCTGCCTGTGGCCCCATACGCCTGCCTGTGGCCCCATACGCCTGCCTGAGCCCCTATACGCCTGCCTGTGGCCCCATACGCCTGCCTGAGCCCCCATACGCCTGCCTGAGCCCCCATACGCCTGCCTGTGGTCTCTATACGCCTGCCTGTGGTCTCTATACGCCTGCCTGTGGCCCCTATACGCCTGCCTGAGCCCCTATACGCCTGCTTGTGGCCCCATAGTCCTGCCTGAGTCCCCATACGCCTGCCTGTTGCCCCATACGCCTGCCTGTGGCCCCATACGCCTGACTGAGCCCCCATACACCTGCCTGTGGCCCCATATGCCTGCCTGTGGCCACTATACGCCTGCCTGTGGCCCCTATACGCCTGCCTGAGCCCCCATACACCTGCCTGTGGCCCCATACGCCTGCCTGAGCCCCCATACGCCTGCCTGTGGCCCCATACGCCTGCCTGAGCCCCCATACGCCTGCCTGTGGCCCCATACGCCTGCCTGAGGCCCCCATACGCCTGCCTGTGGCCCCATACGCCTGCCTGTGGCCCCCATACGCCTGCCTGTGGCCCCAATACGCCTGCCTGTGGCCCCATACGCCTGCCTGAGCCCCTATACGCCTGCCTGAGCCCCTATACGGCTGCCTGAGCCCCTATACACCTGCCTGAGCCCCTAGCTATATACCTGCCTGATCTCCTATAGCTATATACCTGCCTGTGTGCCCCTATATACCTGCCTGAGCCCCTATAGCAATATAACCTGCCTGTGTGCCCCTAGTTACCTGCCTGAGTGCCCCTATATCAATATACCTGCCTGAGAGTGACCCTATATCTATATACCTGCCTGAGTGCCCCTATATCCATATACCTGCCTGAGAGTGACCCTATGTCTATATACCTGCCTGAGAGTGACCCTATATCTATATACCTGCCTGTGAGTGACCATATATCTATATACCTGCCTGAGTGCCCCTATATTTATACATATACCTGCCTGACTGAGAGGGCATATCTATATACCTGTCTAACTGAGGGGACTTATATACCTATAAATAAGGAGTTACTGGAAATGTGAGGATTCTAAGATATTTGTGTCCAAATCTGCAGGGACGAGTATTGGCCGGAAGCAATCAGCATGAAGGTGAGAACCGGATGGAGAAGAAAAGGGGAAGTGAACGACGCTGATCAGAAAAGACCTCCTGTGAGTCACTAAATGCAACTGCAGTGTAATCACTTATATTTCTGCAGAGCCTACATACAACTAGTATCTACCACTATAAGGTCCCTGTATGGCGGTGGTATATGTAATCAGAGGCTGTGTACAGCTGATGGTCACATGTGGTGGTCGCATTTGGTCAGGGTCTGGCAGGATTATTTCATCCTTAAGTAGTAATAGTTTTGGGTCTTGGTTTTGTAGGAGTTTTTTTAGTAACAATCATTTGTCTGGTAGATTTGCTCCATGTATCGGTGGATTATTCGGTGACTGTTATTTAGGGGTATTACACTGTCATATGGAGGGGAGCGATTTTGAAAAAGCAAATTTGTCAGGGCTGATTTGTCATTGTGCAGTGACTGCTGAAGAGATGGGCAGGATCTATGTGGAATATGCAATAAATTAGTGACAGGACCTGGCGCAGGGATGAGAGGAATTAGTGTGTGTGGAGGGGGGGGGCATTTTTTGGGGAGTGAGGGAGGAGGGGGGGGGGCGCCATTGGCTGTACTTGCCTAGGGCACCAAAATGCATTGTCCCGGCCCTGCCCAGAAGGAAAGACCAGCGTCAGATGTGACCTCCACTGGTATCATCAATCGCGGAGAGGAAGAATTAGCACCTAGGGACGCCTCTCCTACGGCACCTAGGTGCGAGCGTTTCTCGAGCGCTGGGACGTTGCGGACAGCTTCTGCGAAAATGGTCCGCACTGGCACAGTAGAGGCAAAGGTTTTCCGCATGACGGCGGGATAGCTCTTGTTTCGACAAGTGGGATCGGTCCACCTGCATGGGTTCTTCAGTGGATGCCTGCGGAAGCGGCAGCGGAGACCGCTGGAACACAGGAGCCAGACGAGGCAGCCGGCGCGGATGTGCAGAGTCTTGGCCTTGGCGGAGTTCCTCCGGTCTCTCGGCGAACCGCACGTCTATGCGAGTGGCACGGTGGATAAATTCGCCCAGCCAAGACGGAAGATCTCTAGCTGCAAGGGCGTCCTTTACCCTGCAGGACAGGCCCTTCTTGAATGTGGCGCAGAGGGCAGTGTCATTCCAGGATAGCTCAGAAGCCAGGGTACAGAATTGAACCACATAGTCACCCACGGAGGAGTCACCCTGGCGTAGGTTCAGGAGCGCCGTCTCGGCAGAAGACGCACGCGCCGGCTCCTCGAAGACGCTGCGGAATTCCGTGAGGAAGGTCTGTAGGTATGCTGTCACAGGGTCGTTCCGGTCCCAGAGAGGTGTCGCCCAAGCAGGGGCCTTTCTGGATAGCAGACTCACAGCAAAAGCCACCTTTGACCTCTCCGTGGGGAACTGATCGGCCATCAGCTCGACATGCATGGAGCACTGGGTAATGAAACCCCTGCAAAGCTTCGGGTCCCCATCAAACTTGGTGGGTAACGGTAGACGAAGCTTTGGACCCATGGTTACCGGTGGGATGGCAGGAGGAGCTGGAACCACCAGCGAAGAAGATGGTTGCTGCTGGGATGCTAGAACTTGTCATATCATGGCAGACAGCTGGCCCAACTGCTGTGCTTGTTGTGCGATCTGTTGCGACTGCTGGGCAACAATGGTCGTAAGTTCCGCAATACTTGGCAGAGGCACCTTGATGGGATCCATGGCTGGATCTAACTGTAACGGCTGGATAGAGGATCCACTGGACCATCGCAAGCGGCGGTAACAACCACGCCAGGGAGCGGAGTCTAAGTAGGACCCGGTTTTCACCAGAGCCCGCCGTAAAGCGGGATGGACTTGCTGCGGCAGGAGACCTACCAGGTCGCTACCCCTGACACAGCGGACTTGCGGTGGTGGCCGAGGTGCAACAAAATACCGAGTCGTAGCACAAGAACCATAGTCGTGGACAGGCAGGAAGGTCAGGACGGGCAGCGGAGGTTCGGTGTCGGTAAACATAGCAAGAGGTCTGGTACACGGCAAGGCAAGAATACACTTAGGGAACAATTTTTCTAAGGCACGGGGCAACAAAGATCCAGCAAGGAAGTGCCGTGGACCGTAGCAATAAATATGGGCAGCGCCCGGTAATTAGCCAATTACCGGCGCGCTGGCCCTTTAAATTTACAAGAACGAGTGCTTGCACACCATAGGGAGCGGGCATGCATGCCTCGGCCAGCAGAGGAAGCAGATGGGACAGGAGCGTGGTCAGGTAAGTATACAGCGTGAGTGCGCCCGCAGCCTGACCCGCGGCCATCAGCGCCACCCGTCCCCAGCAGGGAACCCGGAGAGGGGGCACAGGTGTGCTAGCGGCCCGCAGGCCAAAGCACGGTGCCACTCGCTACAGGTACAATAATGTGGCATATAAACAAGAAATTGCAGTAATAAAAAGGGGAGAAAATGTTTGAAAATATTTAACTCGTGCAAAGGTAAATGATCTTCCTAGTCTTGGGAGCAAGGAAAGGATGAATGGAACTTAGCCCAGCTGCTGCTGACCTCCCATGCTGTGAACCATGATTTCTGCTGGAAATCATATTTTATAACCTGCCCAGTTGGTTCAGGTTTCAGAGCTGACCATCAGCTCATTAGGATAATTTGTTGTGCCTTACTGGCTGATTAGATTATAAAAGGGGAAGGACAATCCATATCCACTAAGGTTGGTCCAGTAATTGACCAATGATGATGTATGTTGGCAGTGTCAGGGAGATAGATAGATAAGGTCCTGGTCATTTTAGGTAACTAAACTACAGGCTCCATGTCATGTTGGAGATAATCTGTTAATCCCAATGAAGTTTTTTTGTAGTTTATGGCCAGGTTAATTGCACTTGCATAAGCAGGTTGTAGACAGGGCAATACACATAACTGACATGTAGTTTGAAGGGATACAAAACAAACTTGCTATTACAAAATCATCACTGATTATGAACAGAACTTAATAATAATTAGACCTTATAATATCATCACTACTCCTTAGTGATCAGTTGCCATCAGAGGCTCATTTTCCTCACATAAGCTGGTGGAAAATCCCAAGCGATTGTCATGATGTAAACCGCTTATGGCAAGTCTTCCTTGTATAGAGAGAAGAATGTCAGTAGCTTCGTGTTGCATCTGGTAACCATCAGTTCCATTAATGGAGTTTCCCATTTGGATGAGACCTGGAGAAGGACATCATAATTTAAAGACTGTTTGTCTGCTTAACCTGTTGGTTATGATGTTCTGGATCTACTGATTGGCTAGATGTCCTTCTGACAGGAACAGGATCAGATAGGTCTCTTCAATCAGAAGGACTGAGTGAGTTCCACCCTGCTTGACCATGATATGGTAAGTGAAAACTTTTAAAGATGCTTCTGTTATCTAAAGCCTTACCTTACTGGTCTGAATTCTTTCAAGTTGGAGGGAAGCTGGCTCTTTTGTTGTGACCAGAGACCTTGGTCTATCTGGGATCCCAGGTGAGCTCCCCAGCTGAGCTGGGAAGTGCCTGTTGTATTGCCAGCTGTTTGAATTAAAGGATCTTCCATTGAGGAAAGACATCTAACAACAGTGGCTTCGTAGAACGCTGAACGAAAGGGCACAGAGAGTGTCTAGACCTCGGGAAGATGTGTCTCAGTTTGATAGGAAGTCCCATTGAAGGAATTTCAGATGGACTCTAGCCCATGGGATGGCCTCTGTGGCACCTATCAGACCCCGTACTTTTGCAACCAATCTTCACATGGTACTCTTGGAAGACTGGAGACGGGACACCTCTAAATCGGACCTCTAAACTCTTGTGAGGACGAGAGCCATCCCAAGTGTGATAGGCAAAGTAGAGAGGTCAGGAGATCAAGATACACCATATCTCTAACTACTATTACTTTCTGAAGTATTAACGCGACATGTATGAATTGGGCTGTGCCAGGTTTCTGATGTACTTTGAGTCAAAAAGCTGTTGTAGCCCTGTTCTATAGATGTATGAACCATCGCACTCCAAATGTTGGTGCAATCTGCACCTGCCCCAACACTTTGTAATGCACGTTCTGGAGGCCTGTTGCACCACATTTGCCCATCACACCTTTCAACCATACTATAACACCCCTTGTCGAGGGTGGATAGCGAAGGATGTATGGGGAGCACAACAGCAGCAATACGGATACTCGCAACCATCAGGAATTGGAGTATCTCAATCGTGGTAGGAGAGATATTTTATCACATAATCATACATCTTTGCATAACAAAAACATGGCCTCAAGCAGTACAGCAAATAGCACCAGAGATACAAGCCCAGTATTGTATTTCCAAATGGCTTTATTTGCAAACAGACACATCAGTATAGCAAGGTTTGCATAAAGTTCATGAAATGTCTTTTGGAAAAGATGGTGTGGCTCATTGGGACCATCACTGGCAGTTGCCTGTTCAGCCATAGTCAGGGAAGTTAGGGGCACGCACAGGGAAGTCAGGCTGTGGGTACAACAGGAGCACCGTCTCAAGGATAACGAACTAAACAAGGAGGCACCCAGCGGACATAGGAAACACCAGACAGTATGGCGCAGAGCAGGCACAGGGGAAACGTGGAACTATAGAGACCAGCAGACTCAGGATAGGATGCAGACACCAGGTAAACAGGAATCAACAGACTTGGGGTGACTCACAGCAAACACTGGAGGGCTAGAGTTAGGTGAAACTGACCCTAGTAGCAACACCAGCACTCAGGTCCAGACTGCTAGGTGTAGCTGACTTTAAAGGCCTAGCCAGCCAGGATGATGAGCAGCAGCTGGGCAAGTCCTGAAGCAGGAGTTAACTGCTGCCATGATGGATATTAGATAGAGCAAAGGCCAGATTCCAGCTCCAGGATTAAAGGGAAGGTTACTGACACAGGAAAGGCAGGGAAACTTGCAGATCTGGACACACAATATTCACTAGGGAAAGTCCAAGAAAGAGACTGAGGTTGAGGGAAAAAAAATTGCAGCATGAAGGAATAGACAATGGGACAGATTTATCAAGTGTCTTACTTTTAGACAGTGTAAAGTTACACTAGACAGTCTTACAATGCACCACATTTATCATAGTGTTGATAAATCTGGTGCAAGTTAGAACTATCTAGTCTAAGTTTGTACCACAAATAAGTTCGCTTACTTTTACGCAACAAACTGTGACAAAATTCCGATGCATTTTTGCCGCATGTATGCAATGCCCCCTTTTTGTGAAACCACACCCTTTTATGAAGCCACGCCCCTTTGTCGGACGAGGCGCAAAAGCATCTGAAACTGTCTAAAACACAAAGTAAATGTGGCGAAAAGCTTGTTTTTGGCGCAAATTATGCCAGAATTCTGGCGCAACTGCCTTGATAATTCTGCCCCAATGTGTTTTCCCTGAGCCAAAGCAAAGAGGGTTTCTTAGAGCAAAAAATCCATGACAAAGAAGATAGGGGAGTCGAGAAAGCAGGAAGTAGGACAAAAATAGAAAAATACAAAGAAAAAAAGAGAAAAAACGGATGCCTAAGATGAGGCCCAGAAAAAATGTATCATGCATGCGTGGACCACAGAAGGCCACAAGGGACACCGAAAAGAAAGGAAAAGCCAGTGCAGGGAAAAATAATGGTGTTGAGGCCAGAGAAATGGCCCAAAGGGATTCCAAGTCAAGAAAAAGAAAGAGAGAAAGAATGAAAGTAAAAGGTTTAAGAGATACATATCTTAAACTGTCTGTACACTGATGTGCGTGGGGCCAGTGCTGATGTAGGTGGGGACAATGCTACTAATACATGAATTCATATGCTTGTTTGGCTGAGTGTAGATACAGTTTAAGTTATGTTAAATAAAGTAAATGTTAGCAAGGATCTGAGACCAAATGAATTTTACTCAATTATTCTCATAGTACCAAAATTAGTTATTTTTGAGCCACTGTTCATGATTTATTTAGAGATTCTCTGGTGACTTGTATAGTGCTAGAAGAATGGCACAGGGCAAAGGTGCTGGGTCTAGGTCTTTCCTATGTAATTATAAACCAGTAACTTTAATATATTTTGTGAGAAAACTGTCTAAGAGACTGTTAAAGGACTATATACAGCTGTATGTGGCAGAAAATGTATGGCACGTAATGTCCATCAAGGTTATACTTAGGATAAAAAGTTTTCAGACCAACCTGATTTGTTTTTATAAAATGGTAAATAGAAGTTTGGATAGAGGAGCAGCTGTGACTATAGTATTTTTAGACATTGCATTCTGAGTTTTGCATTTGAAAGGCATTTGATACTGTCTTTCATAAGTAACTATTGGGTAAATTAAAGTGGTATTCTCACCACATAAATTAGCTAATAAACGTGTAGGCAAAGGTAAATGAAGAGTGATACTAAATACATTGCTGTTCTGATATTGCGTCCTTTCATAGTTAGAACAGTTCTTAGGTTTCCTCGGCTGCTGACCACCTCTCTCTGCTTTAGCAGCCATGGCCCAAATGATGAAATCACTCCCTGCTGTGTCTTATCAGCAGCACAAGAGCTTGTTTATCTATCTTACTGACAAACCTTAACCCACTGGAGTTTTGTATATAAAGAAAAATTGGTTTCTTAAGCTCACCTGTGCATTGTAGTTGCACGGAAAAGAGAAAAACTCCAGAGCCACGTTTCCATAAGACTGGTGCAAAAATGTAAAGAAATCCAGCAACTTCTTTGTATATAAATTGAATAAAAACTTGCAGCTTTATTTCTTACAAAAAAGATAAAATGCCTGTTAGGCAGAAAACATCCTGGTAAACAACAAGTCTACACGTTTCAGGAGAAGCTCTCCCTTACTCATGACATGACGTGTGTGTCAGGTGAGTACCTTATATATCATGTGATCGCACACGTCATAATCGCTCCTATTGTGCTATACATATATCTATAATAACGTATTATCAGGATATTAACCAGCATATATTTATAAAAACGTATTATCAGGATATTAACCAGCATTAGTGTTGAGCGATTATTATCAACAAAGTTGAAATCGGCACAGTATTTATGTTGATCGAAATTTTTAGATCATGCCATAATTTAGGTTAAAATCTGTGCATCATCTATTAATATCGCGCCATTTTCGGCGCTTCCTGAAAAATTTTGGGGCCGGCCACCAAATCACTTACAGAATAAGAAAGGTGGGGATGTGTGTGCGACGTCTACGGGGAATTTTTGGGTTTTCGATTGGCGGGAAAAATCACATGACCCCTTTTTTTTTTAAAATAAACTGTTTCCTTTTTAAAATGATAAAGGTGTCCCCTCAGCGTCCCTAGCAGTAGGACGTGCGCTCGGCCTGTGTCCAAACAGTTTCACGAAATTATTTTTATTTTTTCACAGAAAAACCACAACTTTTAAGCGTGTCCCTTAGAACCAATTTAGATCAAAGATTGGAAGTTTTTAAATTGTTGGGTTAGTAAGAGAAAAAAGGACATCAAAGGCTTTAAAATTCACGGGAGGGGGGGGGGGCGGGGGGGGCCCGGGCAAACACAGACAAGCCATAAAGAATCTGGATAAAGTTACCAAAAACTTAGGGGTAGACATTGCACTAAATATTTTTATTTTTAAACATTTTTAAAAATTTAAATATTTCCTGGAAAATTGGGCAGCCTAAAACTTATATTAGGACACCCCCCAAATTTTTTTTTTTTTTAGTAACCGCGGGTCTCTTTGTTAGGTGCAAAAACCCCAAATTTTAAAACCCAGTATAACCATTTCAAGAAAAGGTGTTCTTTTTAAATTTTTCCCCTTTTTTCAGCTTTGTTGTTTATGCCCCCTTTGCATTAAAAAATTAAAATTTCCAAAATTTTTGGGTAGTCGGCAAAAGGTTGATAGGCCAAAAAAAAACCTTTTATTACCCGAATCATTACAGATACTTTGTTTTTTAAAATTTTTGGCGCACTACAGTTTTGTTCATTGAGGCAACCTTGCCCCCTTAAATGTGAAAACAGCAATTTTGTAGTCCCACGGGGAAATTTAAAAAGGTGGGCCAAAAATCCCATTTAGACCGAAAACATATCAGATACGTTTTTTTTCACTTTGGCGCACCCAGCTTTTTTGGGATAGATCTACTTTGCAGTTAAAATGTGAATAAAAGCAATTTCTATTCACCACTGGTAAATTGAAAGGTCCCAAAAAAAAACCCTTTTTAATTACCCAAAATACATTTTCAATACTGTTTTTTCACTTTGGCGCACTACAGCTTTTTTTTGTTTAGTTTCAAACTTTGAAACTTAAATGTGAATACAGAAATTTTTTGTATTCCCCCACTTTTAAAATTTGGGAAAAGGTGGCCAAAAATACCTTTTTTAATCCAAAAAACATTTCAGATACGTTTTTTTTTTTTCATTTTGGGCCCGCGGGCCCAATTTTGGGGTGATAATCTTACTTTGCAGTTAAATTGAATACAGAAAATTTTGGGTAGTCCCCCACGGTAAATTAAAAAGGTCCCAAAAATACCTTTTATTTTTCCAAATATTTTTTCCAGATAGGGTTTTTTTTTCATTTTGGCGAAAACTAAAAGTTTTTGTTGTAGATCTACTTTGCACTTAAATGTGAATACAAAAATTTTGTAGTCCCACGGGTAATTAAAAGGGTCCCCAAAAACAACCTTTTTTACCGAATACATTTCAATACGTGTTTTTTTTCACTTGGGCCGGCCAGCTTTTTTGATAAATCTACTTTGCAAAAAATTTTGAAAAACAGAAAATTTTGGGAAAGGCACCACGGGTAAATTTTGATAGGTCCCAAAAAAAAACCCTTTTTAATTATCCAAATTTAAAATTACAAAAACGTTTTTTTTTCACTTTGGCGAAATAAAAGCTTTTTTTCATTGGGGGAAACCTTGCCCAAAATTTGTGAAAACAGAAATTTGGGTTTCACCACGGGTGAATTTTAAAGGGGCCCAAAAAAATACTTTTTAAATTACCCAAAAACTTTTTCAGATACTTTTTTTTTTCATTTTGGCCGCAGGCCAGCTTTGTTGAAAGATCAAACTTTGCATTTAAAAATTTGAATACAGCAATTTTGTAGTCACCACGGGTAAAATTGTTTAAGGTCCCAAAAAAAATATTTTTTAAACCGAATCCATTACAGACACGTTTTTTTCATTTTGGCGCACAAACAGCCTTTTTCATTGGGGCACCTTGCACTTAAATGTGAATAAAAGAAAATTTTTTTAGTCCCCAAAACTTTTTAAATTTGGGAAAGGTCCCAAAAAAAATACCTTTTATTATCCGAATAAAATTACAGATACGTTTTTTTTCCCAACTTTGGCGCACTATAGTTTTGGTTAATTGAGGCACCTTGCACTTAAATGGGGAATACAGCAATTTTTGTAGTAAACCACGGGTAATTGAAAGGGCCAAAAATATCTTTTATTATCCGAAAAACATTTCAGATACTTTTTTTTTCCCCTTTGGCCCCGCCACTTTTTTGAAGTTTCTATTTTGCAGTTAAATGTGAATACAGAAATTTTTTGTTTTGTTTTTGAGGGATTTGAGAATAGCAGTGATTTTCCGTCTTTTAATAAAAACCCTTTCCAAAACTTTTCCCAAAAACCTTCTAAAAATTTTTATTTTTTCCCTGAAAAAGGAGGGGAAATTTCAGGGGGTTAAGCAAGAAAAGAGGGGGTGGGAACATGGAGGTAGAGGAAACCGAGAAAAGGTTTGCTCCTTCCAGTGCTGTGACAACACCATCCCAAAGGGGATCGCATTTTGCAGGACCGTCAGGCCTGTAAATCGCTGGGGTCGGGGCCCCGGGGGAATCTCAGTAACGAACACGTCGCCAATCTGCCCTTTTCAGGGGGTTAATGCAACCTGCACCCCCAAAACCTTCCCTTTCCTCGTCCTGGGCCAGTCACCCCACAAATGTCGTCATCAGACATCACATCCTCCAACTGAACCCGCCCAAATTTAAATTTTCGTGTACCCACCACTTTGGGGTCAGAAGGCATTTTAAAAAGATCAAGAGGCCAAAGAGGATAATTTTTTTCTGCTCTGCGCTCATTATTTGATCCCAAATAAAGGGAGAAAGGAAGCCGGTCAATGGGGAAAAAAATTTCCCGGGGGCGGTCGGAAAGGGCCTTCCCATTTCCCCTCTTGCTTGGAAAAGGCCCGAACTCCTGGAAGCAAAAAGTCAAAACGACGAAGTCCCCTTTGTGTTGATGATAAAATGACGACATTGCGGACCCCAAACCATGGCCCTTTTCACAAAATTTTGCTTGCGACGCTTAAAATCACGGGAACGAGGAGAAAGACAAGGGGTATGTCGTACGGGTTTCCCGCCTCAAAAAGGGGAGAGGGGGGTTCCAAAAAGTCCCGCTGAATAAATTCCGCCAGCCACGGCACGAAAAAACCCCGCTCCCCGCTTACCCCCGAAAAAAGGCCCCAGACCTCTAAAAGCCTGGGCCTTCTTTAAAGAAAGCCTCTAAATTCACCCACAAATGTCATATCCGCCTTTGCCGTAAACGCATAAGAAAGAGGCAAAAACCCTTTTAAAGTGGTTAACCACCACCAACATGTCAAGTCACATGAAACAAATTTCATGAGTTGAAATGGGGGGAAAAACGGGCCCAAAAAAAGGCCAGACTGACGCCGGGCCCCCCAAAACCACTTTTCCACACACTCGTCTCCGCCTCCTCCCCCCTCCCCACCAACCAAGCTTTTCCCACTGCCCATGCCTCAAGTAAAGATCGGGGATAAAGCCTCCCCCCAGCCTCCCCCGGCGCCCAATACCCCCAAAGCACCCCCAAAGACCCATCTTACCCCTTTTTCCCTTCCGCCGTTTACACCCACGCCGTACAGGGGGGCCAGCCCTACAGCCACCTTCTGCCCTTCCGGGTTTTGGGGGAGCAGAAAAACATTTTAAACCCCCCAAAACCATCCCAAACCCAAAACCCTAATTTTGGGCATTGCCAGGCTTTTGCCTTGGAAATGTTCCCCTTTTCGTCGGGGGGGGAAACACAGAGGTTTCCCCCACGTCATGGCCCTTGCCTGCCCCCCAAAACCAGAAAGCGGACAGGCATTTTTCTTTGCCAGAAAAGCCGACCCCTTCCCGGGCCCGCCACTGTCATCTAAAATTTCAAAGCGCTTTTTCTGCCTCGGGGGCCGAAAAATCCATCTGACCAAACCCACACAAGGACAAATAACCCGGGCCCAAAGGGCCGCTATAAAACCGGGGACCCGCTCACTTTGGTTTAGCTGGTTGGAAAGTCTCTTTGGGGGGACGGGGCTCTTTAGGCCGGGGACCCCCCCCTTCAAAACCGCAGGGGTTGGGGCAGGGGTTTTTTTCCCCCAAGGTCCCTTGGCCCTCACGGCCCAAAAAAACCCGGGCCCGGGTTTTAAATTTATCGGGCTTGGAGACCATCCCCAAACACAGGTCAGGGGCTTGGACGGCCCTCCCAAAGAAAACCGACCCCTGGCGGTTTCCAGAAACCTTTTGGGGGCCAGGGGAAGGTGGTGGGCGATAACGGGGGAAAAACTGTTTGGGCCCCCCTTAAGAACGGAGGCTGGAGCACATCCCTTGCCTTTGGCCCCAAATTTTATGAACCTTGTCGATTTTTTTTTAAAAATTTTTAAAGACCCACCCGGGTCTGGGGCGGGCCCGCTGGGAAGGCCGAAGCCTAAGTTCGCACTGCTTTCCCCCCGTTCCCCCCCTGCTTTTGTGCCCGCCAGCCGGCCCTCCCCGTCAACCGTCTTTATTGTTGACCGTGGCCAAAAAACGCGGAATTCCACCCTCCACTTTTCCAGCGATTGTGGGAGCAGCGCAATGGCCCTTACGCAGTAAAGAAGTGGGCACATGGCCCTTAAAAAGCCGCGGTGCACCTCGGGGGTGTTGAGGGCCCCCCAAAAGGAGGCAGGTTTAAAAAAGTCTGCAAACCCTCCCCTTTCCATTTTTTTAAGAAGCCACCAAAATGGTTTATTTCGGAAAAATGCCCTTTTGTTTTAGCATGGCATTTTTGGGGGATCTTAGTTTTTGGAACATCGTTGAACACTCTGAAAAAAAAGGTCCCCCCCCAGCGACCGGGGGAGGAGACGGACACAGATGCGGGGCACGGGGCCTTTTCTCCGTCAAATCCACAAAGGGCCCACAGTTTTTTCAATTTTATGGCCTTCATTAGGGCAGTTGGGTTTGGGGGCCAGGGGTATGACAAGGGATCGCATCGCCTCCAGGGTGCATCATCTCAGGGGAAGTTAGGGCTTGTTGAAGCTGGCCGGAGGGACGGGGAGGGGGAGGAGGGGGAGGAATTTCCCATACACCGACGTAACCGGGCGTCCCTCCTTGGAAAAAAGGTTGGCGCGAATTTTGAGGCGGAGGGGAAGATGAGGGAAATCAGTTTGCTAGTCCCCTCGAACCCAGACTTTGGGGGAAAACAAGGCTCCATCTCCCCACCCTGAAATGCTTGGAAAGCCCCCTAAATTTTCCTCCAACATGATCCTCGCAATTAAAGGGGCCAAACAAAAAGAACAACAGTTTCTGGGTGGCCCCCTCCCGGATCCCCCTTTCAAAAAAAAAACTCAGCACTTTGGGTTCCCCCCCACCCCAAAAAAGGAGCAAAATGCAGGAAAGGAGACCTTGCTGATTGATTAACCCGGGGACAACCCGTTTTCATCGCTTCACATTCCCCCCAAAAGTCACGGTGGAACAACATCACGACTGAAAAGCCAAGAGTGCCCAAGCAAACCGTTTGCGGGAGCAGCACACAGGCAAGGGGGCAAAGCCTAATGGGACCTTTTGTTGCCCCCCCAAACTAACCCCTTCCCCACCATTCCCCCAAACCCAGCCAAATTTACCCCCACATACAACACAAAAAAGACCAGCTTAAATCCCTGGGGTTGGGGACGACTATCCGCGTTCAAACCCGGGGGGGGGGGGGTTGGGGGGTTTTTGGGGTGGGGGGGTTTCCGGGGCCCCAAAAGACCCTTTTGGGTATTCCCAAAAATTTGGGCAATGGGCCCCCCTCGCTCCCCCACGCTATAAAAGGGTTTTTCCGCCCCGCAGCCACGTCATATCTGAGCGGGCCCTTTAGCACAGCTGGAGGAGTCATTACAGACAAAAAGCATTTTTGGCTTTCCCCAGGGTAATTTGGGGGCGTTTTACTTTTATCAAGATATATCAAAGGGATGGGGCTTCCCGATGATGGGTGGCCCCCAATTGCCGAGGGCCCCCGGGTTAGTTGCCGGGCCTTCCCCATTTTCCCCTTCAAAAAAGAAAAGGGGCCCTTTTAAAACTTTTTTTTAAAAAAGATCATTTCTTACTGCATTTTTATTCTCTTTTTTTTTAAAAGTTTTATTTTTCTGGGGTTTTTTTCTGGAGGAGACTGTAAAAGACAGCAAGGTTTCAAGACAACACTTAAATTTCCCTTTCTCCCCTTTATCTTTAGAATTTTTTTGCATTGTCAATGGTTTTTTAGGGCCCTGTTTCTGTGAGATAACAGCTATAATTATGGGCCTTTTGGAACAAAAATTTGGGTTTTAAGTGGCATTTTTTCCCCCCACAATTTTAATAGTGGCTGAGAAGTCATATTTATAAAATTTTTTTGGGGTCATGTTCTGTGAGATACAGCAATAATCCCCCCCCGGGGCGTTTGGAACAAAAAGGGGGCTTTTTTAAATGGGATTTTTTTCCCCACAATTTTTAATATTTGGGTGAGAAGTCCTATTTTAAAATTTTTGGGGTCATTTGCTGTAGATACAGCAATTTAAACAGGGGGCGTTTGGAACAGAAATGTGGGTTTTAAGTGGCATTTTTTCCCTCACAAATTTTTAATAGTGGGTGAGAATTCCATATTTATAATTTTTTGGGGGCGTGTTTGCTGTGGATACAGGGAATAACATGGTCCCCTTTGGAAAAGAAAAGTGGCTTTTTAAAAGGGCATTTTCTCCCTCAAAAATTTTTAACAGGGGCGAGAATTTATTTTTTTTTAAAATTTTTTTGGGGCCCTGCTGCTTTTAAATGGGGCAATCCCCAGGTCCCCATTATAAAAAAAATTTTTTTTTCCAAAAAGACATTTGTTTTTCACAATTGTCCAAAAAAATGGGCCCCCAAGGGGCCCTGCTTTTTAATTTTTTGGGGGGGGATTTTTGTGTGACAAAAAAGCTAAACAAAGGACTTTTAAAAAAAATGTTTTTTCGACAAAAACAAATTTTTTCTTCACAATTTCCAAAGGGCTCAAGGGTCATGCTTTTTAATTTTTTTGGGGGGATTTTGGCCGTGAAAAATGCAAAAAACAAAAGGGCCTATTAAAAAAAAAAATTTTGTTTTCTAACAGACAAAAATTTTTTTTTCAATTGTTTCCCAAAGGCTCAAGGTCATGCTTTTTTAATTTTTGGGGGGATTTTGCTGTGACATCACTATATACAGGGCCTATTATTAAAAAAATGTTGTTTTCTAAAAGACATTTTTTCATCACAATTGTCAAGATGGCTCAAGGGTTATGGTGCTGTCAGAAACAGGAATACGTAGGACACTGTTAATGGACACATATTGCAAAATGACTTGTTTTTGCAAGATCTTTAACATAGCTATCAATCCCTGTATTGAGACAACCCATTTAATACAATTAAAAAAGAGAAACAAAGACATGGTGGGATTCCATCCTATTTAAAAATGTGTTTTCTAGAATTAAACTACTAAAAAACTTGCATGTACAAAATAGCTGGTAAAAAAATTCCTCTGAATTGTACAAGGGAGGTACAGGAAACTTGACCAGATGTAGGTTATTCAGAGGACATGGAGTATGGAGCACGGACAGAGAACAAAGTACAGAGACAATTTCCTCCAGCACGTTGAGTAAAATGAGAAAAAGAATGCCAAGAAAAAGGGCACCTGGGTGGAACAGGAGCGTTAACCACCAGTATTTCCAAGTGAAGCTCAATTGGTCCGCACTCATACGGAGGGGCAAGCGCTACCCAGGACAGGGACAGTATATGTCCAGTGAAACTAAAATGGTGGTTGAAAGACTCCTTTTTTTGGCACTTTTTAATCTGGGTTCATGCAGGTTTGGGGCTCATGCTGCGGCCAAGGACAGCTATAGCCAATGTCCAGTGAAACTAAAATGGTGGTTGAAAGACTCCTTTTTCCGGCACTTTTTTTAATCTGGGGTCATGCAGGTTTGGGGCTCATGCTGTGGCCCAGGACAGGTATAGTCAATGTCCAGTGAAACTAAAATGGTGGTTGAAAGACTCCTTTTTCTGGCACTTTTTAATCTGGGGTCATGCAGGTTTGGGGCTCATGCTCTGGCCCAGGACAGGGATAGTCTATGTCCAGTGAAACTAAAATGGTGGTTCAAAGACTCCTTTTTCCGGCACTTTTTAATCTGGGGGTCATGCAGGTTTGGGGCTCATGCTGTGGCCCAGGACCGGTATAGTCAATGTCCAGTTATACTAAAATAGTGGTTCAAAGACTCCTTTTTCTGGCACTTTTTTAATCTGAGGATTATGCAGGTTTGGGGCTCATGCTGTGGCCCAGGACAGGTATAGTCAATGTCCAGTGAAACTAAAATGGTGGTTCAAAGACTCCTTTTTCCGGCACTTTTTAATCTGGGGTCATGCAGGTTTGGGGCTCATGATGTGGCCCAGGAAAGGGATAGTCTATGTCCAGTTCAACTAAAATGGTGGTTGAAAGACTCCTTTTTCCGTCACTTTTTAAATCTGGGGGTCATGCAGGTTTGGGGCTCATGCTGCGTTCCAGGACAGGGATATTCAATGTCCAGTTCAAGTAAAATGATGGTTCAAATCGTACTGCCTTCTGGCACTTTTTAATTTGTGGGTCATGCAGGTCATGCAGGTCATGCTGTGGTGCAAGACAGGGATAGTGAATGGTCTGTGATTTTTTTTCTGTGGCTTTTATAACCTAAGTGTGTTGCCTAAGATGTAGCACGTATCCATTTGACTGTTGTGGATGTTAATTCCAGCTTCTCCAGCCCTGTTTGGGTGTAAGAATGAAGGTGTTGTTGCTCTCCCATAGACTTTAATGGTCATCGGCGATCATCTATCATCGACCATCGAATATCTTGTCGATGATGGTCGGCTATCGACCATCGACCGATGTCGATAGCCAACATAATCGCTCAACACTAACCAGCATATATTTATAAAAACGTATTATCAGGATATTAACTAACAAATGTAAGTTGTGACATTGTAAAATAAAGTAGTTTTTTGTAAATGATTAGTAGTGGAACATTATTTCATGTCTCTTGTTTTAGCCTGCCAGAGACCTGGTATTTAAACGTAGTATCCACCAGGCCTCACGTGAAAGGACTTTTTTTCTCATGTCGTCCCCTCTAGGAGGTTTACATACGGTCTGAATAGACTTGTTGTTTACCAGGATGTTTTCTGCCTAACAGGCATTTTATCTTTTTTGTAAGAAATAAAGCTGCAAGTTTTTATTCAATTTATATACAAAGAAATTGCTGGATTTCTTTATATTTTTGCACTGGAGTTTTGTAGCCTTGTGCCTTGCTGTTAAAACCCCTCCATCACCAATGTCCCTCTAACAGCCTCAGCTAGGACGAGCAGAGCTGAAATGTCAGTCATTGCTGTAGAACCACCCAGGGCTTGAACAGAAAGTAGGAGCCTGAATCTGGCTGTGAAGAACAGACTCTGAAACAGCTAGATGAGAAAACTCCTTTAGGGTCTGTAGGTTTAGAAATTCTATTTATCATTTTATTGAAAGTTGACGAGTGAATTGTACAAAAGAGTAAACTATTATATTCTGAATAGTCCCCAGTTATGAGCGGTGTACCCCATGGTTCAGTGCTGGATCTGCTTTTGGTTAATTCATTAATTAATGATAAATAGGATGGGATTTCATGTTTCTATTATTGAAGATAATGTAGTATAGTGAGATCTATGGAAGATATTCATAAATTTCAAGCAGACTTGTTTTGGGCATCCACTTGAGAACTGAAATTCAAGATAGATAAATGTAAAGTTATACTGTACACCTGGGTAGTTATAATTTGCATGGATCATATGTCCTAGGGGGAGAAAAACTGGGAAAGTTATTTGTAGAAAGGATCTGTGTGTACCTGATCATGCAGTATGTAACAACATACAATGTCAATTAGCTGCCTCTAAGGTTGGCAGGATATTGTCATACATGAAAAGCACTCGACTCTGGAACATGCAGTTCAGTTCTCGGCACCAGTTCATAGAAACAATGCCTTGAGCTGGAGTTGGTGTAAAGACAGGCAAATAAACTGAAAAGGGGCATTGAGCATCATAGGCCTGGTTTGCATTTGCATTAGAGGTTCCTATCTGAACCTATGTTGCAGGTTCTGTCACAAATTATGGAAAATATAGCACATTGACAATGGTCAATGGCGTCTATTGAGCACTGCTGGTATCCTTCATGAGAGTAGTTTTTGTTATTTTATTATTATGGCCAGTTCTAAGCTTCTCCTCTTTTTATTTCTTCTGTTTTTCTACTGACAGTAGATTTAAACAACATCTTTTTTTCTGATTGAACTTACAGAGAATGTTAGCTGTGTGCATTTACTGCATATTCCTTGATATATCCCTTGCGGGCAGTCACAAGACAATAGTCTCTTACAACAGTCTGTAGACTTATGTCTATAATAGCAGCCTGTAGTTTGCTAACAAGAACCTGGTATTCCTTAAGGGGAAATATGTAAGTGTGAGCAGACCTTATATTATAACTGTTGTCTGCGTCATTCATCTGGATTACATTGGCAACATGAGAGTGGGTCTAAAGGACCAATCTTCTGTATGGCGCCAACAACTGTATGATGCTGGCATTGCTTGTACTATGATGCTGTGTTAATTACCTCTGTGCTATAGCATCATTGTGTGTATTATCCTTTCAGTTTTTACAGATAAAAATACCAATGTTCAGTCAGTAATTTTCCCCATTCTCTGCATAGATACTGTCCATCACCTCATTAGTACACTGTACATTGAAAATCAGCGCTGACAAATTTGCCTCTTCAAAAGCGCCCCTCTATGTACCAGTGCATCTCCAAAAATTAGAATATCACTGAAAAGATAATTGATATCAATAATTTAAGTCAGATAGAGAAACCCATATATTGTATAGACTCATTAATAATAATAATAATCTTTATTTATATAGCGGCAACAAATTCCGCAGCACTTTACAATGTAGAGGGTATAATTACAGACAAAAGACAGACATTACACAGTGAAAGCTGCTTACAGGTGAGACACAAGGTGTGAGGGCCCTAGAGCTTACAATCTATGAGGGTGCCTGGGGGAGACAACGAGGGAGAAGTGCTGAATTTACAATGGCCCAGCCCTGTTTATAAATATGGGGAGGTTTACATAAAAATTTGGTGAACCTGCCACCCTGACAGTACATCTATATACAGATAAGTGCCTGTGAGTGCCCTAGTGTAGGGAGTGACAGAAGTGTGTGTGACTGAAGGTGGGGGTTAGCAATTAAGGATCATGTTAGGCCTGCCTAAGAAGATGTGTTTTCAGGACAATCTTAAAACTGCGAAGGCATTACAGTATGAATTACAAGGTTTAATATAATACATTTGTGATCCCTATAACAAATAAAAAGAGTCCTGGAGAAGCCCTTTCATTTTCAATGATATTCTAATTTTTTGAGATGCACTAGATTCTCTGTAGTGAAATACATCTAAATAATACAGTCACCAAATAATACACCTATACATGCAGCAACTGTACCACACGTATGACTGTTATACAGCTACTAAAAAAAATCCCACAATACAAAGACCATGGCTGCTTGAAGAAGGCTCTGTTGAGCTGAAACGTTGCTCCCTGTCTGTTGGAGCATGTAACTTTTTTTTAGGTACAATAAATCATTGGAGATTAATTTTCTGGATTTGCGGAAGCCTGCAGTGTGCCATTCCATGGACTTTTGAGTTACAGGTTTGGATTGACCTGTCATTGGGATCTGTTGGATTTCTCAAGCCTGATGGACTTTAAAAACTGTCTAGATCTAAGACTTTCTTTGTTGCCTATAGCAACCAACCAGAGCCACCCTTTCATTTTTTCAGAGCACTATATGAAATTGCAATGGGCAACAAAGAAAGTCTTAGACCTAGACAATTTTCATACATAAGGCCCTATATTTTTTTTTATAAGACTACAATGCTGTTCTTATTTGCTTAGCTTTGAAGCAATACTAAGACCCTCAATCCTAATGAAACCTATAGACCAAATAATACTGCCACACCATGACCACATGAGACCACCACATATTGACTACCAGTTGTACACAGGCTCTGAAGACATATAAGTGTCAATAAGTTGTATTTTTTAATATGCCAGTCTAAAATCATTGGAGATCTATAATCACAGTCTTTACCAATGTGGTCTCCTCAAATATATCTTCAACATATCAATAGATAATTATGAATTCCTTCTTATATCTCTAGAACAAACTCAAATACAAAGGACAATAACACAATAACACTATTAATCTTGTACTCAGATGCGGAAGTTTGCGTATGTATGTGACGGAGAAGTTGTAAAAAGGACTAGACCTCAGCCCCTTGGATACAAATAAGCCTGTTCCTGCATAGGCCCGGAAAGCAGTGGACCTCTGCAGGGAAAGGTAAATCCTAACAATCAGAGGTCTCAGCAGTTGGATCTCAATGAAAAGCAAGTGACAACATAGCAAGGTTGTTAGCACTTGCTGAGGTAGGAGAAAGATTTATTGAAGAATTAACAACAGTAACTTAAAAATTAATGTAATTCTTACACTAATTTACAGTCTAGACAGGATCATATTTATATAAAGTAATTTATTACCTGTAAGTACATCTTGCACATAGCTCACAAATGCATCCATCCAATGGGGGTTGTCACAGACGTCACTAAAGCAGCCATAGCTGCTGGGCCCATGCGAGAGTAAATATTAGGGAATAACCAATGGCTGTTTTTTTTGCTATTGAGCACTACAATATTGTTTCTTTGAAAGCTATAAACTGTTATTTGTAGTTATTGCTACTGTTCCAGGCCCCTATCATTGGTGAAGCCGATCTCGTGAAGCCTACTTATTGAACTGGGGATTGGTCTTCTAAAGTTAGAAATTTTTGGCCGACATGTATGATCGGGGGCTGTGCCATTTTTTGCATGCTTTGAGCCAAACAAACTGTCTTAGCCCTGCTCTATAGATGTATGAACAAACCTACACCAAAACTTGGCACAATCTGCGTCAGGCACAACCATTTTGAATGCGCCAAAGATGTGGGGGCGTGTCGCATAATGTGCCAAAAATTCACCAAAAATGTGCCAGAGTTTGGTGCAAAACTGTCATGCAGATCCATACCAGTTTCAAAGTGGCATGGCTGAGACTTCTTTTGGCATAGAACGGGACACATTTATAAAGTGCTGTGAGACAATTTCATACCTACTGTCAGATTGTACACTATTAAAATCAGAGATAGAACTGGAGAGTCGCCGCCAGGTTCGTGCATGGCCCCCTTTTTGTTTTAATCCTTTTTTTTTCACTTGGACACCTATAATAAAAAAAAAATTGAAGTAGATTGCTCCAAACAATCACTAGAGGGAGCTGGCCTCTGAGAAATCCCATCATGTAGAGGGGATTGTGCACAAACCAGTCTGCTAAGAAGAAGAGCTTAAAATGCAACTTAAGTCTGCGCGACCCCAAGACGCAACACAATGCTGAACTGTATAGAATCCTTAATTCATGAATAGAATGCCCGCACCATGTCCCTTCTGCTGCTTGTATAGCTGAAACTCTTCTGAGCAATCAAGGGACACGAGATGTTCTATTAGGGTATGTTCACACAGCATTTTGACTTCGTGTTGAGATATGTTTTTAGATGCGTGTTTGGATCTGAGTTTCGGACCCTAAACGGACCCAAACACACATCTAACAATGTGCAGGGTGTTTTTCATTGCGTTTAATGTGAAACACGTATCAGCGTTCAGACGAGTGATCCCTGATATGTGTTTACTTGCGTCTTTCTGATGCATTTTTTGGATCCATTCAAAGAATTCACATGTCAATTCTTGATCTGTTTGACGCAGCAGGAGCCCTATTTGAAACTACAGGGTGCGCTTCTGCTGCAACCAAAACGCATCCAAACATGCACCTGTGTGTTAATGGGTGTTGGGTGCGATTAACACAGTGCTTTTTAATGCGTTTTTCGGATCCAAAACGGATCTAAAAACAGATCCAACACGCTGTGTGAACATACCCTTACAGAAAGTCTTCCAACTTGCACCAATTCTTCTGTCCACATTTTGAAACCCATTTTACCTGGTCATTATTTGCATTAGGAAAACAATGGTATAGCTGAAAAGGGATGTCATTTGTAGGAAATCAATAATGATCTTGTTGTGATCTATGGCTATTTGTCCAGTTCAGTGATATAACTAAAAGTGGGGGCTTCTGAAATGAAGAATGCAGCAGGGCAAATTTAATCTTAGGATATGTTCACACGGCGTAATTTCGGCACGCATTTCGCAGCGCATTTGCGCTTTAACACGGGCGAGATGCGCGCTGAAATTACGGTAATCCACAGTTCTCATAGAAAACTATGGATTACGCCTCCTCTCCTTGCTCGTACAATATGATTGTATTGTAATCGCAGGGAGATAATTGACGCGGTCGCGCCGCAAGTAATGCATGTCTATGGGGCCAGCGGGTTGCCACCACCCCATGCCGCGGGAGTACGTGCTGATCAGCGCGAGCTCCGGAAAGTCACAATGCACTGTGGTGCGTACTGTACGCGCCACAATACATTGTGTGAATATAGCCTAAAAGCTATGTTGACATGTTGACTTTTTCCAAAGAGATAAATCTGACGTGGAATCTGAGGCAAATATCCAAGGCGATAAACTTGGGATTTCTGCTGTGGATTTTAACTTTGCAGAGACAACTTTCTTCTCTAATAGGGAGGTGGTTTAGCCCCATGTTAATGGCTGCTTGATGTGGACTCCAGGCAGGATTCTCTTCAAAGAATGGACGTGTCCTTTTGTTTTCTGTCCGTATTGTAGATTTGAAATCAGTGGTGTAAAAGTGGGAACTAAAGCGCAGACTGAATGAGACATGCTTTCCGATGCAGAATCTTCATCAACTTCCACATTAAAATCCGTTGTGTGAACTTTATGAAGAAATAACCTAGCTACTGTATAAATCAGGTCCTGATGCTCAGATTTTAACCCTTGTGTTCTACCTAGAAGCAAAGGTCCTGTCTCCACAGCCAGTGTTGGGACAAGGTATTCTGCTGCCCTAGGTAAATAAGGCACATAGTGAAGCCCTCCAATGGAAAAATCAGCCCACTTCATACCTCCTTGCCTTTTCTGCCTGGGATGAAGTGGCACCTTAGGCGGTTGCCTACCTTCGCCTACCCATCGTCCCGGCCCTGTCCACAGCACTGGTTTTTCGTTGGATTTTTACGCGGATTCAGTATTTAGAATCCACAAAAACCCGACTGTAACCAGTGCCCATAGACCTTAATAGAAAATCCCAGCTATAGTCTACACAGCACAGATTTTGTATTATCGGATTTCTAAACTGCCGGTTTATAGAACATGTTGTATAATCTGACGTTTTACAACGGATGCTAGTACAGTTCTATGTACTGGGCCGTCCGAAATCTGAAAATCGACCATGGTTTGTGGCGCAAACCCACGGCAAAAACCGCAACACGACGATTGTAAAATACCATCGGATTTTCTGTAAAACGCTGTGTAGACATAGGCTATGTCCACACTGCACCTGAAAACGATCGTATCTTTGGCGCTTTTCGTTTTTTAAAAGCGCCGAAGATACGATTGTTCCTGCGGCCCCATAGGCGGCAATAGGAAAGACGAGCTGCAGTCTACACAGCTCGCCTTTTCTCTGCTTGTCTTTAGGTGCCGGCGTATTATACAACATGTTGTATAACATGCGGCGCTTCTCGTTTTCTTGTCGTCTCCCCATACAATACAATTGCATGGGGGACGTCAGAAAAACGAGAACTCGTAGAAAGAAATGTAGGTTGCACTCCAACGATTGAAAAATGTGTAAATTTTTATTTTCTGCAAAACTTTAATCATTCCCAAATGGCAAATATAAAAAAGCCGACTTCATATATGGTGATCCATATCAACACGCATTTTATCAAAAATTCTAATAACAAGACGTTTCGATCTAGATGAGATCTTTCTCAATAGAATCTCCATTCTTTAAATATCACTCATTTTCCTATGGTATATCCTTAACGGACCATCGCATGTGTCCGTAGTTATAAAGTCAGCATAGGAAAATGAGAACTGACCGTGGTTTTTGCACAAAGCTCGACAAAAGCTGCGGTCCTGCACCGGAGGAAAAAACGGCCGCTTTCAGGATGTTTTTGTCCAATGCAGTGTAGACATGGCTGCGGAATATGTTGGCGCTATATTAATAAAGATTATTATTATTATAGCCATGCAGTAGCCTATGAAAGAAAATGCAATAGAATGTTCCAGGATGTTTTTATTTTTCCTTTTGAAGCTAAATTCTAAATATTTAAAGGGGTTGTCTCACTACATGGATTCACCTGACCTCAGTCATGTTTTCATTTTGAATTGAGGGGCGTATTTACTGGCTTCTATTAGGCTGCAGTAGAAGCCAGGTCTGTAGCTATAGTGACCAGTGCTGGCAGCCTATCAGGAGAGATCAAAAAGTTCTGTAGCTATAGTGACCTGAGGAGCTGAAGCAGCCCATACAAGAGGGGATATCTAGGAATAGGTAGGACACTGGTAATGGACATATATTGCAAAGTGACTTGTTTTTGCAAGATCTTTAACATAAAAAGTAATCCTTGTAGCAAAACAACACCTTTAATACTTTGTCAATGTTTATTATGTAAACAAATGTTGTTGTTGTTGTTGTTATTCTGATACATAGAGCAACAGAACAGAAGCCATGAACTTTTGCAGAGACTGTAGTAACATAGGACCTACTGATAACGCTATGCAGCTGATGAGTCACAGGCTACAGCAGTCTAGTCCTGTGCCCCCTTTGCTGCCCACTCCATGTCCAACTGCTGTGCCCCTCGTGTGGCATGTGCCGTCCTGGCTGGAGCGGGCTGGAGTGACAGGTGCACCTGCCTGTGGGTCCCAGTTCTGGGGAGGCTGCGCCAATCGGCGGCTGCAGCAGCAGCAGGAGGAGGCGTCCTTGTCCGAGGCGGGGAGGTCCTATGTGCAGCTCTCTGCTGTCCGTGCAGCTTCCCATACGATTGTATGGAGCCAGGCAGCTTACACTGTGCACCACACAGGCACATGCTTCCAAGGCTCTGACAACTGCAAGACTTGACAGAAAGTGCACAGAATCTACAGGAGGATGATTCTAGAGTATAGAGGATATCCAGCTGCTTGGAGAGAACTTTCCTGTCACAGGAGCTCCTGTCTGACACTTAGACTCTGAGATTTGGGAGGGAAGGATATGCCCCTGGGACATGTAATTTTGGAAAGGATTTAACATGACCGACATCATGAGGATGTGTGGAGCTGGGCAGCATCTCTACCTTGGATGGCTGGTCGTGCTGTGGGCACTTGGAGCACTTCAGGGGGCATGCAGCCAGGCAGGTAAGTGGCTCCAATCGTCAGATGCAGCATGTGTTGGACAGTCACTTGTATACCTCAGGGATCTTGTTTCAAAATCTTGACCCTCTCATTACCTCTCTAAGGACTGTGCACAGTCTGGACTGCAATATTGCTGTCACACATGCCTACATGACTTCACTTTAATTACTGCTTATAGTTTTTGCTCACCCTTGGGCTACTGAAAAAGGTAGCAGAGAATAGCTAATGTGTGGATAGTCAGTAGATGAAGGAGTTAATGTATTCTAGGGGCTTTGGTTGTGACTTGAGTATGTACGCTTTCTTAAAATCCATGTCACATACATTATACATCCAAAACCTAACACACTGTGCTATGCACTTCTATAGGATATCATAAACCCATACTGCTGTTGTCTGGGATCTACAGCATTATGTATACTTACTGGTCATCCCTACCTGGCCCATCATTGCCCATACACACAAAGAGCTCCTTGTTTACTACTAATGTGTCAGGTAGTGGTTACATGCCAGGGTGACTTGCTTATCAAGTCTGGTGACATGACTTCTAGATACACTTGTATCCATGGTGAGCTATAACGTGTCTTCAGATATTTCTTTTATAGGATACGACTTTAACCCTTTACAAAGTGTCTCCTCTAGGTATTAATCAGTCCATTTTGTTGCCTTCATATATTCCCCATAACTGTTACCTGTCAGCTACTATGTTTTCTTATATGAAGTGCCAATCAAAGGGACAGCAAGAAGAATACATCTTTATATAGTTCATATTTTCAAAGGAAGGGCGATAACAGGTGGCTATCTATTCTGTAGGGTACAGGTGCGCGGCTTATCCCATTGGAGGGCAATGACAGGCCATGCTGTGTATGGAGTACTCTTTAGTTCTCTTCCTTGTCTGTTGTGTATATTCTCACTTCTGGTCATGCCTGTTAGACTGGCTCACAAGTCTTCTGATTTGTGTCTATGTATGTGAATGTGCGGGCAGCAGGTAGCGCAGAGTGTGGGGACAAATGCCTTCTTCCTGATGGGCAGTTTGTCTTTTTTTTTTTTTTAGAAAGTTCAGTACTTATCAGATGTGGAGTACAGTTCTGGTGTAGTATTGTGTCACGTTTTAGTTCCAGCATAACTGCAGGTCAAGTTTCTCCCAGCCTTGATCCATGTATAAATACTTATTGGAAATTTGTATAAAGAACTCACACTTACAATTCCATCTGGGTTATTTATATACTATAGTTATTGGTAGGCTTCTTTTCTTACCATTTATTATATTGTAACCTGCTGATTTGCATCTTCACCCATATTTGTCCATTAAAGTATTGTAAATTTTACGCCCCACCTAAAATCATGAAATGAATTCCCATGTGTGTAAAGAACACACATTTAACAGAACTCCATCTCGGGTTTTTACACACATAAAATATTTATATATAAAATTTATATAATAATAATATATATATAATTTATAAAATATATAATATATAATATATATAATAATTAACATTCATTATAATTTAAACTGCCGATTTGGGTCTTCACCCATATTCGTCAAGCAAAGTGCTATAAATTTTAGGAGCTACCTAAAAGAATACAATTATTTCACATTTGTGTAAAGAACACACACACTCGTATACAATTCCATTTGGGTTTTTTACACACTGTAGATATTAGAAGCCTCAATTTGCTTCCTTTTTATTATATTGTAACCTGCTGAATTGTGTCTTCGCCCGTCTGTCAAGAAAAGTGCTGTAAATTTGAACACCCACCTAAAAGCATGAAATGAATTTACATGTGCATTATTTTAATTGTAAAATCTATAAGCCTGATAATGCGTGCAGTAAATTAGATGTACTATAAGTTGTATGTCTGCAGTATCCCCTAGTATATCATTGTGTATAGGCATTGCTATGTGACTGGACATGCATTTTATATACCATGTCAAGGAGTTCAGAAAGGGACAGGTGTATTTATAATAGAGCTCCTTCCCTCAGACACCAGCCAAGTTACACTTCATGCCAGAAACCCATATCCAACTGCCATTGGCCTTCTTCCCTTCTGCCTCCTCTGTTTATTTGCACAGGGGCTGGCGTGATAACTCTTACTAGTTTATTTTCTTTTAATGGGATGTGTAATGTGTACACACAGTATTACACAATAGCGTACCATCCGAGACCCTATAGACAGGGCTTATGCGTGCGCAAGACTACAGAAGGGTCACACATGCAATCTAACTTACTAAGTAATCTTAACTGCCATTCTATCGTACTAGTCTCTATCGCGCTATTCATTCGAGGTAAGTCTTCTGCGGTTATTATACGCATTTATCTTAGAGGTAATAATGCACATATTTTCTTAACTACGTTATACTTAGCCTGGCACAACGCACACTCTAGGCTGCATAGATGATTCTGTAGAGGTCAGGGCCAGTTTGATGGTGCCCAACGCATCGGATCAGTCTTTTTAAGGCATGTCAGTAACATGGAGAAATAGGAATGAGATTTGAAATGGAGACTCATTGAAAGAATGATTTTGTCAACGACTAACCATTGTATATGATAGGAGCGCATCTACTCTGAAAAGAATGCCCTGTTTAGACCCGTTTTCAGATTTCCCAGGAAGCATTCCAGAAACAGTGTTACAATGGGTTCGGAGCGTTTCGTTAGCAAGCACAGCTCTTCGCGTGGAGAAACTCTCAATGACCTCTCTAAGGAGGGTCTATTCATATGTGTATGTGGCTCAGAGGGAGGGGGGGATGGGGTGCTGGTGGTCTCTTGTTTCTTGACACATGACCTCATAGCTTCTTTATTTGTCATCTCAAGAGCCCATTCTTTGTAGGCCTATTTTTGTCTTGTTGAGGCCATAGTGTGGAAATAAATTTGCCAAATGGCCTTTGCATACCTCATATACCCTATATTCCCATTTAGTGAAATTATCACTTCTATTTAACAAGGCAGATTGACGGTATAATGTAGAGCATCATTATTTTGGTTGATTCATTGTTCATAGTTGCTTAAGAAAATTCAATTACCGTATTCTGATTCCTGGAAGACAAATAGCGTAACTTTTGCACTTTTCAAAGCTAACAAATTCTTCAAGCAGAAATATACAAATATTATACGGTATGTGCACTTACCCACTAATCACTCTCTGTTTTACAAATATTGTGATGATTAGTCTATGGCTCAGCATGCGTCAGATCTTATACTCCAAGATGCCTTACAGGTTTCATTACAATTCCCCATCTGGAACGCTATTGATGACCAAGCGGGTACAGCAGTGAAGGGATTAAACATGGAATTAAGGCAGAAAGCAAAATATATGCTTGTTGACTCTGACAGTTGAATCGTGACATCCTTGTGTGGCTGATAGGAATATCTATGAGGGCCATCCCGAGGAGATGGGTTTGTTTGCTTGGTCGTACATGGAATTTGAGTTTTGGCTTTTGCTTTTTAGAAGCTTTTCATGTGGCTGAAACAAAGTTTCATACATTTAGCAGCACTTGAACCCATCCAAAAGGCATTTAAGAAGGTGGGTAAAACTTTATGGGTCCTCTATCACACACTCACATATATATATATAAATATATATATATTAACTCACACACAACACATAACACCACGACTACACAACACACAGCAACAGAAAGACACACATGACACAGCACGAACGAACTCACCCTTAGTCCCTAACTAACGCACAACAAACCCCAAACCCAAAAAACACAACCCCAGCACGCACACAAACACCCCCCGCTCATATCCATACATACACTACACTACTGTACACAACGTACACACACTCAAACACTCCACCCCTATATGATTAAAAAAAACACACACAACACACACATACGACACACATGACCGGCCGATACAACCCACATGATGACTCCATAACGCCTCAACACACTGACACACACTCAACAAACACGAGGGATTTTATCAAAGTGTCAAAACATACACAGCACCCTACCCAAACACAAACAACACAGCTATCACACTTTCGCTCCCAAAATCATCATCCCCCAGAACTGCACGGCACGTTGCACCAATACACACACAAACACGAACACACACAGACACACACACCGACAACAATCACTACACACACAGCGGACACACACGACAACTGCCACTCGTGCTACACCTTACTTAAAAAAGACAGCCACACAGACCCCACAAACAAACCTTTGTTGGGCAAGCCTATATTCATAAGGAGGTAGACATGATGGTGACATACATTATGTAATATATAAAGGTACTAAAGGAAAAAACAAAGCACAAAAAAAAAAATCTATTTTAATCTACTTGGTAAAAAATTGTACGGATGGTCGGACACATGAATATTTTGAAAACAGTTCAATGTAGTGGTTGCAATATATACTAGTTTAAGGAATCCCTGAAACACTCCGGTACTCATGTACATAATACACAATAAAAAAACCCCAATTAGGTCACTGACTTATCCTTATTGCTCTGAAAAATTAAGGGCAGCTAATGGTGCTAGGAGTATTGAAATTAAGCTTATTTTACCATAGGATATTGTTCTTTTTAGCATTTCTTTATGACAGAATATATATAAACTTTACAGAACACTTATTTCATATTTACCTGATCCTGCTGTGACAATATATATTTAGCAGCAATCATATACACAGCTTTGTATTTCTTTCTCACAAGCAGTAAAGAAAACAGGAAAATTTCCTGCTAAAAATACACTGAGATTTGACGTTGGCTCATTATTAGCCTGTGACAGATAACACCGGCAAATAATACACTTTTGTTATTGTACAAGACAGGCTTTTGTGGCTGGCATTGTGCAGCAATACTGAATGCACAATCCTTCATAATACTTCATGAGAGCCGCATCACAATATGTCTCGGGGGGGGGGGGGGGGGGGGTTATTTTATTTCTGGAAACAAATTAAGATTACATACATGTAAGTAGAATATAAGGTGGGGGGGGGGGGGGCACAGAAATTATTTAGAAGAGGAGAACTCACCTGAGAGTTTCAAATGTGACTAATAAAAATCTGAGAATTTTCTTTTTACACAACACAACACAGTGAAGATCGCTGCAGACCGAAAAATAATCTAGAATAATGAGTTCCATGAGAATTGTTACTATTATTCTCATTTTATTGGTGTTGATCTTAAAATATTAGGGTTTCAAGGCCCCCGCCAAATTGGTATTTAAAGGAAAAAAATATAGATTTTTTAATTATTTTGACAGTTTTTTTCCTAAGAATAAAAAATAATGGGAAAGCATTGCAACAAGTTATTGGCTCCACTCCATGCTTCAATTGGTATTAACCCATAAATTGCTTTTAAAAGATGAATCAATTCATTGAAATTGATATAATTGACTTTGATTAGGGTATTACCGCTCAGGAATCTCACAAATGCTGCCCCCCTGCGGGCCTTCGCAGTTAGCAGACTGCTATAAAGAGTTTGTTTTGGTCCAAATGAGAAATTAAGTGCAGATAAGCAAACCATGCTGCCAGAGGGCGACAAGATGTTGAGTGAATTGCTTTTAGATGAAACAAATTAAGGAACGAGAGAAGACAATCTGCTTCTTGCATTAATAGACACGTTCAGTGTTCAGAGGGGAAGTGACACATTTTTGAGATGCTAATTCTATTTAAAAAAAGCTGGATAGCGAGCTCCCCTACCTGTGAGGGGACACACCAGAAATAAGCTAGGTCCCTGACGTTGACAGCCAATATGAATTGTTGTTTAGTTTGTATTTATGTATTTTTGGTGGGTGAGGTACATCCGTAAATGCTATTAGTTCAATATCTTTTGTATTAAATATTAATTGGTAGAGAGAACATCGTCTATAATTTTTTCCTGTGATATTTTTGGATAATTTTTTTTGTTAATGAATTTAAAATGTGAACATGAAATCTGTAGCAGAATTGCTGTTCTCTAATAATTCTCCAAGAGGGTTTTACCTTGAAAAAAAATTGTATATTGATTCCAATTGTCGCCCGTTTCTTGGCATGAAAAGCCACATTTGTATTCCCTAGATCTTACAATCTATTTGGTGTAATGGAGACCATGTCAAGCAGAGCGAGGTACTATATCCTAATAGTCAATTAACTTAAAGACAAGTGAACATTAGTGATCATTCATCGCTTCAGGGTACATTGTCAAGTAGGGATGTAATCATTCATTGTTAACCTTGAAAATTAAATGGGATTTATGCCTGGCAAGCCTTCAGTGGGAAAACCACAAAAAATGGCTTAGACATGAGAAGACGTAGTATGGTATTTAAGGGTATAATATTGTATCAGTTATATGGATTAAATGGTAGAAGTATTTATAAAAAAGCGGAACTCTAGCGCAGTAAAAAGGAGGCAACAAGATAAACGGTATTACCTGAGCCATTTGATATCTCATTTACAGAGGCTTCAAAAAGAGGAGAAGTCACAAGTCCAATAATCAACCGGAGATTGTATTTCTATATCGACTTTCATTTAATAAGTTTTAGGAAATGGGTATTTCACTTACAGCTATAGTGCATTAACGACATTAAAAGCTGATTTCAAACACATAAAGTGACGCTGTCATTAACTTTTAATTATAAAAGAATTACGAAAGATGATAAATGGGCCGCCAAAGACTTTAAATAATTACCATGTGTGCAATAAGGTAAGGAAATGAGAACGGGTGAAAAGCATAGCATAAGGGCTGTTTCTCATCCACAATATATTATTAGGGGCATATTTAATCAATAAAATTAAGAATGTAATAATTTTGAAAAAATTATACACACATCTATCATTCAAGAACTGATAATACTATGTTTGCTGCCTTACTTAGTCCTTTGATATAATCTATTTGTTAAATACTAAGTTATCATGATGACATGACAAAGACCTCACTGAAATAGAAATGAGCAGACGATAAAATGAGTGGCTATATGTATTGTTGACTTCCACATGAAAGATGGCCAGAACACCACACTCAACATTAGGATTTACTATCAAATTATAACTTCGAACTGAACCACACGAATGGCATTAACAAAACCATGTTATAAAGAAGTACCCACAAATATTGTTATGAGATTCAACAAAGGAGGCAAACAGAACATCACACATGAGCATACAAGCCATCAAAAATATCCATATTGTAACTTAAATATTCAGCATAAGTATCCAAAATTAAAGAAAGTACTGATATTATAGCCCCATATGTCAGAAGAAGCCCACATAGCCGTTGCAACAAATACAAAATCGCACCAACTTATCATTACCTTTGACCTAAAAATACAGTGCACTAGAGGCACTAGAGTGGGCATGTATTCTTAACCACTGGACGCATAGGGCATCTTGTCTATGAGCTGCTACACCCATGTCTCAGCCACATTAAGATGAAAAACTGTTTGGCTAGGGAATTCACTAATTTGTTGCCCATTGTATGTGACCGATAATTTCCCCCCGCTTAGTCTAAAACGTCCCACTCCGCTCAGAGTAAAAGCTCACCCATATGTCGCCCACTCCATTTTCCCAACACTTAGCATGCAGGTATCAGTCCCAATGCACGAAACTATTATAAACCCCAATTAAACCACATCCACTTCACCACCCCATGACCCAATGAAAAACAACCTACAAAACCTACCCTGCATTCCCACTGTCCCTCCATTCCATCCTTAAATACCATATAACAATATAGCCAACACCCCAAACACATTCTTTAATATCCTAGGACCTCTCGAATTAAATTTGTACCCCAACCCATATACCACCCCTCGCAAACAAACCTCCGAACCCAATCCATCCCAGACCAAGCTTACCTATCCTTAGTACCATATATCCTATCCTTCCAATCCAGCGGGAGTGGGAGGTATAGCCAAGACTCAGAACCTATCCAACCGAGTCCTCAGGTTGCCTACCGAATCCATCCTTCTCTCCTGTCCTACCACTACCCTAACCGCGTCCGGCCATCGAACCGATGCCAGGGGATCCCTTCCCTGGTTCCTTTCCTACCTTACCATCCTCGCCTTGCCTTCCGTATCCTTCCAGATCCAGTCCTTCCTGTCTTTCCGTTTCGCTTTCAGTCCTTCCTCAGGGTGCCCTGTCTAAATTCCACCCCGGTACTGCGCTTTGCTTTGGTTCCTTTCATTCCACTTCGGGTTATTGGTGGGGTAACCTGAGGACGCAAGGAACCCTTGTTCCTTCCCTATCGACGTCCCGACCACTTGTGGGGCCATCCTACCTTCTGGTACTCAGTTCGTTGTACAAAATTTGTCGGTTTTGGGTACGTCAAGACGAATTTAATTGTATTCAGTACCGTAAAAATTTCATCATATCAGACCTTATACCTAGCGTCGGTAAGGACCACAGCATCCCATAATCCTACAACGTGTTGTCAACATTATCTTAGGTAAACTGATCGCCTATATTTGTTCAGAACATACACGTTATTTGTGACTTAGAATTACACGTAATGGACGTTGGTCACGTACTGACAAAATTCTCTAATTAGCACACACCACCCCAAACACGAACACTCCCCTGTCAGCGAAAAAACCTTTCCACATATCCAAACCACAATACACTTCCTTTATATCGGCACCCCCAGAAAAAGACCCCACACACTAGTTACAAAATCATAATGAAGAACAACTCAGTCAAGTCCCTAGCTAATAGCCAGAAATGCTCAACACATTAATGAATAAACCGAACCTCTACATTTGAGTCATATTGGGGTCCAAATTTTTTATTGTATTTTATAATTGATTGGTCCTCTTTGACTTAACGTTCATTGGGGTACAACCAAATCAATGGCCAGTGACACATCACCATCCTTGGAACAGCTTATTGCTAGTTCATTCCAATTGAGTAATAAGGGACGTATGCGTTATCTTGCCTTGCATTTCATGGGGATTATGGACTGGAGTGGGCGACAAATCTACCCTCATCGAGTGCCGGTCAGATATATAATTGAAACTCTGAGGCATATAAATTAGCAATTGATCCATGATATGCGTGTTGATTTCTACTTGATGCTCGCCAAGGTGGCCCAAAATCAGCTTCTTAGGCTATAAGCAAACAATATTACAATTCACTCAAATCGGATTTCTGATTTAGATCTCTTTCGGTTGGGCCTTATTTTGCTCGGTACGCTCTCCTTCAGAGATTAACGGAATTAATATACAACAAACAATGCCATAATTAGACAAATCATGTACTGCATATTGGTAGGACCTCCAAGGAAACCTAAATTTACATAATCATGATCAGAATATGGTATAAAAATCATCAGCTCATCAATGATATCCCAAAACTATATAGTTACATAACCATGTAAGTTCCTTTTAACAGACACAATATTCATAAGCTCGTGATAATGCAGGAGTTTTCAAGTTGGTCTCAAAAAGTTGGTCCTTGAAAGGCGCTAATAATGCTGATCTTGTCATTAAGAGGCAGCCGTTGAGGCAGCTCACAATTTTCTTTTGAAGATATATCTGAGAACAATAATGTTTAATGTAATGGAAGGGATTTGACAGATATGTTGTGCCAGATGCTCATTTCAACAAAGGCTAGGAACTTGGAGAATTCATCTAGAATATAACTGCTTCTCGCTAGTCTTCGAGAGTCTCGCACGCTGTCAGTACAGAAAAGGAAAGAATTCGAAATCACATTTTCACAAGGATAATATAGAAGTTTTACATTTACATACCTAACCAGGCCCATAAAAAACCATAAACATAAATTAAATTCCATTCAGGTTAGTCTGGTGCTAAACTGCAACATACACTCATATTTCAGGCATACCTCGTTCTTGAGGCCTGAACGAAAAGTGCTCGCGATAAGGGGACTACTACAGTCTAAGTTATTCGGTAGTTGGTATACTTACAAACGTAGGCACCAACTCCCTCCCAAAAAACATAGAACGCTAGACATACCTCAACTCACCATTTATAGCTGATATTACACTTGCTAGACTTTCAACTAGTAAGCGAGAACATATGCTGTTTGTCTGAGAACCAGTATTATCATGTGCTTCAACGCCATTTACATACAATGTTTAATCTGGAGGAAGAATAGAGGAATAGTGAAGAGATTAAGAACGGTCCCACAGACATTGATGATATACCTAATACTCAGACATCCTAAGACTCCCTGATTCACTATTAAGTGGATCGTGGAATGGTATCGGACCCATCTACATACATTGAAATCGCGATATCGTGCACCATACTTATTTCTCCTTTACTTATGTGTATGATCCACCACCAACCTGTAGTAACCTGCAACACCTTGCATACTCTCGCTCCTCCCACGCTGGATCCGTTCACAAAGTGTACTTTTTGGTTCTTTTCCCCTCCCACCTAGCCATCTGGCAATTGGTGTGTATCAGTATTTTAGTGTTTCATTTGACTTCTGAATTGACTCACAGCAAAGGTATCGTCTAACCATTTGAGGCCACACAACACATAATCACCCATGATATCAAACTAAGAACACCAAGAAATAGCACATCTACACATCCTAGCGCTTCTGTGATACAGCGATTAAACAGATATAGCTTTTTATATAGAAAATAAAGGTTGTGGTGGCTCTCAGCAAGCGTCACTTGTGCATATGAAAGATGTGCCATTGATGACATTGAGCCCTATTAAATCTAAATTAGTTAAAGTAACCCTGCTTAGTAACACCCACACCGTGTTAGACCATTGAGAAATGTAATGAGAGTATAAGGTGTCTGAATATATATCAGGTGTGATGCGATACCCATTATTAATGAGGGCTAACTGAGATACCATTTTGAAATAGTGTATTGCACGATTTTCGAGAGAACCATAGCGTCTGCGGTTCATTTCCCAGGACCTGAAGCATATACAACAAACGAGAAAAAACCACCCAACCGACTATTTTTACTAACACACAAACAAGACATCGAATCTTCCAATGTAAGGGAACTAGAATTCCTTAAAAATACCACCAAAAGCATAAATATAAGGTACAGCGCAGGTAATATTTACCAAACCAGTCAAAGAATTAAACATTCTGGAACTTGAGTGAGCGTGACGATAATTGAGTCAGTAATGTAAAAGTATTACTGCCTTTGATCTCTATAATGCAAAATCAGGGTAGGATTTTTGGTATGCAAGCACGACAAGAGACATTACGACATGGAAGTGCTAGGAGCAATGGAATATATAAGAACATCGAATTGTATCAGAGTTTTAAATTTTTTTGCATTAAATTGTATATTCTCCCCATCGTACCTTCTCTCCACCTCTTACAAGATAGTTCTTAAACATCATCATAACATATCAAGTGCCCAACCCGTTACCCCCCATAAAAATGCAAATCCAATTCCTTACTTATTGCCCATGGAAATGCATTTTCTCCCCCGGGCGCGCGCCAGCCAGAGAACATGTTCGTGGACCCGCCACAGGAATCTATAGATCAGTTTCTTGCTGATCTAAATTAACAGGTGGTGAATCATGGTTGTGATGTTTCTAATCACTCGCGCAGCCTTCACCATGAGTCACCTCCCCAACTCCTGTCCCATAGTGATCCAACTGTTACCCCCCCACCATAAAGCAGGTCCTTAGGTTTGGTGCATCGATGCATAAGAACCTGCAGGAAAATGTCCGCCAGGAGACTAAATCAAATCTAGCGATGAGCAACTCACTGGCTCGGTGGACTGTAGGTACAAGTGTACACCACCACCGTCAGCCGGGTGTCGTAATGATGAGCTTATCAGGTTCCGCTAGCACAGCTGTTACTGCATCTCAGGTGATGTTGCCAATTTATAGCATTGGTCCATTATCAGCAACTCAGCAGCCCCGCCCTACCCCGTGAACGCACAAAAAAAAGACAACTTCGCCACCAGCTGCCCGCAGTATTTGGATGTGTTAGACGGAAACGGATGTAGGAGAGCGGGGGACTAGGCGGAATATTATCTTTGAAGGGTCTGTTGATCCAAAGTCACACAGAGGTTAGAAGTTCCTTGGTGCAAGATCTTTACGAAAGATGAGTCTCCAAGCTGTGGGTCTTGTAGTGACTAATAGAGGCACTCGTACTTTTGACTACTCATGTGCTCTCTTTGTAATGTGAGCAGTACGCTGATCTCATGTTGAATAGTCTGCCCGCTTTGGCTGATTTATGGTTGTCCAGTCAATTTTTTTGGAGTCTGTATCCAAGCTTGAGAAATTTTTGTCCTCAAGATCCGAGAAGGTGCTTGTCCATGTCTGCTTTGGTCGGCAGCAAGATACGATTGTAACCGTATGAGCCTGGCTGTATATAATAAAACTGTTTTGTGTGCTTGGGGTGGAAGCTGTCCATACCAGGATGTAGGCCGTTCTTGTCTGTTCGGTTTGTGGAATACTGATTTAGTAGCCGGGTGTCTTTTGATGTGGTATTGTAGTATCCTGTAAAGTGGATTTTTGCTCGTCTGAATAGGTAAGGTTTAAGGTTAAAGGTGGGGTGAAAGTTTATTGAATTCATAAGTGAATTGAATTAGTGCCTCCTCCGTCCCGCAGATGTCCAGATAGACAATCGATATCATCAATTATAAAGGAGGTAACAACTCATGGTTAGGGTTTTCTTGTTGCATTGTGTGATAAATATGCTCCTTCCAGTGCCTCCATAAAGAGATTTTGCATATTGGGGCGCACAATCTGGACCCCATGGAGTGTCCCATTTGCTGTAAGATACAGGTCCTATCTCCAAAAGTAAAATAGTTGTGGTGCTGAGTATAAGCAAAACTCGTGATGACATCTCGAGTGAACCTGGCGTTTTCCGTGGTTGAGAGCCTCTTGTTTCATATCGTTGGACGCATAGTGCAACCGTGACTCGTAGGACATTGCTGGGCTACTTCCTACCATCACTATAGTGGGGAATGTTTGTATACAGAGGATACGTCAACATCCATTGTGGCCAAAAATAAGGGTCGCCCTCTCAAAGGAAGTGGACCGCGAGGGGCATTGAGAGATTATTGTTAAGAAGGTCCTGGTTGTGGTCCTTGGAATTAGCTTGAGTATCTTGAGGGCCAGGGGTTTTAGGAGATTTTCCATGACCCCAATCCCGTGAGAGATATCTCTGTCAGTGTCCCAAAGCCATGAAATGAGGAATAGAGACCTTCCCAGGTGGTTGACCATCTTTATGATCTGGGGAAGACATAAAGAAGCGCCCCGGCTGATGGAGATTCCCTCTCTGGGACATATAATCAATTACCCCCTGCTTCAGAAAGACCTGAGTTGGGAAACTTTTATTAATCGATATTCTTTTGTAGGTTTGTTTCATATAGGTCACCACTGTGGAGATCATGTTTCCAAGTTTGGCAGTAAGTGGGAGTGGGTATGTTGACGGAGATTGTCTTGTTCAGCGGGGTCCCTTGGATATAGTCATTGAAGTTCATGCATGACTATTGGCCCCGCCTTTGTCAGCAGGTTTTAAAAATATATGAAACTTCCTGATTTTCTTTCAGTGAAGCGAAATATGCCTTCTGCTTTCCTGCGAGTTTAGGGTTGTGTTACCTTGTTTCTTCTAATTGTATCTGCCAGGATTTCAGAAATTTTACCGTTGCATCTGAAACAATCAATGGGTATTTAATCCAGTGCTGCCATTAGTTCCAGAGGCCCGTGGGGTCCAGGTAGATTTTTTGGATCGTGCGCGCGATTGCCCGCACAATTCTCTGGCGAAAATCATTCCATGGAAGATTTGCAGGTAACGGGCTTAAAGTGGTAGATTTTATATGAAACATCTGAGGGAGGAGGAAGGAATTGGGAATATAAATCTAATGCATAGAAAAATTACCCCCCCTCACCCATTTAACCCACGAACCAGTTGTCCATCTAGCCCAGACCCCTCGACATGATATGACCTATATCGATCATCTACGCGCGTCCTTAAAATCATGCCCAAACCTTCCACCCCTGTATAACATCAAATAGAGATACGGAAGAACCACACAAACCCCCTGCCATTTACCCCTTCTGTCGACGCCTCCCCCAAAGAATCCAAGCCTGTAATACCTTACAAGCCCGCCTGAAAATACCCACCACACATCACACAACCGACTCCCCACACACTAAACAAGTAGTTCCCTAACCTAAGCAAAAACAAACAAACCATCCCACACCCATAACTCAAAAATAAGACTCACAAACACTACGTTTGACCACCCCCACTAGACAGAGACAAAACAGAATAATACAAACATTCATACAGAAGAAATAGTAGCAAGACTCATCTCCACAGACAGCTCACTGATACAAATATATCCGAATAAAATCGCCACTCTAAAAGCGTATCGCCTTGAATTCTTACACTATTACTGCCAATAAATTAATATAATAATAGGATAATAATAATAATAATAAAGTGAATTAATAACCAAGCTTTATTTATAAAGCACCACATATTCCGCAGCACTTTTACTAATTTGGAGGGAATA
This sequence comes from Phyllomedusa bahiana, assembly GCA_025379985.1. Taxonomy (NCBI): domain Eukaryota; kingdom Metazoa; phylum Chordata; class Amphibia; order Anura; family Hylidae; genus Phyllomedusa; species Phyllomedusa bahiana. The sequence goes on from JAODAL010001393.1 coordinate 182,889, forward strand.
AAATACAGACAAAAAGACAACATATACAATAAAATCTACTAACAGATGAACACAATGTGGAGGGGCCCTGCACGACGGAGATTATCTTACAATCTATTAGGGTTTATGGTTTAGACGAATGTGTGTGAATAAGTGACACAAGTTTAACAAATGGTCCATGACCATGTTTCAATAAATACTGGGGGGTTTACATAAAAAATTTGAGTGAAAAACCTCTGGCCAACGCATGACCAGTACATCTATATACCAATAATGTCCTATGGGTGCCCTAGTGTAGGGATTGAAGAAATGTGTATGGAGATTAGCAGGTGGAGGGTTAGCAATTAAGGTGATCTGTCGTGTAAGGGAACCCTTCCCACAAATAAAATATATTTTTCGATATAGTGGCACTTCATTACAAAAACTTCACAATGCAAAAGATAGGATTATTGTGCCTGCGAGATGGCGTCACCGTTAGGTATGCAAATATGTCCGCGAGAAATATGCAGCCCGTTGTGAAATCTTGGAGACCAGGGCATGGTTAGCGGAATTATCGTGAATGATTGTGTAGTCTGATAGTTTGATATACCCAAGCAGCAGAGCGGAGAGAGATGGGAATGCGGTGTGTAAGAACAGAGATGAGAGTGAGGAGATGATAGGGGGGGTGCACGCTCTGTGAGAGCCTTTTATCGTCGAGAGAGCTGTTGGAGTGTTATAATGTTTCAGTACGTGAATGAGGCAACCAAACTAGCAAATGGTTCTGACATTCACCTCAGTGTATAGTAGGGCACCGTCAGTATAGGCAGCTGGAGAGAAAGATGAGCCTGGCTGCAGCATTCAAGACAGATTGGAGAAGGGAGAGTTTACAGACAGGGAGAGCGATAAGCAGGAAGTTACAGTAGTCAAGACGAGAAAGAATAAAAGCCACAATGAGAGTTTGCGTTGTTTCCACAGTGAGAAATGGATGGATTCGGGAGATGTTCTTGAGGTGCAGGTGGCCGGAGCAGGTAAGGGATTGGATATAGGGGTGAAGGATAGATCAGAATCTACAATAAAACCCCAAGAAGCGTGCCTGCTGCCTAGGAGTTATTGTGGTACAACACACTGAGACAGAATTAGCAGATAGGGTTTAGTTAGTAGATGGCAGAAAGACAAGAAGTTCAATTTTAGTGAGCTGTAGTTTAAGATAGAGAGAAGACATGATGTCAGAGACAGCAGACAGACAGGCAGTGGAGTTTTTTTTAACAGGGCAGGAGTGATGTCTCGGGAAGAGGTGTATAGTTGAGTGTCATTAGCATAGAGATGGTATTGGAAGCCCAATCTGCTGATGGTTTGGTCAATGGGGGCTGTATAGATTTAAAATAGGAGAGGACCAAGAATCTATCATTGAGGAACCCCAACAGCAAGAGCAAGAGGAAAATAAGTAGAACCTGCAATAGAGACAAGGTAGGAGCGGACAGCTAGGTAGGCTGAGAACCACGAGAGATCGGTGTCCTGGAGGCCAGTGGCGCTTAGCATGCTGAGGAGTTGATTGTGATCAATAGTGTCAAATGCTGCAGAGTGATTCAGACGAAGCAACAACAAGTTGTTGCCCTGAGATTTAGCTGCGAGGAGATCATTATAGACTTTAGATGGAGAAATTTATTTGAAGTGTGAAGTGCGAAAAACTTATAGTAAAGGATCGAGAAAAGAGTAGAGGAGCGGATTAGGCGAGAGTAGACCAAACGTTCCAGGAGTTTAGAGAGGAAGGGCAGGTTAGAGACTGGTTGGTAATTAGCAGAGCAGGATGGGTCCAGAGAGGGCTTTTTTAGTAAAGGGGTTACAGCAGCGTGTTTAAACGAAGATGGAAAGATTCCAGTAGAGAGAGAGAGGTTGAAGATTGTAGTTGGGTGAAAGATTACATCTGGGGAAATGGATAGACCAGGTGTGAGGGAATGGGGTCACTAGAGCAAGTGGTGGGGCGAGAGCAGACTAGAGGACGTGGGGGCTGAGAGCAGACTAGAGGATGTGCAGGGAGGGACAGGATGTGTGTTACTTGGGGATTGAGATGCAATGTTTTGCTGGATATTGTCCATTTTGTCTTTGAAGTGAGTGGCCAGGTCTTCAGCACAGAGGTCAGTGACCAGCGCGTGAGCTTTAGTCCTGAGGAGGGAGTGGAAGGTGTCAAGTAGTTGTTTTGGGTTATTGTGTGATGTTGAGATGAGGGAGGTGAAATATTTTAGTTTGGCGCAATGCAGGGCAGAATGTTAAGTCCTGGGTGTGAATTTGTAGTGGAGAAAGTCTGCAGGTTGCTTTGACTTTCTTCACAGATGCTCTACACACCCGGAACATCGCTGAGCATTTTGACTATGATTACAATAGGTGCCATGGATGACCCATGAAAGCTTAGTGATACAGTAACAGTATATAGCGATAAATATTCTGTTATTTTGTATAGCCTCTTTCACATAATACTTGAGTACAACCAGTCAAATATTTTAGTGACCATCAGATGCAAAGTCAGGGGCATAGTGAGGGGCACAGAGGTAGCAGTCATTACCAGGCCCTGGAGCTTAAAGGGGCCCAAAGGCCCCTTTGCCACATAACAAAACAACAACAATAAATGGCACATGGTAGGTGGGGGTCCTTTTCAAGATTTCGCATTGGAGCCCTGGCGCCTTTAGTTACGCTCTGAACAAAGCCTACACATCAGCAAAGCCTGCAAGTAAAGCTTTGGCATCCAAGAGTTAGGTTAACAATCAGACCACTCCTATCCAAGCAGTGTAATTCCATGTATTAAATTATGGAGCCATCACCCTTCATAAATGGAGCCCAGCTTTAATTTATGAAAAAAATACACTTATTTGACTTCCTGTTGGAATCCAGAGTTTATTTCTTCTGTTTTTATAATAAAAGTGAATAAACTTTTTTCTCCTGTCTGAGAAGTTGGTATAGATATATCTTATAGTCACGGACTTACTTGTAGCTTCAATGTTATACTTTCAGACATCCAGGTCTCTAAAGGATAAACTACATATTCCATAACATGTGGTTTATACATTTTTGATACACCCTATAATTTTAATATTGTTTGTATTACCATACAAACAAGCTGTTAAATGTTACATTATAGTCGTGAATTTGCAGCAACCAACCATAAGGGGGCCTACCTTGAACACCTTGATACACTAAATGCAAGATCTGCTTTTATCTGCTGGATTGTAGTAACTTGGACACAATTATTTATAGACAAATTAAACTGAATATAAATATTTATGCGCCAACAAGTGGAAATATCCATTGCAACGCTTTCCAAACACATGCAATGCAACTTGTGTGAATGGAAATAATCAAAGAAATGATGATTTTCAGCTCTGCAGGAGTTAAAGGTGCATTGTACTTGTAGTAGAGAGATGTACGAAGTGTTGTCCTGTAACAGGAGGCTGACATATATTATGCCTCATGCACAAACTGTTTTGATTGCTGCTTAAATTAGCATGCTGAGAGCAGAGGAGGCGAATCCACACAGTGAGGCACGCAGCTAATTTTGTACTGCAAACTGGAAGCTTGATACCTGCTATTTCATGGTCTGTCTCAATGCTGATTCAGCAACTTTACATCTCGTACACAACTGGAAAAAGTTTAATTTGTATGGAGGAGAAGATCATAACTATGCGTAAACAGATGTCGCAAGAATACAGAAGGTGGGGGCTATACGGGATCTTGTTTCATGCTTTGGCAGCGAATGAAGAATAAATGTGTCACATACTCCTTCGTCATACATATATACCCATAGGGGTTAAAGCTAGACAACCCAAAAATACAATAAATACTGTATATACAGTATATTACCTTCTGACACATAGAAAGCTAACATAAACTGCTCACAAGTGATATTTCACTGCTGTTTACTGAAGGACACCGACGCCATTGAGTCAGTCATTGTACCTGCTATGGGTTTCACAGGGATTGTAAAATAAATACTGTATATTCAGTATATTCCCTTCTAAAACATAGAAAGCTAACATAAACTGCTCACAGGTGACATTTCACTGCTGTTAAATGAAGGACACCGACGCCGTAGGGTCAGTCATTGTACTTGCTATGGGTTACACAGAGATTGGGAAGCCTTTTCTGCTTCCCCAACAGTAGTCCATACCCAATCAACTAACACTTTTTTAATAAATAAGAGGAATGGGAGTATGCAGTTGAGTACTAGTCTATCCTGTTCTGACACTGAATGTGCAAAGGTTTCACCAAACACATACAATGAGTCCATATCTTGATTTGCTTTTTAGGCCCCTTTTCCTCTATACATGCCACTACCATAGAGTCAGCCCTTGTACCTGCAATGGGGGAGGTGGTGGTTCCTTTGCATTCTAACTGGCAGTCTACACCCTCTGTACAGACTTTTTCTCACAAGACAGAAGCGTGAGTGCTATGCAGGTAAGTGCCAATCCTCAGGATTCTTGCCTGGGGTATATGGCAGTATGACCACGCACATAGGGGATTTCACATTTAGATCTAGTTTCTGCAGTCCCTTTTCTTTTATATGCCCCTAACATTAAGTCAGGTCTTGTACCTGCAATGGATTGTATGGAGGGGTTTCTCTAGATTCCCAATAACAGTCCACAGCTTCTGTAAAGACACTTTCTCATAAGATACAAGCTTGCATGCTAAGCATATAGATGCCAGTCCTTAGTATTCTTGCCTGGAGTATATGGCAGTATGACCTAGCATGTGAAGGAATTTAATTTTTTGATTTGATTTCCTGGGATCCCCTTACTCTATATGAATATACTCTTATCATAGAGTCAGCTCTCGGACTTGCAACAGGTTCTATGGGGGCTGCCCCTAGATTCCCAATGGCAGTTTACGCCCTCTGCACAGATACCTTCTTACAAGATACAAGCTTGCATGCTCTGCAGGGAAATGCCAGTCTTTACTACTCTTACATTGGATGTGGGGTGGAATGACCAAGTACAAAAAGAGATTTCATATTCTGATTTGGTCTGTGGGATCCCTTTCCTTTATATATTTTATCCTTCCTGGCAAAATGCCAGCCCTAAGTGTTCTTGCTGGCAGTATGACCCAGCACATGAGGGAATTCCATATTCTAAGTTTGTCCATTCCCTATATATATATATATATATATATATATATATATATATATATATACAGACATGGCCAGAATTTTTGAGAATGACACAAATATTATATTTTCACATGATCTGTTGCCCTCTGGTTTTTATGTGTGTTTGTCAGATGTTTTATCACATACAGAAATACAAGTGCAATCATATTATGATTAACAAAAGCTTTTATTGACAGAATGAGTTAATGCAGCAAGTCAATATTTGTAGTGTTGACCCTTCTTCTTCAGGATCAGGACCTCTGCAATTCTTCTTGGCATGCTCTCAATCAACTTCTGGAGCAAATCCTGACTGATAGCAGTCCATTCTTGCACAATCAATGCTTGCATTTTGTCACAATTTGTTGGTTTTTGTTTGTCCACCCGTCTCTTGATGATTGACCACAAGTTCTCAATGGTATTAAGACTCAGGGAGTTTCCAGCCATGGACCCAAAATCTCTATGTTTTGTTCCCTGAGCCATTTAGTTATCACCTTGCTTTATGGCAAGGTGCTCCATCATGCTGGAAAAGGCATTGTTGATCACCAAACTGCTCTTGACGGTTGGGAGAAGTTGTTCTTGGAGGACATTCTGGTACCATTCTTTATTCATGGATGTGTTTTTTAGGCAAGACTGTTAGAGAGCCGATTCCCTTGGCTGAGAAGCAACCCCACACATGAATGGTTTCTGGATGCTTTACAGTTGGCATGAGACAAGACTGGGGGTATCGCTCACCTTGTCTTCTCCGAACAAGCTGTTTTCCAGATGTTCCAAACATTTGGAAAGGGGATTCATCAGAGAAAATGACTTTACCCCAGTCCTCAGCAGTCCACTCCCTGTACCTTTGGCAGAATATCAGTCTGTCCCTGATGTTTTTTCTGGAGAGAAGTGGCTTCTTTGCTGCCCTCCTTGACACCAGGCCTTGCTCCATGAGTCTCCGCCTCACAGTGCGTGCAGATGCACTCACACCTGCCTGCTGCCATTCCTGAGCAAGCTCTGTCACTGCTGGTAGCCCGAATCCAAAGCTGAAACACTTTTTAAGAGATGGTCCTCGGCGCTTGCTGGTCTTTCTTGGCGCCCTGGAGCCTTTTTGGCAACAATGGAACCTCTCTCCGTGAATTTCTTGATGATGCGATAGATTGTTGACTGAGGTGCAATCTTTCTAGCTGCGATACTCTTCCCTGCTAGGCCAGTTTTGTGCAGTGCAATGATGACTGCACATGTTTCTTTAGAGATAACCATGGTTAACAGAAGAGAAACAATGATGCCAAGCACCAGCCTCCTTTTAAAGTGTCCAGTGGTGTGATTCTTACTTAATCATGACAGATTGATTCCAGCCCTGTCCTCATCAACACCCACACCTGTGTTAATGGAGCAATCACTGAAACGATGTTAGCTGGTCCTTTTAAGGCAGGCCTGCAATGAAGTTGAAATGTGTTTTTGGGGGAAAAAGTTCATTTTCTAGGCAACTATTGACTTTGCAATTAATTGCTGTTAAGCTGATCACTCTTTATAACATTCTGGAGTATATGCAAATTGCCATATAAAACCTGATGCAGTAGACTTTGTAAAAATTTACATTTGTATCATTCTCAAAACTTTTGGCCATGACTGTATATATGCCTCTACCATAGAGTGATCTGTGGTCCCTGCATTAGGTTCTATGCATGGGGGTTCCAAGACTTCTACCGTGCTTCCCCCATTCTCTGGAACTCACTGCCCCAACACATCAGACTCTCCTCCACCTTCACCGGGTTCAAAAGCAACCTGAAAACCCATTTCTTCAGGATTGCTTAGAACTTACAATAACCCTGCTGCCACTGTACTACCCCACAAACATGTCTGCCCTCCACCTTTTGTCTCTTCCCTTCTCCTTGTAGATTGTAAACCCTCACGGGCAGGGTCCTCTCTCCCTCTGTTGTGCCAGTTGTAAGTCATTCATCGTTATCATTGTACTCGTTTGACATATGTTAATTCATGAAATCCCCCTCGAATGTACAGCGCCATGGAATCAATGGCACTTTAAAATAAATGATAATAATAGATTCAAAATGGCATTCCATGCCCTCTATATAGGCACCTTCTAGTAAGATACATGCTTGAATGCTTTGTAGATGAATGCTAGTCCTCACTTTTCTTGGTTGGAGTGTGTGGCAGTATGACCCAGCACACAACGGGGTTCCATATATCTTTTAGCCTGTGGAAACCATCATCTTTATCTATCTTCATCACATGCCAGCTACATGTTAAAGGGGTTTTGACAGGACGTGAGTTAATTACTACCTAATCAGCACATAGTAGAATATAAACAAATCATGCTGAGTCATGAACCCAGCAGGTTTGAGAGGGAGGGGGTGAGCAGAGAGTGAGGAATAAGGAAGCGTCTCAAAACGTAACTCAAATAATAACATTACAACAGTGGATTATCTATACAGCAAGACACAGGCTCATACACTACACTTTCTCCCCAGCCCATTGAAAGCTAATAAATTTTCCCTGTCATCAGATAAGAAGTGTTTCACGCAAGTGCGGCCTGTCAGCTCCTTTGGTCGTGTCTAATGCAAACTTTCAGGTAACTAAGGGGGACTGAGAAATGCTGTAGCTCTCAGAGGCTTCACTTTTTGTAATCACAAATATTTAGAAAAGTGATTAAAGTGATCCGACGTCAACATTACATCGTGTCAAAACCCCTTTAAGAGGCTTGTCTCATTTAGAAAATCTAGTTTCATGTCACCTACACGGCAATTCTATGTTAACAGAGGAGGTGTTGTGTTCAGGATCCTTATTTCTTGGCCAGAATAGAGAGCGTCTACAAAGAGCATCTCTCGTGGACCTGCCCTGTCCAGCTTACACAAACAACCCATTGATTTGTGTAGTGGTGCTGCAGAGAAATTGAACACTTACTGTGTCATCAGCTTATTGTCAAGGGACCCATCTAATAAGGAGGGATAGCAGGGAACCTTTTCAAGAAAAGTTTCTGATAGACCCTGGAATAAATGATTGTAGCAGGATATGTCTATGGATCTACCACCTCATATTCCATTTTTAGATAATAATCTTATGTTACCTCATGTATATTAGAATTTTTTTTAGCTCAACATCTCATTAAAATGTCTCCTGTTACAGTTTATGGAAGTAAACTTTACAAGGGACCTGCAATTCCTGTGTTATCAACAACATCAAGCACTAACTGGTCATCATTGCCATTGGGACCAATCAAAGTAATATTCTTATATCTTACTCCCATTTGTACAGTACTATATAAAAACAAAATTGGTAGATGTGTAAAGGGCTCCCATTTTGAATGATGGAGAACTATTTGTGAATAGACAAATACATTTTATTTCTTTCCGGCAGTAACATAATTGTTTCCCGTGGAGGCACTTGGCAGAGGGGGCAGTGCAAGCACAGGGCGCCAACTTGGATTCAGATCTCTAGCATGTACCTCCACACCACTCTGTACAACAATTTTTACCCTACACAGACACCCTAGCCAGTCTTCAGCGACCCTTTGAGGGCGACCATTATGCTGAAGTGGTTTCTGGTGAAAATGAGCGTCACATCCCTTCTTTTCTTTTTGTTAAAGGGAATCAGAAAATAACCTATTGTTTAACGCATGTTTTTATGTTGAACATGTATTTTAAGAATTTTTGGTTATTTTTTTTAAATTTTCCATATCATTATCAATATTTAAAAAAAAATAAAAAAAAATCCTGTTTTCACTTTGGCAGCTAAGCCTAATTATGGTCTTCCTGATTTGTAGAGAAAACTTTTCATCAGTCTCAGCACAGGCAAGATTACACTTCTTCCCAGGTCACAGAACATGTTGAGAAAACTCTCCTATTGAAGTCAATGGGTCTGCTCCTGTTCACAGGCTCCTATGCCCATGTAGCTGCAGTAAAGCATCTCTCTAAATGCTGTTAAAAGCAGCTCAGGCAAGATGACCGCCCCCATAGTAATATACCAACAACAGAACTAAAAAAATCCACAATCAGAAAATAAAAACAGCTAAGAAGAAAAGATTATGCATCAGTACCTTGTTTTAATTAGTAAAAAAAATTGCAATCATTTTCTAATGTTATAGATGTGTGGAGCCTCGTGCACATGGCAGAGTTGAGTGCTAGGAACCTGTATGAAGCTGTATTACAGAAATATGCAGCATTGTACAATCTCTATATGCCTCCTTAATTGGGGCTATATGGAGATATAGTAGGACCATATAGACTTGTATGCATGCTGTGCTAGGGTTTATAATAGCCATAATGTGGTGGTGTGCATAATGAAATGAAATAATATACAGTACCTAAAACTATGACTTTCTATGTGCAGGTGTATTGTGCACCCGGTCTGGTAAGGAACTGGTTAAAGACTATAGGGAAAGTGTGTGCTTGTAGATGAAGCACAGGGGAGAGGGGCGCGTATTTGAACTGCAAACATAAACAAGATGCAAATACCATTTAGACAGACGTGAATGTGTTCAGCTGCATTTTGCACAACTAAAGCTCCCTCGCTTATTGTCTGCCAGGCTCTAACCCAATGAAGAAACATTTTTAGAAGAAAGGACAGGGTAGTAGTATACCTACCAAAAATGTCATCTTTACCATCATTATTATTGCTCAAGGTATTTCCAGGGAATGTAAAGTGCTGTCTATTACAATTTTCCAGTGTGATTAATATGGGGCCTATTAATGGTTTTAAACCCCTTAGGGCATGTTCACAGACATTATTTGAATTCTTTTTGGGGCTGATTATGCGCGTAATCTTCCAGAAAAAAAGCGTGAAAAACTACTGTAAAATGCCTTCCATCGATTCTTATGTAAAGTCGGTGCCGTCGTTCAGACTGCGCTGATTTCACTTGCTTTTTTTCAGCACTTATTGTAAGAGCCGCCAAAGATTTGACACGTCAATTATTTGAGGCATTTTCCGAGCCGCACATTATAGGGTATAGGAGGCAGAAAATCTGCTTTGGAAATTCTGTGTTACTTCCTTGTCTGAATTCACGAAACTTCCAACAAAGAAACAATGCTGATTAGCCGCTTACAAACCACAATAGCCTTGATTGGATATACCCTCAGATTTTAGCTTGTTTGCTACAGATTCAGATGTGGTTATAGACGAGGCTACTGGACATAGATAAGGACAGGTTTCCATGTCAAGGAAATTAAATATGACTTCTTTAGTTCATTAAATCGGTGTTGATAAAATTTGTTCTATAGGGCGTTCAAAACTATTCACAGCTATTCACAACTATTCACAACTATTCACATAATGTAGAGGAGGAGAGCAATGTAAATAGATCTCAGGGGTGCTCCTCTTTAAAGAGTACCTATCACCTCCAGGGAAACTAAGGAGACTAAGATACAAACACTTCCTTAAATATGCTTCACCTGTATTTCTGTTTTTAAATAAAGCGTTGCCCTTTAAGACAGCTCTGAAGTCGGGCCAAGTCGGCACATGACAGCTTGATGGATGACAGTTGTATCAATCTCCTGCCTCTGAGAGGGAAGAGTCCACTGTGCAGGGGGGAGCCTGTACATCAACATCATGTGCACACTGATTTTCTCTGGGCTGCTATGTCTGTGATGGACATAACACTAGCAGCAGTGTAATGTAGATGCACTGTAATGTCACACCAAGTCCTCAGTGTGCTGTGCCTGTTGTACTGTATGTAGCAGCTATATCCTCAGCTCCCCCTGCTCAGGTGGTATAGCTCAACAGAAAGAATCCCTGCTACATACAGGGCTCTGCTAAGAAAGTAAAAGCAAAATCTAATCCCCTGTAATAATGACATGAGCCCTCTGCATTGCTAATGACATGTATTGGAAAAAAGTCTTATCATTTCATCTACTATTATATTTTGTGTGTTTGTGTGGAGGTGATAGGTACTCTTTAAGATGAAGATGATGATGTAGTAATAAAAAAGAACTTCATTTTTCTCCTCCACAACAATGGTACTAAATGCTTGATGGTTACAGGTGACAGTGCTTGATGGTTTCAGTATAAACTCATATTGTTCTTCCACACTGTTATACAGGAGGAGGAAGTTTGTTATATCTACACATTTAGTCTTCCTATGTTTCTCAGCTTCCCCCAGTCCACTCACTAAGTTAGACTTGGGTGTACAGGCGTCTTAGTCGGCCTCAGGACAGACAGTCGCTCACACACTGGGCTGGCAGGTCCACAGCCCACATCACCAATGACTCTCCAAAGTCTCTATATCTGGGGGATACTTTTTGTACTTGGGCCTAGCCTTTACCCTTTCCGGGAACAGGATACCATGGCAACCTCTAGGTTATACTATGGCAGCCTCAAGGTTATACTATGGCAGCCTCAAGGTTATACTAGCCGCCAACTGTCATGTCTGCCCCAGAGCAGCTCTCCGAAACCTCACCTCCCTGTCGGCACTGCTCACACCCATCCTCCTTCCACTGCCTTCTAGATCTTTCTTCAATGTTCAGTGCTTGACTATCTGGGCTCTCTGCACTGATTGGATGCCTCAGAACTATGAAAGTGCAGCATTTGTGCTGATACAACCAATAGATCCACAGCGCTTCCTCAGCACAGCAGAAAAAATAAACTTTCACTGCAGGTTTTTTGTAAATTTTAATTTTTTCCATAGAAGTCAGTGTGGAAAATCCACAACATAAATTGACACATTTATACATGTTGTGGACTGAAAATCTTCACCAAAACTGTGCAAACATGAACAATCAGTGAACTCTGATAAACATGGATTGTTAATGGCCATGCGGTTTTGCCTGTATTGAGGGAATTAAAAATCACAGGCGGGGTGAGGTGGGAGGGGGTGCCTCAGCGGTTCTCGGTCGCACTGTGACAGCTCTAGGGAACTTCTACCCTTTCTGTGCGGATTCTTGGGGAAATTTTAGTGCAATGTGTGGATGAGATATCTCAAAATCTCTCCCACATTGCTGCCACTATAAAGGGCCGTTTACACGGACAGAGCAAATAATCCGACCGGTATTTGCTCTGTTTTGGGGCCGTATACAGACGCAGGGGGGCGACTTTCCTCCCCTTTCGTATTGACAGGTTCATGCTCCGCCCGAAAACCGGGTGGAAGAATGAACATGTTCAATGTTCAATGTTTTTCGGGCCGCCGGCGGTCTAAATAGCCGTCCGGCGGAAAATCCGTGCAGTGGGGACCGCCGCACGGATTTTCCATAGAGGTCCGTGATAACGTTTGACAGACGGTTTACAGACGGCTTTCAAAACCGAAAACTGTCATCAAAACCGACTGAAAAACCTGCCGTGGGGACAAGCCCTACGGCTATGTCCACACAATGAGTATGGATTCCGACTTGAAATACTTGTCTAAGACCATTCCCATTGACCTCTACAGAAAATACACGTCGTAGTTCATGCAATGTGCATTTTCGCAGGTTGGATTTTCCACATGTAATACCAAGTGAAATACTTGTTGAAAACTGGGTTGTCCGGTGCGGTTTTCAGTGGCAGAATCCAGTGAGTCATTTTCACTCATTGTGTAGACGTACCCTAAGGGTATTTTCACATGGTGGATATTTCCTATTGAAAATATCCGATGTGTTATCTTTGGCAGAAATCTGAGTCTATAGCTCAGTTTTCTGCTGAGGATCTTTACTTTACAGAGGCAAGGCTCTGACTTGGACACAGGCTAGTCCTAGGGCTAACCTGAGTCATTGCTGCACAAAGTGAATGCAAGCAGGATCCGCTCGAAATAATAGATATGTCCATTCTTTGTTTTAAGCACCACAAATTTAAATCCATTGTGTAAAAAATAGCCGCAGTAGCTCACATTGTAAACTACAGTGTGAATTGCACACTTTTAACTTGAGTTCTGGCACAGAATTCACACCAAATTCCTCTTAAAGGGGTTGTCTCACTACTTTGATTCATCTCACCTCAGTCCTGTTTCTCCGTTTCAATTTTGAATTCAGGGGCGTGTTTACTGGCTTTACTGGCTTCTACTGGCCTGCAGTAACGAGCTGCTGAGGACACCAGGTTTGTAGCTATAGCAACCAGTGCTGGCAGCCTATAAGGACAGATCTAACAGGTCTGTAGCTATAGCGACCTGAGGAGCTGATGCAGCCCATACAAGAGGGGATATGTCAGAATAGGTAGGACACTGTTAATGGACATATATGGCAAAGTGACTTGTTTTTGCAAGATCTTTAACATAAAAAGCAATTCCTATAGTGAGACAACCCCTTTAAGACCAGATGTATGAAACGTGCTGCGCCTGTATTATACAATATTTTCAACATACAATGGTCAGCGTAACGCATACTTCAACATAGAAAGCAATCCTTGTAGTGAGACAACCCCTTTAAAATTCTTCATGTGAACATACCCAAATGCGCTGTGGATTTTCTGCATGCAGATCTACTGGGGAAAATTAACAGCATAGTCTTCCTTTGTGTAGAGTCCCTAAAGCTATCTAACATAAAAATCAACAAACTATTAAATCTGATTTGTGAGCAGGTTCATTATGCCGATCAATCGATACTAAAGGAGTTTAACAAAACTTCCCTGGAAACGAAGCAGTTTGTACAAAATGAGGTGTAACCCTTGAAGAAAGTCTGCGGCTCACCTGCCTTTTTACATAACCAGGATATATTATAGAAGTCTTGCATTTTCTAGGAAATGTTATTCTGCAACTTTGGCACCGTAACCTTTTAAACAAAGTCCTTCTTGCAGGAGCGAGTAGCGCAAGTTAAACATAAGTTAATTCTCGGCTCCAATTCACAGCGACTCATATTCCTCCTGTGCAAGCTGGAGCTTTCTTTGCTAAATAAACTTCATTTTGCACAGACCATTTTCACATTTGTACAGTAAATTGGTAGCCAAAACCTTCCTATTTCACATTCATAGATTTCTGACCTGAGGAGCAAAGTGTGACAGTGCAAAGGAGATTATCCCTGTTCCTGGGTGGTGAATTCATTACCGTCCGACTAAGAGAGGATGAACGGGAGGGAAAGAAATTGTTCTGTATTCCGGCATCTCTGCGTTCCATAAAGACAGAGAGAGATTAGGCCGCCTTGTGCAGGAAATTGATTTATCATCAATTTATTACTTGGTTCTGGAGGCTAGAACAGCGTCACACAGGAGGTGCGGTCTATAAAACCTTTTCATGCGGAGCTTTGACATTCATTGGGATTGAGGATTGCAGGCTCGGAGCAAGGTGAAGTAAATACATGTCCTAGGCAGAGGCAATGAGACTACTGAAAGGCATACCCTGTTTCCCCGAAAATAAGATAGTGTCTTATATTAATTGTTGCTCCTAAAGATGCGCTACGTCTTATTTTCAGGGGATGTCTTATTTTTCCTGAAATAAATGATAGCATGCTATACTAGTGTGTGTGTATATACATATGTTAAAGTTTAGAGTCACAAACCTTAGGATATATGTATGTAAAGAATATTTTATGGCAGCTGCAGTGACTTATCTCAAAGGATGGCCAATGTGACATGCTGGGACTTGTAGAACTAGAAGTCCCAGCATGTCCCATCAGCCATCCTGTGAGATATGTGTGTGTCAGTATCATTGCTCTGTTCTCCTCCCTCGCCATCCCTCTCTTACTTGTACACTTTCTGTCTCATCTCCTGGGATGTTCGGACCTGTGGTGACATCTCAGTCACATGACCTCCCTGCACAGGTCCTTCACCCCTCTGCTAAGACAATATGTCCCAGAGCTGTTTCTCTGGGTGGACGGGGCTTGGGAACCGCTAGTGTCAAACATGCTGTTTCCAGCGCTGTGTCCCTTATTCTGTAATATACAGCAGTTTTAGAGCATTTACCTCTCAAATCTTATTCATGAGCAGGTGTTAGCCCCGCCCACCAAAGGCTAGCCCTGCCCACTGACAGTTATTCACATGTTTCTGCCTATTCAAAGTAATTGGTTTATCAGTTGAGGAAGGCGGGGCTATCCACAGGTGGGCGTTTTTAAAAAAAAACTGACTCTTTGAATGACTCTTCGAATGACTCTTCTGGCTGAAAACTGCAGATTTTAGCAATAAAAACACGAAAACTACAGCATCTTACAGAATAAGGGACACAGCGCTGGAAACAGCAGGTCTGCCACTAGCTTGTGCTGTCCTCTGCCAGGGGGGCAAAAACTATGTGACAGGTTCTCATTAAGGAAGGCCCTGTGTATGGGGTGCTGCAGCAATGACTTCCGCTATGCCTTATTTTCAGCGGACGCCTTATATTAGGAAGTATGAAAAAAAATCGCACTATGTCTTATTTTTGAGGGTGAAACACGGTATATGGCAGGATCGTAGGTGTGGAAACAAAGTAGATGCTGATATTTGGAGGCTGGTGGGTGACTAAATTGGAGAATTTTTATATAGAGAGACCTGCATAACCATCGGAAATATAAACTGGGCAAATTTAGGGAAGGGGTTATTCAATTTACAAGAAATCATGGATACAATGAAAAATATCTTTCTGTCCCCACTAAGGGGTGTTCGATGCATACTGATTAATAATCAAATGTAATAGTAGCTGTGTAAATCCATATGCAGTGAGCTCCCTTTAGTGGTTGCAGCAGGCAGACAGAATTGTATTATTTACCTTGATAATTGTGTAATGGGCTGCAGGGGATTCTTCAAGCTTATTTAATATTAAAAAGAGCCATCTAAAGGGAGAAATGATTAGATTCTATATGTATATAAATGTCCCCTACAAAAAATATGCTGTGTAAACCCCCTAAAAAATAAGGGGAGTCTGTCATCTTAAAGGGTTAAAAGGCTCAATCTCCAGAGGTGACAAGCCTTCCTTACCATAAGGCTAAATCCACACGGCATGTTTTTTTTAGTCGGATTTTCAGACAGTTTGCGGATTTGGAAACCACCTGAAAACCGACAAGTAACCAATCCCCATAGACTTTAATAGAACATCCACCCATTAGTCTACACTGAACGAATTTTCACGCGGACGGATGTTCTGAAAAACTCGGAACATGCACAATCCTCCGCCCGGTTTTCAGGTGGAA
The DNA here is from genome assembly GCA_025379985.1 of Phyllomedusa bahiana. Classification (NCBI taxonomy): domain Eukaryota; kingdom Metazoa; phylum Chordata; class Amphibia; order Anura; family Hylidae; genus Phyllomedusa; species Phyllomedusa bahiana. Next base: position 198,969 of record JAODAL010001393.1, read on the forward strand.
GGCGTGCCATTCAATGGTTAAGAGTGACGGGCGAGTCCGCAAACCACGAACAGAACCGTCCCCCAAAACCATTGAAAAGACAATGTAGTCTGCGATCAGTGAATCTGTGGAATAGTCGCCTTTGGAACTATCTTAAAAAAAGGCTTAAACAAATACTTGCAACAAAATAAAATCAACACTTATGTAGACATACAGAATTTCTTGGAATGTAGATCCAGTCTGATCGGTACTCTGGATCAGAAGCAAAAGAGTTCCGTTTAGGGCAGATTGGTTCATGCCTTGGGGGTTTCATATTTCTGGATCGATAGAGGGAAGCAAAGTTCTAAAAGTACCTATACCCTTTCTTCATCCACACCTCATCCCTGTCCCTGGTCAAATTTGATGGACTTTTTTCAACCATACTAACTATGCAATGCCTTCACTATTATAGACCACCAGCGATAATAGGTATTAATCACCAACACTCTAGACCCCCAGGAAAATTAAAGGTATCGTAATCACTTATTCCTACACTACTTTACATGCATAAACATCACTTCTGGTTAGCACAATGTTGGACATATATCGAAGTAACTGGAAGTAACATTGGATAGGAAGTTGGACTAGAAGTTTGCATTGCTGGACTGGTGAGTTAATCCCCTAAAACACCTCAAACAACAACAATCCTAATGTAAGGTTAGGGTGGCGATTTGGGGTAATTTTTTGCTAATTTTCGGCAAAAATGGATTCCAGCAGAAGTTTTTTCAGATTCACATTTGATTTTGACCTTAATCTGAAGTATAAGGGCCCGTCCCCATGGCACAGAGCAAATACCGGTCAGATTATGACAGCGAGTCATATTCCTCCTGTGCAAGCTGGAGCTGTCTTTGCTAAATAAACTTCATTTTGCACAGACCATTTTCACATTTGTACAGTAAATTGGTAGCCAAAACCTTCCTATTTCACATTCATAGATTTCTGACCTGAGGAGCAAAGTGTGACAGTGCAAAGGAGATTATCCCTGTTCCTGTGTGGTGAATTCATTACAGGCCGACTGTTTTTGGAGGCTTGTACACGGCCGCAGCGGGACGACTTTTCTCCGCAGTTTGCAGAGAAAAGTCGTCCCCCTTCGCATTGACCTGTTCATGTTCTGCCCGAAAACCGGGGTGGAAGAATGAACATGTTCAATCTTTTTCGGACTGCTGGCGGTCTAAAAAACCATCCGCCAGAAAATCCGTGCAGTGGGGACCGCTGCACGGATTTTCCATAGAGTCCATGATAAAGTTTGTCATCCGATTTGCAGACGGCTTTCAAAACCGAAAACTGTTTGAAAAACCGGCTGCAAAACCGGCCGTGGGGACATGCCCTAACACTGCTATTAAACTTGTACAGTAATGACAAGTAATTTGAGCGGCATGGGAGTGATACAACAGCACTCTGTGCAACTGATATGACGTGTGTTCTAGACTACTGAACCTCTGATGTCCCTCCTAGCTTAAATTACTGTGCAGTTTTTCAATGCAGTCTACTAAAAAGCAAACAAGGACCGATGCTGATGACCAGTCCATAACCGTTGTGTCCTTGTATTATCCAGTGAATATTTATACTGTTTCACTTATTTATAGAACTTGTAACAGCTGATGATATTTGAAGGAAATGCGTTGTCCTGAAATGACATATCATGACCTGGCCCGTGTGCCGGGCTCCAGGCTTTCTATGTTTACTCTGGTGACTGTGCCCTGCAGACCAGCCCATTTCTATGAACAATCAGGCACTGTGAACTTTAGCACGGTGCAGCCAATTCCCTCTAACATCTTTATTTCTGGCATTTAACCTTAAGCAAGGATCCCATATTTATGTGCTAGAACCACGTCTGCGGATGATATTAACTATTCTAATTCTAATGTGTAGTTGGAGCTAAGATTTGCACTGACTACTCAAATGTGTTCACTTCAGCAGTATATTATGGTAATAGGATTTTGGATGTAAAGTGAAGCTCCACATTTGGATAACTGTGAGCCAGAAATAATGATAATTTACGTTATATGCGTACTGTGAATATACAGAACCAGCATATGGCTCTTAGTGGTGTAGCAATCATTGGCTGATCATTTCTGTTACAGAGCAATTCAGACTGATTACCTTAGTGATGGTTAGTTAAAGGGGTGTTCCCACCTTAGAATTTGATGGCATATCCTAAGTCTGACAGGTGCAAGTCCCAACTCTGGGACTCCCACCTATCTCAAGAACGAACAATAGAGAATCGTTCACACTTGAGCACGACTCCCTATTTTGTTCTATGGGAGTTCAGAGACCATACAAACCCAGTGCAAACCTGTACTTCTCAGAACTCCCATAACAGGATAGAAAGTCGTGAGCAAGTATGACTGGCTCTCCATCCTGAGCCAAACCTTTCAGGGGCCAAGACACACTATCAGACTTTGACAGGATATCCAGCGATATGTAATTCAAAGGGCTGAAGTGATGGACACCATGACGGAAACCCGACAGAACCCATTGTCATGTGTCAGTGGGGACCGTTGGCTGCTATCGGTGTCGGTTATGGAACTGATCCAGCGCTGCCATTATTTTAGTTTTTCTGCACCTATAACGAAACAGAAAACCATAAATAAAGCGAAAGTAGCTTAACTTAAATATAATTTAGGAAATGTGTTTAATGTGCATTTGTTGTATAAGTTTCCTTTGTGCATTTGGAAAATAGAAATATTCTCTAAAAGGCAATGGGAGATATGTCAGTATCTTATACATTGTAATAAGTAAAGCAGTTATAGGAATTTGTGCACAAGCCACTAAAATGATAATCACTTTCAGGACTTGCGTGATTCATGCAGATTGTATGCACTTGTTCCTTTTTGTTACAGCTGCTGCTTGGCACAAGCCCAGTGTCTGGCAGTGCCTTGTTATAGGAAGGGATATGACAATTGTATGATATCACATGTACTTGGCATCAGGTGACATAACCTGGGGCGACTGATTATTATTAGAGCACTTGAAGACTACAGTTGCTACTAAAAGTGGACTGAGAAAAGAACAGACTTTTCGTTACAGAATCTTTAAATCGTCAGAACACTCAGGTCTGATTATATGTCTTCTCAGCTCGCCAGCCCCTTATCAGATACAGAAATCCGAGAATGGCTCTGCGGATACTTCAAACTAGGCAACTCAGTATTAACAGGCTATGTGAGGAACAGCAGAGTTCTAAAAGTTAACAAACTTTTATTATTGTATTTTTTATATTTATTTTCTTAATTTTTTTATATACCATATTCTGCAGTTTTGTACAGAGATTGTCATTGCTTTTTCCCTTTCCAACGACATTGTCATTGCTTATTCCCATGCCAACATAAACTTATGTCATAATGCAAATAGGGGGATTAGGAGCGGCCCCACTTCCTATCAGCAGGGATCGGAGCTGACTCTGATCCCTTCTGCTTCACCATTTAGATGCCACCGTGTGAAGTGAATGAGATATGGTGCTGCGACGAGATTGTGGTATGCTGATCAATTACTATGGAAGCTGGACATCTAATGAAGGCTCCCATAGCCACCATGTAAGCAGTTCTATCACTTTCTGCCTCATTTTAGGCACATATATTTTTTAGGAAACCAGTTAACCTATCAGAATGTTTTGGGTGTGGGAGGAATTCATAGTACCCAGTAACACCTAATCAAACAAAGGGAGAACATAAAATCTCTATATAGATGTTACTCTTGGTTGGTTTAGAATCCTGGATTTCTTTGATGTAAGCGCAGCATTTCACCTATATTAAGCCCCTTTCACATCACGATTTGTAATGCTGTTGCTGGTATCCGTCAGGCATCCTGACGTACAGCTCTGGAAAAAATTAAGAGACCACTGCACATTTTTCTAAAAATCAACATCTCTACATGTCTGACAGCCATTCCATTCCAGTGTAATTTGAATTTCAACCAAAGTGCACCTCATTCTACTTAATGTGCTTCTGATTAGGTGGTCACCTGAACCAAATCTTATTTAATGAAGGAAAGTATAAAAAACACTGCTGTGGTCTTCACAATCCTCTTGCAATAGGACAAGCTGGATGGCAAAACAAGTGCTAGGAATAGGCCAAAAGGAATTTGAATGAAAAAAATCATGGTTATTCCACCAAATATTGATTTCTGAACTTTTCCTGACTTAAAACATTGGTCCTATTGTGTCCAAATAAATATGAACTTGTTTTCTTTGCATTATTTGAGGTCTGACAGCACTGTTTCTTTTTATGATTTTGAAGATTTCTCATTTACTTCAAATAAATACAAAATGTTTTGCTTTGAATTGAAGTGGAGACATGTTGTCAGTAGTTTAAATAATAAAATAACAATGTACATTTTTCTCCAAAAAATTACCATTGAAGAGAAAAATCAGTGAAACTGAAAATTTTGCAGTGGTTTCTTAAGGGGACATGTATGATCGGAGTTTTCGCCGGTTTTCTGGCATATAATGCGCCTCTCTGTGCTGGCTCCGCTGTCGGACGCACCTCCCCTATGTGTTAGGCGCATTAGGCGAAAGCTTCGCCAATTTCTAACGCGCTTAATATGAAGGGGCATGCTGTGGGCGTTCTAGGGCGGGATGCACCACATTAGAAAACACTAAAGCATGTATGAATGCGGGTTGGCAAAGTGAGGCGCATTACAGCTCCAACAGGCAGACCTAGTTCAATGTGGTCTGTCTGTCGGAGGCGTCGAAGTTTACTCCGCATGTATGAGCGCACTTCGGCGCCGACATACATCAGGCGCAGATTTCACGGAAAAAAATGGGAAAACAGCCGCTTCGACGCGCCGATCTTCATACATGTCCGCCTTAATCTTTTTTGAAGCGAAGTGTTAAACATATACAATCATGAAATAGAACAACTGTACTCCAAAAGAGACTATGTTTGCCTATGGACTCCAATGGCTCCGCCACAGTATATGTCAGGATACCTGATGGATACTGCCGACAAAGCCATAAAACATAATGTGAATTGGGTATTATAAATATTCGCTTTAAAGATGGGGCACTGGGTAAATGCAGCCTTGTGTGAGTCAATATCTATCCAACATATACTTATATAGAATAGATCCAGGATTATATATATTTCCCCGCTTTGATTCTTCAGATTTCCATTCTATCTGCTAGAGTAAAACAATGAATAAACATTCCCCGGTCTCTGCAGTGCTACTTACCACCATAATCTTTTTTCCTCTCTGATAATACATCTGAGCAGGACATTCCTGAGTTAGAGAAGAAAATGAGGACTTATCATCACCATGTTCATTCCCTCTAGCGGAAAGTAATGGCTTTTTTGCATAGTGTATTATAATAAAAAGTAAAACACATTTAGAAAAACCCTTTGATTTTATGTGCTGGCCAGTGACTAGAGTGCATCGAGGGAGAATAAATGAATGAATATTTCATCTTCCATTGATCTGCCATTTAAATACTAACTGCTTTTTTCCAAATTTTTACAATTTTTGATTTTATTATTGCAAACCTTGAATTAGCAGCCTCCCCACAATAGGAGGATTTATGAAACGTGCAGTAAAAACGTTGGATGCGCTGTTCCATGGGTGAGTGCTTTCACTATATTATGACTGCAGTATACCTTTCTAAGTGGTCCTCCTGATTTAATGAAGAAAAGCACAGCCCCTGCCTTGAGACCAGAAATTCTGGAAGTGCTGTGACATTTAGAAGAAAGGAATTAACTTTTGGTTTTTTTTTTTTTTTTTTCTGAAGGAATTACCAACGGGTTTTTATTTCTGCAGTAATGCCCGCCCGAGCAGAAAATACGGTCGCACTGATGATTTCAAATTGGCTGCAGCTTAAACTAATTGGTCAAGGTGCCTTTCAGCTCCGAAAAATGGATAGAAATTTTATTGGGATCCCGCAACGCTTAGTTGTACGGCAGACGTGTCACCTGTCACATACTCGCATATTTGACGATATGTCACAATCTTGCAGTTGTGTGATGATAATAGTAATAATGTATAGGATGAGCAGCTATTACAGCGGATGCCTCCTGCCACCAGATATAGATGATTCAAAGAAGTCACTGCGATTTACATTGAACCTGGTGGTGAATGTAATGTTATGTGATCAGTCTCTGACATGTCACTAATAGAAACCAAAGCAAACGTTCAGAATTGTCGTCAAAACGGGTCACGTGCTGTCCTTCAAGCAGAATTGCCTTCCTCTTCTCCAGTGGTCAGCTATTGATCAGTGATCCATATATGATTAGGAGACTTTACAGAGAATCTGTAGTAACTAGAGGGTAAAGCAAACATTTCTATGTTTCAAAGTGGCAGGCAACGGCTCCATGTAATCTGCAATAATTTCTGTTATGAATTAGGGCAGTATATAGCCTGCAGCTGCTAGGGCATGATGGGAGTTGTAGTTTTTCAACAGCTTAAGAAATATTGAGGGTCTTAAAGGGGATGTATCGCTTCTTCAGCTGGGCGGTTCTCTTGAAGCTTGATGCTCTCACTTCCTGAAATCCAGGGGCATTTCTTCCCCTCCCAGCTGGGTGTTTCTTAACTGAAGGGGGAGACATCATCCCCCCTTCACTGTTCATGCTGGCTCCAGCGTGTCCACCCTTTTGACATATCACTGTCCTCTCCCTATGCAGTCTTATTTTGTAAGAGCTGTTTACATATTACAGACCTGCATTCAGTCTAAACAGTCTTCTATGAATTCAGCACTGATCTCTCACAGCTGGAGGTTTGCTACAGTTGAATCTATCCAGAGCACAGATCCATCTCCATTCATGTTTACATAAGGCACCGACGCACAATTCTGCTGTTTTCTAATTGTAGCAGTAGCTACAGTGTCAATGAGGAGCAGTTAGCTGTATAGAGTGAAATGCTTGTTGGCCCCTTAAACGCAGGAGCATTAAGGCACCATGGCACAATTCTGCTGTTTTCTGATTATAGAGACAGCTGCAGTGTCAATGAGGAGGCAGCTAGCTGTATAGAGTGAAATTGTTGTCGGCCCCTAATTCTGTGAGAGGCTGGAATGCAAGCTCTGTGAATATGGCCGTCCAGGGGCAGAACAGAATGTAAATTAGTAGAGCCCTCAGCTAATGAAATGCAAGGAGGGGGGATCCAACTATCTGACCAACACTGGAGAAGTTTGTTTAGAGAAAACAAAGATAAGAAATACTGTAAAACAAAACAGCTTTGCTAATGACATCCAATTTCAAGGTTGCTTGTTTTCACTGTCCCTTTATTCTGAAGACCATCTAATGAAATGATAAAACCCCTTTAACATATGTTCAGGTAGATGTTAAAGGGGTTGTCTCACTGAACCTCAAGCAGTTTTAGATGAATACATCCTGTCTCTTCCTGGTAAGACTGTGGGTGGTTCTATAGCAGTGATTAGCATACCAGCTCCATAAATACAGCTCTTCGAATTACACTGACATGAGAGCAGTAGATCTATGAGCTCTAAAGTTCTCTGATCTAAAGTAAACAAAAGTCATTAGTCTCTTGTGTTTATTAGGGATAACGCTCTGTTCTCAAGCTGCCGGCAGTCCTGTGTGTCATTCTGTGGTGACGTCACTCCCTGTTCTTAGATAACACAAAGAGCAGAGAGAGAAGGGGAGAGAAGGTCGGTAACCTAGAGAAACCTGAGTGCACTCAGAGCAGATAAAATCTGTACTATCTCCTCAACAAAGCAAAATAAATAAAGCAATATATTTAGAAAAAGTCTTCAATTATCTGTCCCAAAGCTATTAATTGTAGTGAGAATAACTAGGTTAGGGGAAGGATTAAGAGTAGGGTCAGGGTTAGAGTTAGGATAAGGATACGAGTTAGGGTTAGAATTAGTGTTAAAAATTCAAATTCAGGACATCCTGAACCAAAATGTTTTCACAAGTTTGGTTGGACCAGTGCCGAACCAAAGAGGGACCTAGTGGAGCGACAGTAATCTTAAGTAGAGGACAGTATAAAACACGTGGGACTTTTTTTACACTATAGGGCAGATGTATTAGTTTAATTATGCCAGAAATAATGGTGTCGTTGCACTGAAATAAAGCTCAGCCTATATTTACAGCTCCGACCAACTACATCACAAGTGGTGAAAGAGTCGGAAAAAAGAGAGCATTGCTTTTATATTATACTCTGTGTTACTGATCTTCTGTTATGAAAACAGGGGAGTAGTTCCTCAATAGCTGTGCATTGTACATGGAAATACATCACATACGACACTGAGCTCCCACACAGTATTTCTCGGTGTATTTGTGCCCTATGATTGTCTGCATTTAGTCTTATTTCAAACAAGCAGTTGTGAGCTTATATCTGGTTGCTGCAAAACTGCCTGCTGCCACTAGAGGTCTCTTGCCAGGTTCTGTCTCTACGGTTCGCTTTAGATGTAAAAGATCATAATACATCCTCTTCTTCATTTTAACTTCTTCCACATAAATCACATATACACGTTCATCTTTTAGACAAACAGTCACACATCTGCACAGACACCGCCTCAAATGTGCATTTACATACATGCATTCATACATTTTTCAGTGCTTTAAAATGCTGATAAAAATGCACTTCCATAGTTTTAATGACATCTTTTTTTTACTAGTACTGTGTTTTTAATGGTATTTTTCATTTTGTAACATTTTGGGCGACATGTATGAACGTAGGAGCGTTGAAGTGAATAGTCGAGTCTCATTTTCAGTGTATAATGCATCTGATGTATGAAAGTGTTTTTTGTGCGTTCATAAATGGTGTGTAAAGTTCTATGAGCCTCGCCTATGTGTTTAGTGCATTACAGAACTTAGGCGGATAAGTAATGTTCCTAACATGTATAAAGGTTATAGACAGTCTGGAAATAAGAGAAGTCATTAGAATAGCATGTCAGTGAATAGAAACTATGGTACTGATCTTGCTTAGTGAACCACAGGTCCCAGCAATACCTGTGCTGTGCTGGCTCTTGCTGTATGCAGAATAAAGGGTGAGAGCAGCAAAAATACATTTCAAATTTAATGTAGTAAAAATTTAAAATATAAAAATCTGAACAACATAATTAGTGGGTTGCTTAATGTAAAATTTGTTTTAGATTCTATTAATTTTAAAAACATTTTATAGGAGAAATTTCTATATTTTGTGGATATTATATATACACATACGTTAGGCGCATTAGACACCGTAGCCGGCTCATTTAGGAGCGTTGTACGCCAGATAAAGGGTGTCGCCCTTTGTAGCATTTTTCATTTAGAGAAGCCATTGGCAGAATTGTCTAAATAAAACAACGTATTTATAAAAAAAAATACATATTTCTGTTAATGTAGATGTTGGGAGCGGCTCATTCCCACCACAACGTTCAGTTACTACTGCTGTGTCGCAGTTGGGTGACTGTGCTGCCCCTCTGTCAGTCCATTCTGTGTTTCCTCTTGCTGCTGCCCTCCAGTGCTTACACGCTGGTCCTTTGGGATTTAAAGGGCTAGTGCATGCCTTTATTGTGCTCTTCCTCCACTGACTATATTCCTGAAGCTACTTAAATGGACACTTTCCTTGTGACACTGCCTGATCTTGGATTTGCATCTTGCTGAATACTAGCTTATTCTGCATTGTGATACCTTGTATTGACCTTGGCTATTCATTCTTCGTGTCTGCTACCCGTCCTGACCTTTGGCGTCAGTCCTGACTTTGCTTGAACTCCTCTTACCTAGTGCCTTCCCGACTACACATTTAGGGTCGGTTCACACGGCTTTTTCAAGCCGTAATTGTGGGATGGATTTCGCCCGTAATTACGGCTTGAGTAAGGGGCGGGGGCGCTGACCGCCGGCCCCATAGACTTTCATTATCCACGGCGCATATCCCACTGGGATATTGAACATGTTGCTTAGCTGAGCAGGGAGGAGAGACGGAATCCATAGTTCTCTATGAGAACTGTGGATTACCGTAATGTCTGGGACGGATTCCAGCCGTATTGCAGCGCAATCCGTCCCTGCAATAAGCAGTGTGAACGGCCCTTTAGGGTGACATATATTTATGGGGCTGCGGCAGAAGTCTGGCGTCTTTTAAGCCCGAAGACTAGCGCAGTCCCGTTCGCTCTATTTTTAACCAGGCGCACTCCAATATCAGGCACATTACAGAGCGCCCACACCACTTTGTAATGCGCTTTAGATCGGGTGCGTGCTGGAGGTGTGTCGCACTACAACCGTACGAACCTACACAGTTGAAGCTTCAGTACAGCAAATCCAGGCGCATTACTACTGCAACAGGTAGAACACTTTAAAAGTGGATTATCTGAGCCTGAAGTGTCGCTTAGTAGCCAGAAAGTGCTAAATCTATGACCTGCAGTAGAACAGGTTCACAGATTCAGACGCATTCTATGCTACAAACGTACGCAAAAAAATGGCGCCTGGGCGCCAAAAATCATACGTCAACATAAATCGGCTTCTTTGATAAAGTGTTTGGTCATTAGCTATTGCTGTGGGAGGTTTTGCTAGGAAAAAAAAAACAAAAAAAGTAACAAACACAAGTGAAACACCAGGAAAAATGTATTAAAGAGGACCTGTGACATCTCTGTTTTAGTCAATACTTGTGTTCCCCATGCTTCTAGGAATGTATTACTGAATCTGTCAGCTAGGTGTCACCAATTGAGGATGTGTCCGTCCACACACTGTCTCTGTCAGCACTGATTGGACAATGCCAGACTGTGCAAGGACACTCCTCCAGTGGGTAACACCCAGCTGACAGTTTGGTAACAGCACAACCCAAAGTTATAAGAGAAGATGATCACGCTTCAGAGTTATTTCATAAGGAACACAAGTATTTACCAAAACAAACGTGTCAGAAATCTTCTTTAAATCTTTGTGTGTGAATTCAGCCACTAAGTTAAAGAGGATGAGAAAAAGTGCAAAAATGTGAAAGGTACCAAAATAGTTTTCAGAATGTAAACTGAGGTGCATGTTACTGTACACCTGGACACCCACCATAACAAACTTGTCATTTACACTAATGCATGTGGTGAACAATTTATAGGATTTATGTACACTATACAATATACAGTATAAAGCTACATTGTATTCTGCATATATAGATGGCACATTCTGCAAATTGTTTTCTTATGTTGCGGGGAGTCTCATATGCCCTCCTAAAATAGGGGCCCAGTCATGACTATACTCTCTGTATTGACTATTACCAGTGCACATACTACCATGGTTCCCCAAAAATAAGCCCTACCTGGAAAATAAGCCCTAGCATGATTATTCAGGATTTTTGGAGTATGCTTGAAATTTAAGCTACTCCAAAAATAAGCCCTAGTTACAGTTCATTAAAAAAAATAAACAACGTTCCAGACAGCTATAAATGTAAAAAAGTAAATAGAATACAGCAGGACAGATATAGTAGACCCTTTATCAAGGAAAGCATGACACTCAAAAGACCCCACACTACTAAGGCACTGTCTCCACTGAACACAAAAATGTCTGCTTGCGGTCTCCAGGGGAAGTCAACCGTTCTTCTTGGCTACAGTAGAACATAGCTATAATGGCAACGGACCTGACAGTGATGTACCTTTGACATGTGTGACGCAGATCTGTATGTGAGATCCCATCCACTGTGGGCACCTGCCAACTCTAATTGTTTTGGGTCTAATAGAGTCTGGTGAGTGTGATGCTTCTGGAGGTGTCTCCTTTTCTTGGTGAATAGACATTCACCACTTACTGTGGTACACTACCGTATGTACCGGTAAACAGAGGAAGATGAAATATACTGTACTGTCCAGAATGTGAGGACATGATTATATTTGAATAAATGTTGATTTTTTTAGTTCAAGAATAAATGTGGATTGTTCATGGAAAAAAATAAGACATTCCCTGAAAATAAGCCCTTACCCATCTTTCGGGGCAAAACACATGATAAGACCCTGTCTTATTTTCAGTCTGCGCCTGCGCCCCTCGGGTTAGTTGCGCTTGTGCATTACACCCTTGGAGACGCCGAGATTTTGCGCGGCCGTTTCGTCTAGTTCATTAAGTAAGCAGCTGCTATTTTGTTTATAATTACATCAATTTACACTGTATACATATTTAGTAATACATAATTCATGTTCTATACATGATCTCGTCACATATGATTATTTGTAATGCCTTCTCATATGTATTTTTCACTTGCACAATAATTTTTATTCATATATTTTATATATATTTCACTATAATTTATTAATTGATATTTTGGCTGTACACTTATTGATTAATGAATGTTTATTGGATTGAGTCACTATATATCACATTGTGAGCACTGTGTGTTTAGCTTGAGAAAGGCTCTGGTCAGAGCCGAAACGTTGCTGCTATTGGGTGAATAAACTACCACATATTTTTTTGAAGTGCTGCCTCTTTGCATTTTTTTGAAGTTTATATAAGACCTTGATCCTGGTCTGTGGCGTGCACTCAAATTTTTTTACACTTTTAGTTGCTGCTGATATCTTCTTTTTTGAATAGCTTCTGGAGGTGTCTCCTTTTCTTGGCAAATAGACATTCACCACTTACTGTGGCACACTACCGTATGTAACAGTAAGCAGGAACATGAAATATACTGTACTGTCCAGAATGTGAGGACATGATTATATTTGAATAAATGTTGATTTTTTTTTTTGTTCAAGAGTAAATGTGGATTGTTCATGGAAAAAATAAGACATTCGCTGAAAATAAGCCCTTACCCATCTTTCAGGGCAAAACACATGATAAGACCCAGTATATATACTTTGGGTTTTATGTGGCCTTTCCTGCCTGCTATGCTCATAGATTAGAATGTTTTCCTGTATACTCCATGGGTGATGGAATCAAATGGTGACCTTGCAGTCCCAGTCTCAGATAATGCATGACAGATAGCAGGTTAGAAATTATTTAACGTGGGCCTGTGATCTTATGTTCCTGTAGTGGAGGGGCTGCTGAGCTTCTTCTTCCTCACTCAGCATTGACAGAAGGCAATGTAGCATTGTGTAAATGTCACCTTATCTTTTGTGACTTTTATAATGATGGAATATCACAAGCCTGGCTGCTGTTCGCTCCTGTTGGGGGTCCACCACTGAGATGTTCAAAGAACTGCCATCCAAAGTGCAGTGGGTTATTGCATGGCCTGTGATGTTAGCATGGAGAAGTCAGATGCTTCTTTAAGGTCCGTAACCCTTTCTGGCGTCTGTATGGATATTTGTCAGTGTTGTATGTTTGTATTTTTGGGTGTAGTTCTGTTGTGATAGTAGAACCCTGAGGAATTTGGGGTGTAGAACCCCAAAACCCCCTTTTTTCATGAAAGTTTTTTTCTGTGAAATTTTTGTTTCACCTTTGTTTGGTTCGAGGGATTCCTTGTTTTATTTACCCAGCCCATTTACAATGTTTGGTACGTATAGAAAAGTTTAATTTGACGAAAAGCCCCTTGTTATATGGAAAAATTAAAAGGGGGTTTTTGTCAAAGTCATGTCCAGATTAGGGGGACAGTAAAAATAAGCACTTTTGTAATTGCTTGATGCCCTAGTATTGGGTTTAGAAAAAGGCTTTTTGAAAATCGTGTTCTATTTTGCTGTTTTTGGTCGGCCCGCCCGGGGTGGATCCCCCCCCTAGAACCCCCCCCTTTCATGTGATTGACTGGTGAATTTATTCAGCTTTTGGGGGAAAACCCCCCAGAAGTAAATGCCGGCCCCCCCCCTTGTGTGTTTGGGTCCCGCAGTCTGTTTTTTTCCCCCCCCTTGGTGTTAAAATCGATAGTGAAAAAAGGGTGTGGTGTATACTATTTGGTTGGGGTGAAGATTGGGCAATTATGGGTTTAAGTCACAGATCCCCATTAACCTTTTTAAGATTTCCCTGTAACAGGGGGAGAGGAGGGGGGGAAGAGTTGCTTTGCTTAATAATAGTTGCTGGGGAAAAGAGGGTAGGGGGGGGTGTACACCCCCTACGTGTTTTAGTTCAGTGTGTTTAAAAACTGCATGAGCACAGAAGGAGTTTGGGTCAGTGAAGTCTTAGAAAGGAGCAGCATGCAGGAGGCTGTATAGTGTCCTCTGAGACACCTTTTGCTTCTACTGCCCCTTTTGGGAATGATGAGTAAGTTTTCGTGAGGAGAGACCCCTTCGGAGGGAGATAGTGTGGAGAAGGATCCCCCTGAATTTCAATTAGTCTCGAAAATTAGTAAGAGCACGAACAGTTAAAGAAAAATTTTTAAAAGGCTTTGTTACATAGCGGGTTTTTGTGGTTTTAAGGTTTAGTTTTTGAATCCGTTAAAAATTGTTGTACCAGTTTTGGAGCCCCGAATGAAAATTGTCTGTGTTAACAGCCGGGTTTTTTTTACCGGGATTCCGATTGGCAAATTTAACCTGTGGATTCCCGAAGGTTGCAGTCGGATTCTTAATGAATGTAAGAGGATGGCAAATTCAAAAAAGACCAGGTTTTGGGCAAATTGCACCAAAAACCATGGTTCAGCGCGGTCCAGCGATGCTAAAATGACGAGATTTTGGATGATTTAAATAAGCTGGGAGAAAAGTAATCTTTTTTTTGGTTTTGTTTTTTTTAAAGGAGTGTTTAAAGAATTTGGGGGGGATAGAGTACGGGGGGTTAAATATTAATTACCATAAAAGGGGTAGATCTGCGAATGAAAATGGGAGGCATGCCCCTAAATAACCCAAAAAACCCCTTATATCCAGCATTTAAATTGGGAAAATAAAGAAGTTGGGGCACCCAGAGTACTAAACTTACTGCGGATGGGCCAATGGTTGCTGCACCGTGTTTTTCAGTTTGCTTTTAGAAACACAATTTAAAATAAGAGGCCAACCAAGAGATAGGGTATATATTAATTTGGGCCCTAGGTTTGGGGGGGGGGGCCCCCCAGGCAAACCCTAGTGCGCCCAAATGGAAAAAATGGCTTTGCTAAGATCAGATAACACAAAAAGTTGCTATCATGGTCAAGTAAACTTTTTTTTAATTGTATGTTTTGTAATCTATATATGTTGCAAGGGCCCCGATGGGGAAGGGGGGAAACCCCCGGGGGGGTTTGATTTGGAGAAAGGAGTTTTTTAAAAAAATTACATTTGGGGGGGGGCAAAAGAGAGAGGAAGAGCCAAAAAAAGAGGCAAGTAAAAGTGCACTCACAGTGCGTGGGTACCCTCAAAATCGCCCCAGATGGGTCCAAACAAACTACAGATGGGCCCCCAGAAGAAAACCCATTGGATAAGCCCCCCCTAGGCAATTTTTGCCCCTTCTGTTTTTGTGCGAAGAACAAATGTTCAAAATTTTACGTAATGCCCCATGATAAAAAAGCACAGAATGTTTCCCCTTTTTTCAATGCTTTGTGGTCAAAGGGGGGTTTAAAACGGCGGCTTTGGGGCGGTTTTACCCCGGGTTGAGCGGTTTCCCCCGGGCCAAAAAACCCGAAATCCCCCGTTTATTAAACATGGTTTTCCCTATGTAAAACCCCGCATAATAAACCCCCGGGGTTTGGCCGCGGCTTTTGGGGGGCCCGGGCCCTGCCCGGCGTTGTTGGGACTCTCCTTAATTCCGGGGGGCTGTGGCGGGGGGGTTTTGCCCCGCCTATTAATTTGCATGGGGCAAAACCCCGCCCCGGGCGCCCCAAAGTTCCCCCCAGTGCGAGCCTCCCCCAGCGCCCGGTGAAAACCCCGTCGTTAATATCCCCCTGAAAAGGATAAAACAGAAAGCCAGAATAAGGGTAAGCTTAGCTCTGTACATTTATGTTTTATTCAATGTTTTGTCTCATCTACGTTTTGTTTTATGAAAATTACAAATGTAGTAAAATTAAACTTGACAGAAAACACTGTGATATCATGGCACAGAATGGTATCTCAATTTTTTCAGTGCTTTACTATGGCTTCTCTTGTGGCAGAGGAAGGCCCCTGTGAGGAGTAGAGCTGCGAGGGGGAGGTATCGGAGATTGGGCGGATGATGGGGGGGAGAGGTTATGGAGAGCCTTATATGTATTGTTGGTACTTGAATGATTTTGGGCGGGGGTAGTCAGTGGAGGGTTTGGCAGAGGGAGAGGGGGGGAGTAGTGAGGAGACGGGGAAAATAGGGGGCAGCGAAGTTGAGGATGGATTGAAGAAGAAAGAGTAATAGATGGAAAGCCACAAAAAAGTGTTGCAGTAATCCAGGCGTGAGATGATTAGGGCATGAACAAGCAATTGTGTGGGTAAATTACAAAGGAATCCATTTTGAAAAAATTTTTAGGGGGAGTTAGGGAGGTGGTCGGGGGTAGGATGTGGGTTTGAAGAAAAGGGGCAAATCAAGGGTTTTCCCCGACAGTAGACTTGTGGGAGTGGGGAGAGCGTGGAGCCATTAACTATGATAGATAGGTCAGATGAAGGGGTGGAGGGGATGGGGATCTAAGAACAGATTACAAAGAAATCCATATATAATGGTCAAGCTTAGCTTTGCTACATCTCTATGTTCTTGTAATCTATCTTCGTTTTGTTTTACGAGAATAACAAAAACTTTAAACTTGACCGATCCACCAAATTAAATGGGCCCGAATGTTAGTCGTTTTTTTTAAAAATTTCTATGCTTTGTTTATGATATGAGAACAGATGATATGGAAAGCTGTGAAATCGAAGTCAAGTAAATCTGTTACTCTGTTGTTCTTCTATTACCTTAAAACCTTTTTGTTTGCGAGAACAGGGATTTAAAAAAAGTATGAAAAATTTGGGGAATTTTGAAAGCTGTCTCGGCCTAAGACCTTCTTTGTTGTCCATAGAAAAAAATGGTCCCCTTTAATTTTTCAAGACTTTATAAATGAAAGGTGGGGGGTTGATTTGGTTGCTATGGGAACAAAGAAAGTCTTAGATAAAATTTTATACTATGGGTCTTTGTTTTTTTGACACAGGTTGCATAGGGGCCCTGCGCAAGTTCAAAAAAGGGTTTTTTTGTCCCCAAAAAATCATTTGGATTGTTCCCCCATTCATAGTAATAAGATCCCCTGAAATGAAAGGGGGGGTTTTTCCCCTCTCGTAAAAAATTTTTCTGCGGAGTGGACTTAGTGTGTTCTCCACATTTATTTCTATGGAGTTCCCAAATGCCAGTGAGTCTGTTGTGTGTATTTGAAATGATAGCCAGATGGAGGAGAGTGCGCAAGATGGCAACCCCCCCTTCTTGTGGAGATAGGGCTACCCCCCGAAAATTTTAGTAATAATAAAAATTAGGAACTCCAAAAAATTTCTTATTTTTTTTTGAGGGGTAAGTTAACGTTACATACAGTATAATAAAGTTAATTTCTTTAAGTTTCCTTTAGCAGGGGGATTCTATCAATTTTTTAGCATGCTTTTATAGTTATGTGGAGTGTGAATCTTTAGAAAGATTCAGAGGAGAAAAGCTTATAAATGGATTATATTTTTGGGCTAGCAGGGAGGGATCGTACAGTATTGTCGTTGTAGAAAGTTATTTTGGTTGTATTCTGCGAAAGCCCCTTGTTGAAACATAGGGCTATTGATATCTTTGTAACGGGCGACTTGCGTCAATTTTTAGGTTAATGGAGAAATCTGAAAAAGGTAATCATGTAGTGTTCTTAAAGCATTTGTTGTAAAGAGTGATTTTAAAGCAAATAATATACTAGGTAATTGCTATCGCTGCAATATAAGGAATTACTATCATTTTTGGCAATCCCCGTTTGGGGGAAGGATACCTTGGGCAAAGGGGTTTGCTCTAAACTTTTTGGAACCCCGAACAAAATGCCATTTCCCCCAGCTACTTTAGGTAAATGAAGCATCGACGTGGGATTTAGCAATGGGCGTCCCCTGTAATGCATGGCCCTTTAGGGTAGTTTTTTCATTGGTTTAAAAACCCGATTTTCTTTGTATAAAATTACTGAGTAAAAATAAGTTATAATTGGGAAAAATAAAAGGGGGCATCATTTCCCAAATTTTAGCTGATTTTCTGTAAGAAATAAAAAGAAACAATACCTCTGTACTAACGTTTGTTGTAGCAATGCATCCGCAATCCCCTCTTGCTTTCGATGCTAGGGTGGTTAGGTTCTCCCTGCGGTCCCTTTTAAAGACAGGGTTTTTTTTAAAAACTTTCTTAGGGTGCGTTTTAGGAGAGGAAAATAAGGCCCCCCGGGGGGGGGGTACGGATATTCTGCGATGGGAGAAAAGTTTTACATTGGTTGACGTTGTCCAGAAACCGGAGGAAGATTGTGCTAGCACAATGTTTTCGGGGAGGGGCAGAAAAATCGGAGGAAAACCCCTGCGGTTGGGACGTGCACGGGTTTTTCCATAACCCATTGTGCTAATTCTCGTCTGGTTTTTAGGGTGTCTAAAAACCCTTTAAAACGGGAAAAAGGCCAAAAACCCCTGCTGTGGGACTGCCCTACTGACAAACTTTAACCCTTTAGAGCTCTGTTGTCTTGTGCTAATCCCCTCCATCACCAAAGTTCCTCCTGTAGGAAGTGGGGCCACTGACTGCGAACAGTGCAGTATATTGTCTATTTGGATATATGTATATATTTTATACCATGTACATATGTGTGTTCGGGGTTAGCATGACAAAGCTTTCAGCTAGGACAGCATGGTTAGACCTGCAGCTAATCAGGGTGTAGAAGGACTGAGGGGCTGTATGTTCATATAATAGGAACCTGCGATTTTGTAAGCCCGTTTATTTTGAGTAGAGTTCTTTTTTTAGTTGACATCTGTATCCCTTCCCCTTTGCCCGGGGTGTTTTTGGGCAGGCAAATTCTTTCATTGTGGAAATCACAGGAGAATGAGAGAGAAAGGAAAGAGGAAGAAGTAGGGGACACGTAGATGGAGGATTACAGCAGGAGTGAATAGAATTAAGACAGCATGGGGAACTGTCCAGGGAGAGTGGAAAGGAGAGCTGAGTACAAGGAAGCTTGATTAGCCAGTCCAGGGAGGATAATAAGGAAAAATTAGCCCCTTTAGCAGAAAAATTTTGGCCCACAGCAAGAGCTAAAGAGAAAAAAAAGAGGAATAAGGGTTGATAATGTTTGTAAAATTTCTTGGGGGCAATTGCAGGAAGGAAAGAGAAGTGTGAAAACCCCAGGCAGTAATTGGCTGCCTGTCACAAGTGCTGAACCTGCTAAGAAACCTTTGAGTAAAGCCTGCAGTCCAAAAATGGTCCCCGGGTTTTCCTCCAGCCCCCGCTCCCAAAATAGGCTACTCCCTTTCACACCCGCTACCCCTTTGGGTTTTTACCTCTACCTCCCCGAGACTTTAACTTGACGGCTCAGCTAGGGAAAAGAAGTGAAAAGTCGGTCACGTTGTAAAACCACCCCCAATTTAACAGGATTGGAAGTGAAGTGGGGAAGAGAGGTTATGAAAAAGAGATGGGAAACCCCCTTTAACCTTATTGAATTTGAATTGAGTATGTTGGATAAGGGCTTAAAGGGAAACATCGCTTCCCGTACATAGGCGGAGGGATGGTGTAATTGCAGTGAAAGCCGTAACGAAGAATGACCCCTTTTGCCCTCTAAATAATGAGAACGGTAAAAAAAATGAGAAACGGGGCTGCGAAATTTCCCCATGCGATTTTTTACCCCCGTGGGGATTTCAGAGTCCCCGATCATTTACGGGAGTGGAATTGTGAAGGCTTCTATTGCTGCCATATTTCTAAATTGCCATATTTGTGCACCCTACTGCATTAGTTAAACAATGTAATAGGCTGTATAAACTATCGCGCTCCCTAGTGGTGAAGCACCCTAGGGGAACTCAATGAGAAAGTGAAAAAAAAAAAATAATTTTAAAATATAAAAAAATAAAAAATATTAAGAGTTCCAATCACTTCTCTTTTGCCATTTTCCAAACATAAAAAAATAAAAAAGTTTCAAACCCTTAAAAGATCACTCTATTAAAATATGAAATAATTTGTTCTGTACGCTGAACATTGTAGAAGAAAAAAAAATTCCAAACACCAAAATTACGTTTTCTTGGTCATTTCACATCCTGTAAAAACTGGAATAAAATTGATCATAAAAGTCAGATGTATTCCAAACTGGTAGCAATAAAAAGTACACATCAGCCAGCAAAAAATGCCGCCTCACTCAAGTCCGTAGGTGTAATACAAAAAAGTTACTGTCGCAGAAAATTGACCTGTGGCAAAAATTAGAAAAATAGAAAATGTGTGAATTTTTTTTTTTACAGTACCAAAACATAACGAAAACCATACATTTTTGGTATTGCCGGTATCGTATCAACCTATAGAATACAGATAACTCATCATTTTTACCGAAGATTAAATGCCGTAAAAACAAAACCCCCGCAAACCTGGTGCAAGTACGTTTTTTTTGACACTTTGCTCCACTTAGAATTTTTTTTCAATTTCCCAGTATATTCTATGTTACAGTGAATGACACTAAGAGAAAATACATCTTGTCCCCCAAAATAAAAGCCCTTATATGTCTATGTAGATAAAAATAATAAAAATGTTATAGCTCTGGGAAGGCAGGGAGGAAAAAACGAACATGACAAAAAAAAGGCTGCGACGGGAAGGGGTTAGAAAGGCGAGGTGCAGAGTTTAGTAAAATATTGTATATCTATGTTAAGGTACATACTGTAGAAGGCTGAATAAAGTTTTAGGCTATGTTCACACGGCTTAAAATGGGCCGTATTTCGGTCCGTAATTACGCGCCGGAGTGCGCCAATTACGGGCCGAAAATGGCCCATTCATTACAGTAATTCACAGTTCTCATAGAGAACTATGGATTACGTCTCCTCTCCCCGCCGGGCGGGGAGATAATTGACATGTCACTTTCTAGCGGCGTATACGCGCCGCTAGCAGTGCTTGTCTATGGGCCGGCGAAGTGCCGACCCCCCGCTCGCTCCCCCGGTCCCGCCCCCGTCCACACGGCGTAATTGCGGGGCGAAATTACGCCCCGCAGTTAAGCCGTGTGAACATAGCCTTAATGTTAACTTTGACCCACTGTGCACAGGGTGGATCATGTCGCCGGATATTCTGTAATCGCAGCTTATTGGCTGAGCCCTGAAGCAATACAAGGAAAGGAAAATGGTTTGTTTTGGTGTATAAATAACTAACCTTATTCACTGGGATTTAGGTTCAAGTTCAACCTTTCCTTCCCCGTCAGACTTTGCAACTTTCTACAATTACGTCAATGCCACAGTCAAAAATAGAAGCCATTTTGTTAAAACAATATGCAGTTGTATCTGTGAAATACCCATTGAGATGAAATAAAGCGAACACACAATCACTTCATAACACTTGGATTGTGTGCTTTATAGCCGCCACTATGTGTATGAAATTCCACAGTAGATAATTTGTTGTAGTAGAAGATTATTGAACATCTGTTGGATAATTCCTCAAATGCATCGCTGTTCAGCAGTTTATTACCACCATTATTAGGCCTGACTCACACAGAAAAGCAGTGGAAATTTTACTGCAAAAAAAAAAATGCAGCAAATTTTTTTTGCCTTGGTCATAATTAGGGTACAGAGTTATCAGTCCCACCAGGGCCCTGGTTTCTGAGGATGCCCCAAACCTAAATTTCTTAAACCTAGCCCTATTCATAATACTAACTGTAACTGTAAGCATTAGTTGGGGTTAGGGGTATACTTAGGGCGCGTCCACACTGCACAGGACAAATACCGGCCGGTTTGCCGGCCGCGGGGGGGGTCGTCTTTTCCACATTGACATGCACAGATTCCGTCCGAAAACCGGATGGAAGAACGTGCATGTTCAATGTTTTGCGGCCAGACCGCGGGCGGAAAAACCTCCCGACGGAAATCCCGTGCAGTGGGGACTGCTGCACAGGTTTTGCATAGAGCACAATTGTGCTCGTTTTCGGCCGGTTTTTCAGCCGGTTTGAAAAACCGCAAACCGGCTGAAAAACCGGCCGAAAACCCGTGCAGTGGGGACATGCCCTTAGGGTTTCTTTACTGTTTATCTTGCCACTCTGGGGTGCTCCTGGCACAACCGGACTCCCGGTTCGGTATCACTTCTAGTTCAACGTCATGGTCGACATGACTTGCAATTACCATGGCATAAGGGTTCTACCAATGTAATGGTAACTGTAATTGACTTTGAAGCGGAAGTGACTTGGCACCAAGGTTGACGTCGTTCAGGGAGTGCTGCAGAATGGTGATTTAACCCCTAAAATCATATTAAAATTCCTAATCGCAACTTAAAATTAGGGTAGGTTTTTTTGGGGTAATTTTAGCCAAAATTTGGTTTATTCCACCTCAAATTAAATCAGATAGGTTCAGAACAAATTTTACATCAATGCAAATCTATAGCACAGCACTATGGGCCACTTGTTATTTTTTCACCTACATAGACATATGAGGGCTTTTATTTTGTGGAACAAGATGTACTTTCTATTGGTGTTATTCACTGTACTATAGAATATACTGGGAAACCGCAAAAAAAAAAAAAAAAAAGTGGAACAAATTGTGAAAAAAACGTATTTTCGCCATGTTTCTGGGTATTTTGCTTTTACGCCGTTCAATCTTCGGTAAATATAATGTGTTATCTGTATTCTGCAGGTTGTTACGCATCCGGCAATACTAAACAAGTAGGGTTTTTGTTATATTTTGGTACCGTAAAAAAATTCCAAACATTTTCTATTTTTGAAATTTACGCC
The DNA here is from genome assembly GCA_025379985.1 of Phyllomedusa bahiana. Classification (NCBI taxonomy): domain Eukaryota; kingdom Metazoa; phylum Chordata; class Amphibia; order Anura; family Hylidae; genus Phyllomedusa; species Phyllomedusa bahiana. The sequence goes on from JAODAL010001393.1 coordinate 221,508, forward strand.
GTGGCGCCATTTTGTGCGACCAATAACTTTTTTGTACTAACACCTATGGACGTCAGTGAGGGGGCATTTTTTGCGGGCTGAAGTGTACTTTTTATCGCTAGCAGTTTGGAATGCATGCAACTTTTTTGATCACTTTTATTCTATTTTTTGAGTGACGTAAAATGACCAAAAAACGCAATTTTGGCGTTTGGAATTTTTTTTCTTCTACAGTGTTCAGCGTACGGGATAAATGATGTTATATTTTTATAGATTGGACTTTTTCAGACGCGGCGATACCAAATATGTGTAACTTTTTTATTTTTAATGATTTTATTTGTAAAATGGGGAAATTGGGGTGATTTGAACTTTTAATACTTTTTTTTTTGTACTTTAAAACTTTATTTTATTTTTTCACTTTAACATTTATTCCCCCTATGGTGCTTGACCACTAGGGGGCGCGATTGTTAATACAGCCTAATGCATTGCATAGGCAATGAATTAGGGTGTACAAAGATGGCGGTTTCCCCACTTCCTGTCTACGGCCGGAAGTGGGGCAAACTGGGAAATGTAAGTGACGGGCTCCAACTGCCGTGTCCGTTCGTCGGATCTGCGCCGATGACGATGACCCTAACGATCGGTGCGCGGCACCGATCGTCATTCAGTCAGACGCCGCGGCCATCTTTGCGCGGTGTCTGACAGGTTAAACAGTAACAGCTGTTACTGCCAGGCGTTAGCGGCGATCAGCAGAGCGATCCCCCTGCAAGGCCCCTTAGCGGCCCTGGGACGTACTCATACGTCCAGGGTTGTTAAGGGGTTAGAGGGGCGCTCTGATTCGTTGCTATGGGCAACAAAGAGTTTTAGACGTAGACAGTTTTCATACATGCGGCCCTATATGTTAGAAACAAAATGACCCATGTGACATTATGAGGAATGTCACTTTATTTAATATTATATGAATATATTATATTGAATGGATTTTACATTGCACTGATCCTGCTCATTTATACTGAATTTTACTTAATTTTATATCTATGACCAGTATGTAAGTTTCTAATCTGTACATTTGTATTGTTTTCTATTTCTCTGCATGATTATGAAGAAGCCATTTTTTGCGCTATGCATGAATTCACTCCTGAAATTGCCTTAACCGTTTTCATTTATATAGGGTGATTTCACCGCACCATTCAGTTGTTAGTTCCCAGAGCCCTAGTTCAAGTGCCTCCCCACCTGATTAATAGGTGACAGCTTGAGGAAGAGAAATGATATTTGCTGGTGTGACCATGTCAGGAGTGGGGAGTATTGGGAGAAGAGACAGAAGAGGTCACAGCAGAGTGAGCCCTGTAATAATCATCATTCTTCCTCATATACTACCGGCTGCAGAGGTCTTTGTCATGGTCATATAGGAAAGTCTAGAATAGAAATGTGCAGTTATATAAAGCGCACATGTAATTAAATGAATCATTCTGAGGAGTTACAGTGGATGTCCATTTGTATGCTTTGCATATGAATGGACATTTACAAAATAGCTTCTATTCGATACAGATCCAATTACAGTAACATTTTTTAACCATACAAGAGCTCATGTTATTTTAGTTTCTTATTTATTGTTGGATTTTTAGCTTTGTTTCCGAAATCATTCATTTAGACGCATCCTGTAAAAGGCTGGAGCATTTTGCAGCATTTTGTAATTTCTGTTCACATCTGTATCCTGACATTGTTGTCCAGGGCAGCATATTTTACCCAGCTTGGTGCACTCAATTAGTCAGAATCTGGGAGCTCGCGTTCATTCTTTAGGACTGAAAAGCATTGCTGATGCCTATCCATCCTTTTGTTTGGTCCCCAAAACAAAGACCTGTATGTGCAAGTTATGACAAAAAGAGACATGGTATACAGTACAATATGATTTACAACCAGTCACTGGAAAGACCAACATGGTGCAATTTCAGTGCAATTATATTTTATTTTTATCAAAGGGATTGTCCCAATTCACACACAGATGGTGTCCTCGGAACTCCCCTTAAAATGAATCCAAGAGTTCCTACCACCTCTCTGTTCTCAACAAAGACTTTTGGCTTGTTCTCAAAATAGGTGTGGGTTCCAGAGGTGTGACAAACACCTATCACACATTGATGCCATGTCCTATTAATATGCCATCGATACGTGATGTCTTCATCTAAACCCAACATATTCCAAAGTGGTGTACAGAGATTGACACACACATTAGGACCATTGGGCTCAAAATCTAAATGACATATTAACCTATTAGTATGTTGAAACATGGGGCGACTACTAGAAGGCAATAAGGCAATATTTTTTGACTATATATTTGAAGTTTTCCTATAAAGAAGGATTTCTCTGAAATATATTCTACATACAGATGTGTATTTCCTTAAAGGGGTTTTATCATTACACACTTTTGTAGACTTGAGCTGTTTCTATCTGTTTCAGCTTCAAATCCAGGGGCGTTTCTCTTCTCTCAGAAGGTGTGTATCTACTATCAGTAGGCGTGTCTCCCCTCACTGAAGAGTTGTGACATCATCATTCATGTGAAGCAGTGGAAGAGAGAGGATATCAGCTCTGCAGATCTTCTGCAATGTTCTCTTGTCTGCAGAGCTGTCACCTGCCTCCTAGGCTGCACAGGCTCCTTGTAACCAGAACCCCTGCATTGCTGTAACCAAAACGCCTGCATTGTTGTAATCAGAACACCTGTATTGCCGTAATCAGTTATACATATAACCTGAAATGATTAAAGAAATTTGAGGAATGCATGCTGCCCCCCCCATCCCTTCTGTTATCAGGCAGGAGGTAGAGCAGACTGTATAAGGCTGTGTTATATGGGGGGAGCACAGAGTATAAGGCTGTGTTATATGGGGGGAGCACAGGATATGAGGCTGTGTTATATGAGGGGAAAGTGAATTTAACAGCTAGAGACTCAGTAATTGCCCAGATCCTTTACATCGAGTCATCACTGGGAGATTAGTATAGAGAGAAGCTGAGACAGCCTTCGTTGTACAAACACAGCCTTCTCAGACAGTTTGTTTCATTTTGTTTTCCACAGCTCAGAGGGGAGTAAGCACAGAGTGCAAGCAGCCAATCACAACACAAGGGGCGTTTCCGAACAGGCTGATTGACATATCAGTCAACCAGTCACAGAATAGGGGGCATGTCCCATCCACCTGCTGTAGGAGTAGCTATAGATGCACAGATTAGTTCAGATCTGCTATACTAAGTGACCTAGGTAATGCAAACCAATTGCAAAGGTGCCTATTTTTACTGTCCCCATCATTTGAGATATGATTTTTGTAGTGAGAAAACTCCTTTAACATTTCTATAAACATGAAATTTTTTTGTATGCAAAAAAAAAAAAAAAAGTATATAGTATATATCGTACATTCATGGCCACCATCACACATACACTCACTGGCCACTTTATTAGGTACACCATGCTAGTAACGGGTTGGACCCCCTTTTGCCTTCAGAACTGCCTCAATTCTTCGTGGCATAGATTCACAAGGTGTTGCAACGATGCTCAATTGGTACCAAGGGGCCCAAAGAGTGCCAAGAAAATATTCCCCCCACCATGACACCACCACCACCAGCCTGAACCGTTGATACAAGGCAGGATGGATCCATGCTTTCATGTTTTTGACGCCAAATTCTGACCCTACCATCCGAATGTCGCAGCAGAAATCGAGACTCATCAGACCAGGCAACGTTTTTCCAATCTTCTACTGTCCAATTTCGATGAGCTTGGGCAAATTGGAGCCTCAGTTTCCTGTTCTTAGCTGAAAGGAGTGGCACCCGGTGTGGTCTTCTGCTGCTGTAGCCCATCTGCCTCAAAGTTCGCCGTACTGTGCGTTCAGAGATGCTCTTCTGCCTACCTTGGTTGTAACGGGTGGCTATTTGAGTCACTGTTGCCTTTCTATCAGCTCGAACCAGTCTGCCCATTCTCCTTTGACCTCTGGCATCAACAAGGCATTTCCGCCCACAGGACTGCCGGGTCACTGGATTGTTTTTTCTTTTTCGGACCATTCTCTGTAAACCCTAGAGATGGTTGTGCGTGAAAATCCCAGGAGATCAGCAGTTTCTGAAATACTCAGACCAGCCCCTTATGGCACCAACAACCATGCCACGTTCAAAGGCACTCAAATCACCTTTCTTCCCCATACTGATGCTCGGTTTGAACTGCAGGAGATTGTCTTGACCATGTCTACATACCTAAATGCACTGAGTTGCCGCCATGTGATTGGCTGATTAGAAATTAAGTGTTAACGAGCAGTTGGACAGGTGTACCTAATAAAGTGGCCGGTGAGTGTAGGTTTCCATGTAAAGAAATGTATACGTTTAATGTCCATGCTTTATTACTGGGCGGTGCAGGATTGTATGGAATTAGTATCATGGTAAATAGTATAACTTAACCCAATTTGGTAAAAGGTTCCATGTCCGCAGCTCAAGCTTCTCTTTCTCCAGCTCCCGGTAACTGCTTAGTATGTGAAACATGGAAAAAACAAGGAACAACAGTCGTATTAAGTGGGATTTGTTACTGTAAATATGTTCTGTTAAATTATTCAGGATACCGCATGGGCTCTATAAATACACAATGCTGACTCCAACCTCGGATCCCTGTAAGGTGCAGCCTTGGCTGGAGCAGAGACACCTGCGTGGATAATATGATCATTCAGTCTCATTTCGACAGCTGGATCGTCTTGAAACCTCTTGAGTTCGTTTTTATGGACAGACGTTCATACTTTGAATCTTGGATAGGAACATGACAGAAACAAATAAGACGGTGTGGGTGCCTGTTCAGCTATTGTTGTGACATTACAGAGGGTGATGCTGCACATTTTGACAAATGTCATATGACTATAATTCCTTCATCCCATACCAACCGGTTGTATTTCATCCGTGTTGTCTATTATGCTTTCCGAAGTGTGAGAATATGGCTTCACGATACAAGGTTTTATTTTACAGCAAAATATATATAATATTAGATTTGATGATCGTGATGAGAGTTTAGTCTAAGGCCGGGTTCACATCTTCATCGCAGCCCCTGTCACAGATTCCGTCAAAAATGATATAAAAGATATCACCGTGTGCTCCACGATTTGTTCCACCATGGGTCCCGTGGTTTTCATTCAGTTTTTGTTTGTATTTTTAACATTTGTTTTTTGTTTGTACTTTTTTCTTTATGTTTTTTTTGGGGCCACTATAAAGTATATAGTAAAATATAAAATACATACACAGATGTTTTTTGCTGTTCCCATTAAGTTTTTGGGGTCAGTGTTTTTCTTCAAAACAAAGCATGTTTCGGGTAAGTGGTGCATTTTCTACCGTCTTCCTACATGTTTCTCTACAGGACTTGAAAACACCAAATGACACTAAAATAAACTCCAGTGTTACCTATAAAAATGTAATCTTTTGACTCCACTCCTGTGTTTGGCTCAAAAATGGCATTAAAAACAGCCACAGAAAATGTTTGATTCCAACCTTAGGTGTTACAGCCAGATGTTACTTTAAACACAACCTATTGCCATTTACAGCATGTCTGTTTTGGTGAATACTTGTGTTCCTTGTGAAATAACGATTCTGGAGCATCTTGTCTCAAATAGGTTGTGTAGTTCCCCTGTTATTCCCCCTGTCAACTGGGTGTTACCAATTGAGGTTGCGTCCGTGCACAGTCTGACATTGTCCAATAAATCATGCCAGAGTCAGAGCCTGCAGGGACACACCCTTTTGAAGTTACTCCCAGCTGACAGATCCAGTAATACATATCTAGAAGGAATAACAGAGGAACAGCACAACACAGAGTTATAAGAGAAGATGCTCCAGAATTGTTATTTCACATGGAGTAACTATATATCACAGAGCTCAGCTTCTCTCCTCTATCATATAACCCTATATATCACAGAGCTCAGCTTCTCTCCTCTATCATATAACCCTATATATCACAGAACTCAGCTTCTCTCCTCTATATATAACCTATATATCACAGAGCTCAGTTTCCTCTCCTCTATCATATAACCCTTTTATATCACAGAGCTCAGCTTCTCCCCCTCTACTATAACTCTATATATCACAGAGCTCAGCTTCTCTCCTGTATCATATAACCCCTATATATCACAGAGCTCAGCTTCTCTCCCTCTAACATATAACTCTATATATCACAGAACTCAATCCTCCTTTTCCTTTATCATACAAACCCTTTTTTATATCACAGAGTTCAGCTTCTCTCCCTCTATCATATAACTCTATATATCACAGAACTCAGCTTCTCTCCTCTATCATATAACACTATATATCACAAAGCTCAGCTTCTCTCCTCTATCATATAACACTATATATCACAGAGTTCAGCTTCTCTCCCTCTATCATATAACTTTATATATCACAGAGCTCAGCTTCTCTCCCTCTATCATATAACCCCATATATATCACAGAGCTCAGTTTCTCTCCCTCTATCATATAACCCTATATATCACCAGAGCTCAGCTTCTCTCCTCTATCATATAACCCTATTATCACAGAGTCAGCTTCTCTCCCTCTATCATATAACTCTATATATCACAGAGCTCATCTTCTCTCCTTTATCAAAATAACTATATATCACATAACTCAGCTCCTCTTCTCTATCATATAACCCTTATATCACAGAGCTCAGCTTCTCTCCCTCTATCATATAACTCTATATATCACAGAGCTCAGCATCTCTCTCTCTATCATATAATGCTATATATCACAGAGCTCAGCTTCTCTCCATCTATCATATAACCTATATATCACAGAGCTCAGCTTCTCTCCCTCTATCATATAACCCCATATATCACAGAGCTCAGTTCTCTCCTCTATCATATAACCCTATATATCACAGAAACTCAGCTTCTCTCCTCTATCATATAAACTATATATCACAGAGACTCAGTTTCTCTCCCTCTATCATATAACCCTATATATCACAGAGCTCAGCTTCTCTCCTCTATCATATAACCCTATTTCACAGAGCTCAGCTTCTCTCCCTCTATCATATAACACTATATATCACAGAGCTCAGCTTCCCTCCTCTATTATATAACCCTATATATCACAGAGCTCAGCTTCTCTCCTCTATCATATAACCCTATTTCACAGAGTTCAGCTTCTCTCCCTCTATCATATAACCCTATATATCACAGAACTCAGCTTCTCTCCTCTATCATATAACTCTATATATCACAGAGCTCATCTCCTCTCCTGTATCATATAACTCTATATCACAGAGCTCAGCTTCTCTCCCTCTATCATATAACTCTATATATCACAGAGCTCAGCTTCTCTCCCTCTATCATATAACCTCATATATCACAGAGCTCAGCTTTTCCCCCTCTATTATATAACCTATATATCACAGAGCTCAGCTTCTCTCCTCTATCATATAACCCTATATCACAGAGCTCAGTTTCTCTCCCTCTATCATATAACCCTATATATCACAGAGCTCAGCTTTTCTCCTCTATCATATATATATCACAGAGCTCAGCTTCTTTACTCTATCATATAACCCTATATATCACAGAGCTCAGCTTCTCGCCTCTATCATAAAACCCTATATATCATGCATGTTTTAGTCAGATAATTACATTACAACAGTGGATTCTCTATACCAGTGTTCCCCAACTCCAGTCCTCACGCCCCACCAACAGGTCATGTTTTCAGGATCTCTCACAGAATGCACTGACCATAATTAAAAGGGATGTATCGCTTCCTTAGTTCGGCTGATTCACACTGCTCTCAGCTTCTCAACTCTGGAAATGCAGGGGCGTTACTTCCCCTCCCAGCTGGGTGACATCATCCCCCGCTTCACTGTGCATGCTGGCTCCCGAGACTCCCCCCCCCCCCCTCTCTGAGTCCACATGTCACTGTGTCTTTCCCTATGCAGTCTTATTTTGTAAGAGCTGTATACATACTACAGGCTGCAATCAATCTAGACTGAGCAACTGAACTCTTCTCCTCTCACAGCTGGAGATGCTCTATGAAGGGCACAGATCTCCCTTCTATGCAGGAGAGTTAGGCCCCGGGACAAAACTGTTATGTTTTCTCATTGTAGAATCTGTTGCAGTCTGTTTCTGCTGGGTGTGGAGAGAGAAAATGCTACTGCCCCTAACTCTGAGTCAGGCAGGGATCGACGCAAAATTGTGCTATTTCCCGATTGTGTAAGCCCTTCAGTGTAATTCTGTTTCTTCTGCCTGTATAAAGTGAAAATGTGACGGTCCCTTACTCTGAGTGAGAGACACAGCTCCGTGAATTTGATCGGGGGCTGTACAGAATGTAAATGAGCTCTCAGCTAGTGAAATGCAAGGAGGATGGATCCAGAGGGATTCGACCAGGACTGGATATCAGTATAAACAAAAACACAAGCTAAGGAATACTGTGAATACAAGACAGCTTTGCTAATGACATCCAATTGCAAAGTTGCTTGTTTTCACTGTCCCCTTATTCTGAAGACCATTTAATGAAATGATAAAACCCCTTTAAGTCACCTGTGCAGCATCATTAAATCACCTGTGCACAGCTAAGGAAAGCCAGAAAACATGACCTGGTGGGGGGCCTTGAGGACTGGAGTTGGGGACTCCTGCTCTATACTGCAGACACAGGCTCTGACACAGAAACAAAGCTAGTGCAGATGCCAAGTAACACTGCTTTTTTCTCCCCCTCCCTTCAAAGCTCGTCCCTGTGACCTGCCATCAGATAAGAAGTGCAAACAACGCAAGCGGGGCCAGGAGCTTTCCAGATCAGCTCTTGGTTGTAGCTAATATGAACAGTCAGGGAACTAAGGGCATCTAAGTCAGGCTGCAGCTCTCAGAGGCTTCACTTTTTTTAATCTCATATATTTAGAAAAGTGATTAAATACCCATTTTGGAGAATCCCACGTCAACATTAGATCGTGGCAAAACCCCTTTAAAGGTGAAGATTTCTCCACTTTTAATGTTTTCAGGCAGCTCTTCTTTTCATTTGAATATTTTCAGGCCATCTCTCCTCACATCCAAAATGTCGACACTACATCCCTCCCTCCCAGTCTACAGTTTTGAGTCTCTTCCTCCCTGAGCAAGCAGCCATTCCTCAATCACAGCTAGAGAGACAGACTGAGGGATGTGTCTCATTGAATTAGCCACTGAAAAGGTCGCCCTTCCGCAGGGACCTCCATATTAATGCGGTGTCATGAAGTCTTCCAGATCCATCGCCACTTTAGCAACGCTTTGAATGAAAGAGCATAATTAATCCTAATTGCTTCTGCTAAGGACATGTAATCGGAATAAAACACCTGGCCTTCTGGTGGCAGGAGCAAGGGGAAGTGGTATGGATGGCGGAATAGAATATGGATGCTGGGTCGGCGCAGAATTTTTGGAGATGATAGTTTCATGTTCTTAGGGGAACCTTTAGCAATTGAAGGGACATTGTGAATTTGATTTGTCGCTCATAGCTACTGGGAACACCAAACGTTGCATTTATTTGCAAATATTTTATTGCTCTGTGTTTCTGAGTGTATTCATGTGCTGGAATATAAAGAGGACGCATATGAATTTTAAAATTCCTCTACACCTTTCAACGGTTGCGTTAAACATAACGTGACATTTTGTAAAACATTGCTGCATTTTTTACATTCGCTGCTTTTTTCCCAATTTTAATAGATGCAGGCCCTGTTTATGCTTGCCAAGAAAAAGAATGTAAAAGAGAATATTTTATTGTAATAAGCCACATCTTTTTCTACTTGGTTTTATCTTCACTGAATACCATTCAGTGATACTAAAGTCTGACAGAGGATCGGGATTTGTTGCACCATAACTTTTCATCAGCTGCAGGTTTCGGTGTCTGCAGCTTTTCACTGTGTAATAGTGTATCAGGACCATAGTAGAATAAAACCAGGTTCACATCTGCCTTGGAGGTTCAGTTTAGAGAACCTCCTCCATCGCAGAAGTGGTGCCGACTCCGTAACATGACACACATGAATGGAGCCCAATGGGCCGCATTGACTACAACAGGGTCTGTCAAATAACTATCATATTTTCCGTCATTTTAACAGAATAAATAGCGCTGCATTCTTTGCTATTTTTTCCATCATGTTTTTTAGATTTTGCAGTGCACAGACCCCATGATGCACAGAAACCTGGTTTAAGAGAGATAATGGAAGTGTCAAGTAATGTTGTAGATAACTTTAGAATATGGATGTATGATATAATATAATATAGTATAACTAAAGTCCACTTAAAAACTTTAACTCCAATCAGCACTTAGTGTAAGACATAGGGTGACATGTACGAATGGGGCTGCACCAGTTTCCTGGTGTACTTTGAGCCAAAAAGAATGGATGAACAGGCGCACTCCACAGTTTGGCACGATAAGTCCCTTTGTAATGCGCCAAAGACACTTTTTAATGCACCACAGATAAGGGGCGTTCTGGGGCATGTGGCACCACATTAGTAGAATTAGACACATTTCTGATTCTTTGATGCCAAATCTAGGCAAAGAACAGTTAGAACAGCCAGACTAAGTTAAAGGTGGTGCCTGAGCCAGACTTGTCATGTTATTATATCACAATATTCTAAGGTGAATCATTTTTTTTACTTTTGTAATAATGGAGCTGTTGAAGGGCTTCCTATGTGCAGAATCATTTGACATTTTCTCTGGTAATATATATTATAATGGGGTACATACGTTTTTTATCACATTTTAATCCATTTTTTGTGGGGATGGGTAAAAAAAAATCTAGCAGAGTTTATTTGTACAGATTAAATTACACTGTAATGTTATAGATCGGGTCATTGAGGACGTGCAAATACCTATTATATTGTACATACCTTTTTATAAAACAAAGTGTTTTTATTGGGAAAACAGGGTGTCATATCAAGGGAGGTGCAGTGAGCCCTAACTGGAACCCAGCCCACTGTCCCTGCCTACTTGACGTGCTTCCCTAGGCGGCAGACGGCAACTGGGCGACAGTCCCTGCTCTGCTAAAGTGCTGGGGATGTGAGGAAGTAGAATAGTCAGACAGTCCGGGTCAATATCAAATAGGAACGCCAAAGCCACTAATCAGAACCAGAGGAATAAACGTAAACAAGCCGAGGTCAAAAGCCAAACGGAAGCAAAGCACAAAATCAAGAGACAAGCCGGAGTCAGGAGAACAAGCCGAGGTCAGGTACACAGATAAGCAAAACACAACAACCGAACAAGTAACACTAGGTAGCCAGGAATATCAGAGGCGCAGCAGTCAGCTTTCAGGGAGTTTAAATGGGATTCCTGGATACCGCCCCTGCAGCTGATTGGAGCGGCCTCCGGGTCCTCCCATTGGCTGGTGCACTCGCCCCCTGTCAGGAGTGGCTGGGCCCCTGTCACTCACAGAGCTGTCAGCAGCAAGTGTATCAGGGAGGGAGCGCACATCAGCTGTTGCAGACTGTCTGCAGTCTGAGCACAGCTTAGCCCTGACACAGGGTTTATGTGTCTTTTAGTTTTATACATTCAAACATTTATTTTTACCATTTTGTTTATGGGACAAGACTATGCAATCACTATTAGAATCACCATTAAAATGCTGTCTTGTTATCATTATGCTTGTGAAAGGGATTAGTAGGCTTCTAGACATTATTTGGCCTACGGCAGTCAGAGCGACCATTGACACCCTGCTACTGCACTGCAGAATTGTCATTGAGTGACAGAGGAAGCCCCCTCCCTCTGTCAACCACCTATATCCACAGATGTCTATGACCACGGCATCCAGTGGATTAAACATCCAATCCCAGCTATTTCATTGAGAGTGTGGTTGTCCATTACAGCTGACTACCGCTTTGGATAGTTTCTCAGGCCGCAGCATAGGCGGGAGATTTTCCAACTCTCCTGGAAGTCTCCTGGTTGTTTGGGAAATGTTGGGAAAAGTATGATGCAAAATCAGTAGAAGAACTCTTTTCTTTAAAGTTT